>QRFJ01001511.1:82475-174801 GCA_006176705.1 Cocos nucifera
TACCATTGTAGATGTGCGGGCCCTTCTTGGGGTTGATTGTTCTCGACTGGATATAGTGGCTCAGTTGCACCAAGAAGATGCAACCATGTCTATTAGGCATTGGATGCTATGGGCTGGAGGATGAGTTGAGCTTAATATTCTGGATACGGTGAGAGACTCAATTTGGAATCCAGTCTGTGCAAATGGTGGGTCTAACTTAACTAAGAAGTGGATCAATATTCTGGATATGGTGAGATTCATGAATTAGAGACCAAGTTTGGGTGCACCACGATTAGAGAATCATTGAACAAGTGTTGTTCATTAATTGGCTAACCCATCACCAATAACTGTTAGGTGAGGTGATGAGTCAGTTGGTGAGACCGCACCACCCACTACAAATCATTAATCATGAAGATTTTCATATCTGTACAGAGAGAGTGTAGGGATCCAAGAAAATAGTGAAAGCTAATTTATTTAAAAATAAAATTTCTAAATAAATTGGTCAAGTCATAATTACAGTATCTAACTAGAATCTTTGACTCTCTACAGGAAAATATCTGTGTCCAACCAATTAGGATGTATCCTAGACACACATAGACTGATCGAACCCAATTATAAAGATTGGCTCAAGAACTATAAAATCATTTTGGATTTCGAGAAGTTAACCCATGTATTGGATCAGGACCCTCCCACCTTACCAGCTCGTCCATCCACTGAACAGAGAGTGTCTCTGGAAAAATGGATAAACGAAGATAATAAGACTAGATACTACATGTTGGGCTCAATATCTGATGAGCTCCAGCACCAACATGAAGATATCAGGACTGCTCGCCAAATGTTAGCTCACCTACAAGAGATGTTTGGTGAACAGTGTCGCGCAGCCAAGTATCAAGTCACGAAATAATTTTTTAAGGCTAAGATGTGTGATGGACAGTCAGTCCAAGATCACTGTCTGATGATGATCAAGGACTTGGAAGAGCTTGAGATGTTCGATGTGAAGTTAGACTTGGATCTACAAAATGATGTTATTCTGCAATCCTTGACTGATGCAAATGGGCAATTCATCATGAATTATCACATGCATAAACATCAAAATTCCTTAGTCGAATTAATGAACATGCTGGTCACTGCTGAGCTTTCTATGAAAGGTTCTAAAGGCTCAGTTCTTGCTATGAATGGATTTCTTCTAAAAGAAAGTCTTTTGGAAAGAAAAAGAAGTCTACGAAAAAGCAGATGGAAGGAGCAAAGAAGAAGAAGGCAGAGCTGAAGAAGAAGGCCGATGTCAAAGAAAAGTATTTCCATTGCAACAGCGACGGCCACTAGAAGCGGAACTGCCCTATTTACCTGGCCTTTACCTGGCCACCCTGAAGAACAAGAAGGAAGGTCCTTCTGGAGGTATGCTCGTTATTGAGTCTAATCTTACGATTTCTTCTGCATCCAGTTGGGTGCTTGACTTTGATTTTAGTGCTCATCTGTGCACTTCCATGTAGGGTCTTGAGGATAGCAGGAGGCTGAGGGATGGAGACATGATCCTATGCATAAAAAATGGAGCAAGAGTTGCTGCAGTGATGGTGGGAACATACCCTCTAAAGGAAAATCCTGATTTCCTGGATCAGGTTCGTTCAGATTCGATCAGATCAAGAGATATATTTCAAAAATTTTTCTCTTTGATCCTAATCAGATCTGAGATGTTTTAGATCTAATTATTATTATTTTAAAAATAAAATAAAATTTAGATAAATTAAATCAAATTTAATTTATCTTGATATGGGTCTATTATCCGTTGATGATCCTGTATGCAGCGAAAGATTTTGAATCTAGCCACGTAGGTGCCTGGCCTCTATCGATATCCACTTGGCTAGATCTGGAATCCTTTCTTCTCTATCACATCTCCAAAATCAGATCTAGATCTGATCTGGAGGATCTTCAAAAACTCCTTTGAAGATCAGCAGTCTGTCCTTTGCAGCAAGCAGCCTTCTAGCTTTCACATCACCTTTTCTGACTAGATCGCACCAACCAAGCTCCAAAACTATTTTGGAGCGTGGAGAGGAGAGGGAGAAGATGGTTTGGCATGGAGGAAGAGGAGAGGCAACTTGGGGTGTGGAATTATGATTCCATACTTCTTCATCTGGGTTGGGCTGCAGGGTCTTATTTATAGACTGTTGTGATCCAATCTCTTCTTCCCAACCTAATCATAACTTTATGAAAATCAGATCTAAATCTATTGGTGAAATGAGGTCCCTGGATTCCATCCTTAGATGGTGCCTAAGACCAGTCAAATTGGTTCTTAGGAGAACTATAATGAATCCAAAAAGGAGATGGAGTCCCTATCCAACAAGGGACTCCTGGGCGCCTCCAGCCTTGGCATGTGGCGTGTCGCTTCCTTGCCAGTTCTGGTAGGGACAGCCCCACCAGCTCTCCAATAGTGCATAGACATGTTGGTCAAAGTTAAAGTGTCATGGTCAATATTGACCAGTCAAAGGTGACTTTTGACCAAAGTCAAAAACAAGAAATGGTAGGTGACCAAAATGGCAGGTATGTCTTACAAAATAAGAAATCCTTTTTGAACTTGGATACTCTCCAGTCAGACCATGAAGGCCTCTGATCGAGCACAAACTCCTTTGGCTCAGTCAGGACAAACTATTTATGATAGAAAAGAAGAACGTTTGGTTCAATCGAGTGTAGCATGATTTCCTGAACCTAATTGAATCTCATTTCAATCAATTGAACTGGATAGTTCAATTGTGATCACAGATTCAAACCCTTGTTTGTGTGATCCAGTTAGTTCAGTTTTATATGGTAATGGGATATTCATGAATCTCTATCATCGATATAATCGAAACTCTTTCGATGGATCAGAACTCTTCTGATTCGAACAGCTAGAATGATCGATCATATTAAATCATTCTAATTCTCCCAAAATCCACCAGTGACACCTAGCAGTATATGTGGCAAACCCATCAGAGCTGAATGCGAACCTCTTGGTGTACCTATGTGATTAAGTCTTCTATCTTGAGCCCAATCAGATTAGGGTTAAGGTGAACTCTCAAACCCTAGTTTCTGTCATATGATGTAATCATTCGATTCGAGTCTGATGTAAAAATCTAAATAGAAACTCTTTCTATTATTTCACTCTGCCATGGCTGATTTCTGAACTTGATTCTCATGATATCATAGGGCTGCTCCTCTACCACCGAGGTAGATAGATTCTATCTTGAATGCCACTCATTCCTACAATGAACATGCTATAGCCAACAATACCCTCAGGTTCTATGACTAGGAGACCGAGTAATGGTGTAGTCAAACTATAACACCCTCAAGGTAACTACTTCGATGCACCTCAGGTTAGAACCAGACACACTACTCAGATCGAGTCAGTCATTGATGAGAAGGTAGACTCCTAATGATCTAATAGAGTGGTGACGCTCAGTGCCCTCATTCTCTAAGGAGTACCTGTACTCTCGCTCCGATGTCTCCACACCATAGACTCAAGACTCATCTACTAAAGAGAAGCGATTTACACCAACCTTCTGGATCAATCACCATCCTCTATGATCCTATGTGTGGGAGCATTTTATGAGTTAACATATGATTATTCATGTCTTAAATTTTCAACTCTTGAAAATATGAATTATCATTACCATTAACTCAAAGGATGTATCACAAACACTAAATACACATATGTGATAAAAAATAACCCATTTTATTTATTATAGTCAAAATTATAATTTTGCCCTAGAAGTGTATTACAAGTGTCAACCAATTCTGGCTTCTAGGGCACATATATCTAACAATCTCCCACTTGTCTTAAAGCCAATTGGCTACAAGTCTAAGTCTCATCTTCTAAAGTCATTTCGTGACTTGATACTTGGCTGTGCGACTCTATTCACCAAACATCTTCTGCAGGTGAGCCAACATTTGGTGAGCAATCCCAATATCCTCATGTTGGCGCTGGAGCTCATCAGACATCGAGCCCAATATGTAATATCTGGCTTTATTATCTTCATCTATCCATTTCTCCAAAGATGCTCTCTGTTCAATAGATGGACGGGCTGGTAAGGTGGGAGGGTCCTGATCCAATACATGGGTTAACTTCTCAGAATCCAAAACTATTTTGTAGTTCCTGTGCCAATCTTTATAATTGGGTCCGGTCAGTCTGTGTGTCCAGGATACGTGCTAATGGGTTGGATACAGACATTTTTCTATAGAGAGTCAAGATTCCTAGTCAGTATACTGTAATTATGACTTAACCAATTTATTTAAAAAATTTTATTTTTAAATAAATTAGCTTCCACTATTTTCTTGGATCCCTACACTCCCTCTATAGAGATGCAAAAATCTCCATGATTAATAATTCTAATGGGTGGTGCGGTCTCACCAACTGACTCATCACCTCATCTAATAGTTATTGGTGAGGTTAGCCAATGAAGTGAACAACTCTGTTCAATGATTCTCTAATCATGGTGGCACCCAAACTTGATCTCTAATCATGATCTCACCGTGTTTGGAAATATTGATCCATTGCTTAGTTAAGTCAGACCACAACCATTTGCATAGACCGGGTTCCTAATTGAGTCTCTCACCGTCTCTAGAATATTGAGCCCCAACTCATCCTCTAGCCCATAGCATCCAATGCCAATAGACATGGTTGCATCTTTCGGTGCAACAGCCACTGTATCCAGCCAAGAACCATCAACGCTCAGAAAGGGCCCGCACATCTAACAATGGTGAAGACCTCAGACCTAATCTTTTCTTAGGGAGAATTGATCAGGTCTCATTTAAACAGACTTATCATAGTCATAACAATTATGACTAACCTAGTGGCATGGGTTAGCTCGGATTATTGACCCTCAGATCAGAACTGTGCAACAGATATGGCCAGGTAAGTGAGACCGGTGGAAGAATATAGCCATTAACCATACAAGAACACATTCAGGTCGAGTAGCTTCCAATTAAAAACTAGTGGTCAGTTATGTACCAAACTTACCTAGACACCAAATTGTTAAGCCAGAACCAATTGGGTGTTAGCTCACAATCAGATTCTAACCTCTTGAGCCTAATTAGGTCTTGCTTGATTGTGACTCGATCTTGACCCAGACTTAATCCTATTAGGCTGGTCAATTTAAGCATTGTTGATCCCATCTAACCAACTCTTGATTCGATTTGATCAACCGCTTAGACTAATTGAGCTACCCAAGCCCGAATCCAGTATTGAATATGTCTTAGATCTGAAATTCTCAATTTTAGACCCTGCTTATAGGATCATCAATGGGTAATAGTATTACCCTACATCAAGATAAATTAAATCTGATTTAATTTATCTATATTTTATTTTGATTATTAAAATAATGAAAATTAGATCCGAAACATCCCAGATCTGATTCAGATCAAAGAGAAAAAATTTTGAAATATATCTCTTGATCCGATCAAATCTAAACGAATTTGGTCTGAAAAATCAGGATTTTTCTTCACAAAGGGGGTATGGAAGATGGAAGGGGCGGCAGCATATGGACGTGGCAATCAGAATTCTTCTAAAATGCCTTATGGGTAGGAGTTTTTATACAAGTCCCTTGCACCATTAAGACTCCTAAGTGATCAAGCAACTTATTTGCTTGATTACCTAGGACTCCAATCTAATAACCCACATTGCCAACCTAATCTTTATTAGGTTAGGTAGCCCAAAACTCCTCCCAAGTTGGCAAGAAGAAAGGATAAGGAGGAGTCCATGGCGCATGGGACTCCTCCCTTCAAGAGTTTGATCCAAATCAAACTCCATTAGAAACCCAAACTAGGCACCACAAAAAATCATGAAATTGGGTTGACCCAAAGTATGTCTCGAGACAAATCACATATCCAAAAATCAAAGCAAAATAATTTTCAAAGAATTTTCTAGAAGCCTCTGATCAGGTGACCATCAATTGCACTATGAATGGATTTAATTTCTATAATTAATCTAACCTGAACAGATTCTAGTTAGATGAAAATAAATCCATCCAAAATACATGAATGAGTCAAATCAAATTTGGCTCAATTGTGATAAATCAGAAAGATTACAAAAAGAAGAAATTCAGGCTCAATCGCGTGCTAACATGATTACCTTGAACCTGATCAGATCTAATCCAAAACAATCAAATTGGACTAGCTCAATTGATGCCATCAAGACTCAAACCCTTGTTTGTGTGATCTAGTTAGACTTAGTTTCATATAGTAATGAGATATGTCATGATCTCTATCATCGACTCATCGAAATATCTTTCGATGGATCAGAACTTTTCTAATTCATACGATTAGAATGATCGATCATCAAAATCATTCTAATTGCTCTCAAAATCTATCAGTAACATCTTGCTGTATATAGTGGCAATCCATCAGAATCGAAAGCAAATCTTTCAGTATAGTTACCTATGTGATTGGGTTCTTCTATCTTGAGCTCCGACAGGATTAGGGTTAAGGTGAACTCGTCAAATCCAACATCTGTCATATGAATTAATCATTTAATTTGAGTCCAATGTGAAATCCTAATAGAAACTTTTTTTATCATCTTCACTCTACCATGGCCATGGGCTTAAGGACTCAATCTTATGATTATCATAGGGCTACTACTCATCTATCGAGGTAGGTAGATCCCCTATTAGTGCAATCCAATTCCTACAATGAACATGGTATAGCCAACATACACCTCAGAATTCTGAATGGCTAGAAGATCGAGTTTTAGTGTAGTCAAACTATAACACCCTTAAGATGAACTATCGATGTATCTCAGATCAAAGAATCAAACACACCACTACAACATCGAGCCAGTCATTGATAAGAAGGTAGACTTCCTTATGACTGCTCGAGGTGGTCACGCTCAGTACCCTCATTCTCTAACAAGTACCTATACTCTCATTTCGATGTCTCCACACTGTAGACTCAAGATACATCTATTCTAAGAAAGCAAGCATACACCAACATTCCAAATCGATCACCATCCTCATGATGATCCTACGGTCGAGAGTATTTTATGAGTTAATTATGAGAATTCATGTCTTAAATTTTCAACTCTTGAAAATATGAACTGTCATTACCATTAACTTAAAGAATGTATCACAGACACTTTAAATACACACTATGATAGAAAATAATCATTTTATTAATTTATAGTCAAAATTATAAAATTGCCCTTAGAAGTTATTACAAGTGTTTAGCCAATTTGACTTCTAGGGCACACATCCAACAGTCCATCTGGAAGGAATTCATTTAGGTGAAATTTGATAAGAAAGAGCACATTTTCTGCGATACAGGACTTCAACTGTCTTTAAAACTCATCATCAATTAAGGTCGAGGGGGTGGAACTCTGGTTCTATCACTTATTTTAGGTCAAGAAGCAAGGTTAGTTAAATAATAATTCTCCTTTACTATTCAAGACTGCCTGGCCAGGTTTCATTATGCTTTTGACAAGTTTTGTGATATGGACTTGCAGTTGGGAGGATCAGCGAATTCCTTCAGAATGAGGGTTGATGGCTAAGGAATTTGGTGGGGGTTGTTTTACCCCCAACACTTATTTCCGTACTCTTGATTTTGAACTTTGAATGAAGAGAGTATAGAAAAATTATTGCAGTCGAAGTTCTTTGTCAGCTTCCTGCTCTCGGAGAATGAAACTTTTTAGCTTTTTTGAATTGGTGATGAGGTTTAATGCCAAATGAGCTGAAAGGACAAGTTTCCTCAAAAACATGACTAGTGTGAAGCTTCGTGTATGGTGCACTTATTGTTTTGTTAGGCGCCAGAAATGAGTGGGACACATGGTGGGTTGGGTTCGGCTGAGGAGGTCCTGCAATCATAACTTCCTCTAGTTTTGTCCCTTTATTTAAGCCCTTCTTCTTCCTTCCGACACCCCATCTCCATCTGTGCTTTCTCCTTCTTCTTTCTCTTTCATTCTTCTTCATCACCATGCTCCACCTTTCCTATCGATTCTCTGGCCATCACTAATCAATTTTTGCTTTCTCGACTACCTCATCCTATTTCTCCTCATTCGCAATCCTTCCGACTATCGGAGTCTCTTTCGACTACCCCTCATCCCTCGCATCATCTTCTTAGCAATCTAGGTTAGTCCTTAGTTGCCCTCTCTCTCTTCTTTTCTTTCGTTTTTCAGCCTTTTAGTCTTCTATATGAGCTTCACTGTTCTTTTCCCAAGGTTTTACTATCTTTTCTCGTCGCTTTCAAAAGATTTCCAAACTTCTTTTGATTTGAATGTCTTCCAAAACTTCACGATCATTTGATTCTAGAAGTCCATCTGATCTATCTTTCCAAAACCCTAATTCCTAAGAAAGGACCGAACTTAGGGATGTACCCCAGCCAAACTTCATATCCAGAACTATTCCATGTTTCCTGTCCCCGGATAATCTTTCCTTGATCCAAATTCGATACGGAATTTCTCCTGAGTTCAAACTAAAACTCCCTGGACCAAGTGACTGGACTTGTTCCCCTCCTTCGAGATTTTTCTGTTTGTACCTAGAAGCTTTTCATGCCAGACGAAGACTTTTCCTCCCTCATTTCATGATAGCTCTTTTTCATTTTTTGAACATCTTCCTTGCTTCCATAGTGTCGAACTCCTTTAGGTTCATTATCGGATTCATCTTTCTTTGTCTTTCTGCCAAAATTCGTCCAACCATTTTCCTACTTCAAAACTATTATACTTTTAAATGTCATCCTTCTACGAAGGACTAGTGGTACTTCTTGCCCCAGTTTGACAAGAAAGGATTATTGAGAGGCGCTCCTTCTTCTATCCATAATTGGAAGGAGAGGTTTTTTTTGCATCCTATCCAACTTTAGAGTTAGGACTTCCTCCCTAGGGTTTGCTTAGAGAATCAGTTCGTCAAGCTCCTAGTTTAGAGAGGGACAACCTCAATTCCACTAATAAACTCAAAAACTATCGGACTCCTCCCTTATCTGAACTTCTAAAGGATTAGATCTTGTTTAATATGGGCCTACGTTCTCTCAACCTTGCTGGTATATCACCATTTTTTTTAAATTTTTTTTGATCATTCTCTCTTCTTTTTATTGCAAAAATGGATGCTCAAGCAGCTGAGATGCTTGCTAAGGGATTGCAAGCACACAAGAGAAAAGAAAATGCTACCTGTGAGGATTTAAAGAGGGCGAGGATTGACACCTCGAGCTTTGTATCTCCTACCAACGTCACTACCACTTTCGAGGTTTCTGGAGACGTTGAGGTTGTTTTGGTTGTTGAGGTGGGCGCTATAGATGGGGCCGTAGTGCCCCCCACATCCTCGGGCCCTCCTACTGATGTTGAAGTTTCGGAGCTTTCTGCGAGAGGAGAGAAGAAAGAGAAAAGAAAGGAAAAACAAAAGTCAGTTATGATAAAAGTTTGCCCTAGTAAGTCCGACAACGACGATGAGGACTCGAAAAAAAAATTCTTCTACAATCGGAACATTATAAGGGATCTAGTTGACAAGTTCACCCTATCCGAGGTGGTGGACAAGTTCACTGACTTTGATTATGAGCAACGCACTTAGAATTTCCTTGGGGCCTTTCTCGAGATAGCTACTTTGTCCCTTCTTTCTTCCCCCTCTTTACATACTTGTGTACGCCTAAATTAGGTTATTTTTTACAGTCAGGTCACTAATAAGTACCATAAATTCATCAAAAAAAGTATTAATTTATTAATTAATTTATATTTATTTTTAAGAATTAATAATTAATTTATATATATTTAAAAAATTAATATTTTTATTAATTAAAAAATTAATTAAAAATAATAAAAATAAAAAATAAAATATTATTATCAATAAAAGGAGCTTATTTTTTTAATCATAATAAAATAAATTTGAAGCAAATCGGAGCTAAAATGAAATAGATATAATTTTTTTAAAAAAATTTAAATACAAAAAAAATAGCTCCGTCGGCTCCGCAAGCTAAGCCACCGAGCCAAGCCAAGCTACAAGCCAGCAAGCCACCAAGCCATCCCATGAGCTGCTGATGTCACCATGATGTCAGATTTATCATGGCTCATCGTAGACCCTTAAAAGAGGGTATTTTGATAATTTTTGAGAGATGCCATACGTTGATTGGTTGCGGTGTGCAGTGTGACTGGTCCAACATGGTCCATAAGCATAGTAATGCATGATTGGATGGCTGTGCTCGCTGCTGGTTTTGATCCAACAGCCTGGGTGATTTTCAATTTTGATTTGGTTTCAAGCTACTTCATCTACACGATCCGATGGCCAACAATGTTCTAAACACTGATCCGATGGTCCAGAAAGCTCCCGACGGCAATCAAAGACCCTGAACTCTAATCCGATAGCCAAATTTTCTCTATCTTATATGATCGGATGGTCAAAACTTAATCTGACTCAATCTGAGCTTATACACATTCATTTTTGGCATTTTTTGGTTTGTTGGATTCCTAATGAATGGCTAGACTTCACCAGATTCATCCAAAAGCTATTTTAATCCAAATTTCACTCGAATTTATTCCTATTTTAATGATTAAAATAGTCTTTAGTCCCACATTGCCTGCAACAAAGATTTTCAGTCCTTCAATACCTATTTAAAGGACCCCAGGCCTCCAAAATCAATTATCATTAATCATGGAAAGGAGTTTCGTAAACGTTAGAGCCATGCATGGGTTAGAGGCTGCTTCAAAGCAACAGATGCTACGAAGAAAAGCTGGCTTCTACACCATCTCAACACCAACATTGATCCAAGATTAGAAATCAATTTTTCTAGTTTTTATTTTTTCTATTTTTCTTTAATTTATAAATTTAAACTTTAAATTTAAATTTAAATTAATATAATATTTATTTTTATGCTCTTTAAATTCATGCTATTTATTTTTATTATAATCTAATTTTTATACTTTAATTATTATTTTTTATTTTATTACAAATAGATGCTAAGATCTAACTAGTAGATCTTAGTGCCAAGTTTATTATTTTGCTCTATTTAATTTTCACTCTCTATTTATTTTTCAAATACAAATTTTTTTTTCTTTTCCTTTTTTCTAAAAGTCAAAGAAAACTAAAATATTGCCTTCTCTATAGATTTAATCCGACTCACTACTTACTATCTATTTTTAATTATTTTAAGAAGTTAAATTAAACTGATAAATATGGTGTCTTAATGACAACATCATGCTCTTATCAAAGTTTTTGGTGCTGTTGTCAAAAATGGCATGAAAATTTATTTCTTTTGATTTCTTTAATTTTTTTATAAATTAATTATAAATTAATTTTTAATTTCTTTAATTTTCTATAAATAGTGCTTACTTACTTTTTCTTCTTTATTTTGCAGGAAAAAGAAAAGAAAAAAAAAGAGAGGAAAAGAACAAAAAGATCAGAGCAAGGAGGAAGCTTCCAGTCATATTTCGTGAGATCAATCCTAACCCTAGATTTTTTTAATATTAGTTATTTTATTTTTAAATTAATCTAAAAAATATCCACTTAAACCTAATTAAAAGCTTCATAACAAGATTAGAAACCATAACTGTTTAGAGCATTTATCATATTAGATTTAGTTTTATTTTTATTCTTTTTTAGTGATCGTTGGAGATAAGGTAAGCATCTCAATTCAATTAAGTTTCATGCATCTAATTTAGTTGCATAGAACCCCTTGTTAAAGTGATTGTGCATATTCATCTCTAAATCAACTTAAGGACACAACTCATTAGACAATGTAAGATGGGGATTTGATCACCTTCTCTTAACCCACAAACAATCAACCAGCATCCTATATTGACCTAAGCTTTTAAATTAAAATTAATTAGACATCGACCCTAAGAACTCGAGCTCATTAAGACAAAAAATCCTAAAAGTTGGACCGGATTAGGGTTAGTCGATTTAACTGGTATCTTAGAAAGTGGTTTAGGGATGACTGGGCTAGAAGGAAGGTAGTTTATAATTCATTCTATTAGCTTACCTGGCCAAACACAATTGGTGTCTAAAGCAAGCAATGTGAGGACTCCCACCAAACTTACATTTATCTGACCAGTCGATTGACAGATCTTATACTTGGAGGGCTTGAAGATGACCTTGGCAGTTAAGAGCTATTTAGATCTCGGATAATTCTTAGTTATGATTGTTTTCCTAACTTGATTACTAACCAACATTAAACCTAATTAAAACTAATCTTCTCTCTCTTCTTAGTTCTAGAATTTCTTAGGACCTCTTTTTTATTAGAATTCTTCTTTCTTTCTTCTCCTTTTCTCCTCTTCTCTTTCAAAAAAATAAATAAATTAATTAAAATAAATTAAGATAATAAAATTAATAATTATAAAATAAAAATAATTAAAAATAGTAAAAATAATTAAAAAATAAAATAAATAAAAATTATAAAAAATAAATAAAAAATAAATAAAATTATAATAAAATAATAAAATTATTAAAAAAATCAATAATTTTTTTTAAAAAATAAAATTTTAATATAATAATAAATAATAAATAATTTAAAAATTCTTAAAAAATTCTAAAAAATGTAAAAAATAAAATAATAATATAAAAATTTTAAAAAATATAAAAAATTTAAAAAATAATAAAATAATAAAAAAATCTAAAAAAATCTTTAAAAAATTTGGACTACATATTAGGGTTGCACTAGTACATATACGGTAGGAAATTACTTTTTCTGATCTAATTGAATCTAACCATAAAATTGAATGGTTGAATCATATTAAACCTAATAGTCAAATGACTGAAAATTTTAGAGAACCAACTAGGTAGATGAAGAAATATTTTATTCTTTCAATCTATAATCCATCGACTTGTATCTAGTTACCTAATATCCATACTATCCACTATGAGATCAAGTCGACCACAATTCGGATGCTCTCATCTTTCTATAGAAACACCAATGAAGACCCTTATAAGCATTTGAATGAGTTTTTAGAAATCTGCTCTATGGTGAGAATTCAAAATTTGATTGAGAATACCCTTAGACTAATTTTTTTTTTTCATTAAAAGATAAAGCCAAGTACTAGCTTGGCACAATAGGAAGACCAATTAAAACTTAGGCTGAATTACAAAGTGAATTTTTTAAAAACTTTTATCCCATAAGTCGAGCCAACATCATGAGACAAGCTATCATTAAATTTGCTTAGCTTCTAGAGAAATAAATTCACTAGTCATGGGAGAGACTTAAGAAACTTCTTAGAAAATATCCACATCATGGTCTGTCTAAGTGGCAAATAGTTCAAACTTTTTATGAGGGTTTAGAAGATCAATTTAGATAATTGGTAGATGCATCCTATGGAGGTGCATTTATGAATAAAAGTGAGGATGAAGCCTATATTTTATTTGAAATCCTAAGTGAAAACTCAATCAATTATGCTTCGTTATCTTTCTACCAAATCTGGGTAGGGATCCATGAATTTAAAGATCTAGAATCTTGTTCTAAGGCTGACTCGAATTTGATAAATAAAGTGGACTTTCTTGCTCAGAAATTAGATCAACTCCTAACCCTAGGTCAATAATCTCCTGCATAATTCACATCATCTTATAATTATCAAAAGATTTGTTTGATTTGTGCTAGCCCAAGCCATCATATAAGTAAATATTCTATGGCTGCATAATTTTCATCTTTCATCCAAGAACAAGTACAAGCTGCTCAAGGTTACTCCAAACTGGTGGATGACCTTTTATCAAACTCATATAACCTAGATTAAAGGAACCACTCTAATTTTTCTTGGATACCACAATAGACTCAGGCTCGGATCTAATATTAAAATTATGCCTATAATAAGGGTTAACCTAGTCAGTCTTTCTAGCCATTGCATTATAATCAACCATCATATCCACCTCCTCAACAGACCAATCTAGCTGATGATAGATTTAACCAACTTCAATAATTAATTCTGACTCAACAGGAATCCATCGTCAAGCTAGAAGCTTAAATAAGATAATTAGCTAAGTCTAATCTGAGGAGGAAACTAGGTCAACTATCAAGCCAACCAAATATTATAAACAATCCACCCACTGTCCATCAACCACTTGGACCAAATTTTCAATCTAATATCCCACTTAAGAATCCCTAATTAAAAAATGCCAAAGTAATTTCTAAACTTAAAAGTTATAGGATTCTTATGGAACCATATCAAGATCAGGTGAGAGAGGCTAGTACTAATGCTAGCCAAAATAAAAATATAAAGGAAAAGGTTAGTATTGAGACTAACCAAATAAAAGAACCTGAGCCTGGAACTAGTACTGATGCTAGTTCCAATTTAAATGAGATAGATAAAGGGGAAAAGAGAATAGATGAGTTACCTAAGACCTATAAACTTGAAATCCTATTTTCTTTAGCCCTAAAAGCTGGTTCTTCTTACAAAAATTAAGAGACATGTAATGAACTATTAATGGACTTATTTAATCAAAATTATATTAATTTACCTCCATAATTAAACTTGTCTCTAGACACCCTTCCAGCATCCATTGCATCAAACTCAACTCTTAACCTAAAAACTCAATTTATGAGCATTTTAGAAGAACAAATAGGAAAAATTCTTAACAAACATGGGACTGAGAATGGGATCACAAATTATATTCCCATAATTCAAAATGAATATATCAATAATGGGATAACAAACTATCTTCCTACGATTGGCAATCCAAAATCATTGAAATTTATCAATCCAGTATTTGACAAGGGATAGATAAGTTGCATTGTGTCTGGTTGAAGATGATAAACTTAACGCTTATTGGGAGGCAACTCAATATTTAATTTTTTTTCATCTATTTTATCTTTTTAGTTTTTTTTAGGTCATTTTAAATAAGTTGGAGGGAGAGTCAAATTTCAAAGGCATATGCTGGATTATAAAAAAATACATTAAGTCAGGTATATTCTATCATGTTCTTTATTATACTCTTTATTTTTCTTCTCCATTGAGGATAATGTCGATTAAGTTGGGGGGAAGAATAATAAAAATTTTAAAAATTTTAAGTCCTCGAAGAAGTTAGTATTTAGTATTTAGACATCTGATTATGCTTAAGAATTAAGTTGAACTAAGCATTTTTAAAAATAAATTGATGCACAAATTAGAAAATTTATGAGATATTGAGGGATAAAGTATTATAAAAATTCAATAAAAAGTTAAGTCTAGGATATAAATAATTTTTCTTTGAGCACTTCAGATTTTTTCTATCAGCATTAAAGAAAAGTCTACATTTTATGGGCTTGTATAGGATAACTATATATTTCTTCATAATAATAAAAAAATTATTAAAATAAAATAATTTTTAAGTACTTCTCACTGAGTAATCAGGTCTCTTTGCCTAAGCAAGCATTGAGTTTCACATCAAAAGATGGAAAGGACAAAGAAGCTCATTGTAAAGCTAGTCTTAACTCATAGCCTGTTTGATTCGAGCTAGTAAGCCTAAGGGATATTTTATATCTAGTATCCTAAAGTCAACTAATTTGGGAGTCATTAGCTCAAGACTCACTACATGGATCAAATAGAAAGCTTAAGGGATTTGACAATAAAATAGCGGTACAATGTTAAAAAAAATATATTGATTTTCCACTGAGTAATCGAATCCCGTTGCCTTAGGTAAGAACTGATATTCACATCAAAAAGTGGATAGTGTGAATAAAAAAATTAATAAATAAAGGATGGAAGTAGCAATACACTTGTCCATATGAAAGTTTAGATGACTTAGAGATAAAGATGGAAATAATTTAGAAAAAATTTAAAAAAATTTGATATTTTTTACTTAATTTTTATATTGATAAATATTAATACCCCAACGACATACTTCACTCATGCTCTATTGAATATCAATGGCCATTTTAAAACTGCTTAGGTAAAATTTGAAACTCTAAAGTTAAAAGGTATCTAAAACTAAATTCTTTCTTTACTCGAGGAAGAGTAAAGCTTAAGTTGGAGGGTGTGATAAGTACCATAAATTTATCAATAAAAATATTAATTTATTAATTAATCTATATTTATTTTTAAAAATTAATAATTTATTTATTTATTTTTTAAAAAAATTAATTTTTTTATTAATTAAAAAGTTAATTAAAAATTAAAAATAAAAAATAAAATATTATTATCAATAAAAAGAGTTTATTTTTTTGATCGCAACAAAATAAATTTAAAGTAAATCAGAGCTAAAATAAATTAGATATGAATTTTTAAAGAAAAAAATTAAAATTAAAAAAAGGCTCAGCTGGCTCCGCAAGCCAAGCCAAGCCAAGTCGCAAGCTAGCAAGCTGCCAAGCCATCCCATGAGCCACTGATGTCACCCTAATGTCAGATTTATCATGGCTCACCATAGACCCTTAAGGGAGGGTATTTCAATAATTTTTAGGAGATGCCATGCGCTGATTGGTTGCGGCATGCAGTGTGACCGATCCAGCATGGTCCGTGAGCATAGTAATGCACGATAGGATGGCTGTGCCTGCTACCCATTTTGATCCAATGGCCAAGATCATTTTCAATTTTGATTTGGTTTCAGGCTGCTTCATCTGCATGATCCAATGGCTAATAGTGCTTCAAACATCGATCCGATGGTCTAGAAAGCTTCTGATGGCAATCAAACACCCAGAACTCTGATTTGATGGCCAAAATTTTTCTATCTTACATTATCGAATGGTCAGAATTTAATCCGACTCGATTTGAGCTTATACACATCATTTTTGATATTTTTTGGACCATTAGATTTCTATTGAATGGCTAGACTTCACCAGATTTGTCCAGAAGCTATTTTAATCCAAATTTTACTTGAATTTCTTTCAT
Organism: Cocos nucifera; assembly: GCA_006176705.1. Taxonomy (NCBI): domain Eukaryota; kingdom Viridiplantae; phylum Streptophyta; class Magnoliopsida; order Arecales; family Arecaceae; genus Cocos; species Cocos nucifera. The sequence goes on from QRFJ01001511.1 coordinate 99,175, forward strand.
TTTGATGATTAAAATTGCCCTTAGTGCCACATTGCCTGCAATAAAGATCCCCAATCCTCCAACACCTATTTAAAGGACCCCAAACCTCCAAAATCAATTAACTTCAATCATGAGAAGGAGTTTGGTAAAGGTTAGAGCCATGCTTGGGTTGGAGGCTGCTTCAAGGCAATGGATGCTGCGAAGAAGAGCTAGCTTCTACACCATCTCAATGTCGATGCCGATCCAAGATCAAAGATCAACTCTTCTAGATTTTATTTTTTTCTTATTTTTTAAATTTATATATTTAGACTTTGAATTTAAATTTTAATTAATATAATATTTATTTTTATGCTCTTTAAATTCATGCTCTTTATTTTTATTATAATTTAATTTTTATACTTTAATTATTACTTTTTATTTTATTACAAATAGTTGCTAAGATCTAACAAGTAGATCTTAGTACCAAATTTATTATTTCACACTATTTAATTTTTACTCTTTATTTATTTTCCAACTTTGAAATTTCTTTTCTTTTCTTTTTTTTTCTAAAAATTAAAGATTTCAAAACTAAAATACTACTTTCTCTATAAATTCGATCTAACTTATTACTTACTATCTATTTTTAATTATTTTAAGAAGTCGGATTAAACTGATAAACACAGTGTCTTAACGACAATATCGTGCTCTTATCAGTCACCAGTTGCTCGCTCATATTGAAACAATGAGCTGCTTAAGGTCGAAAGCATTGAAGGCTCAAGAGGATCATCAAGCCGAAGTCAGCCACCCCTAGAAAGAGAGAGCCACTGAGGTTGATCGTCTTACGAGGAAGAAGGCCATCGAGATCGAAGCTCTTCAAGAGGTGCTAAAAAAGGAAGAGCAAACATCGGCAGAACTGAAGGCCACCCTAGCCTTGGAAGAAGAGAGGAGGAGGAAGGTTGAAGCCAAGATTGCCGATTTGAAGGGACAAGTCTTAAGATAGGTCTCGGAGGTGAAAGCCTAGATGATTGAGGAGGTCAAAGTCTCCCCCGAGATGAGGGAGCTGAATCAAGTTTGGCCAGGTGGCCTTCATCAAGGTGTTCAAGCTTGTGAGGACAGGATAGCTAGCAAGTTCCCCAAGCTTGACCTCGACTTTCTTGTTGAAGGGGCTCCTAGAGAAGAAGCAGGACCATCTACCACTGCAACCAATCTTCCCCCTACTGAGCCTTCCATTGAAGGCTGGGGCCGACCGACGCGGCATCAAACTCTTCGGCTGCTCCTCCAGAGGTCTGAGACCTCTCAATTTGTATTTTTTCTTTTTACTTATTTCCTTTTCTATACATAAAAGATATTTTAATCAATGAAGACAAGTTTATTTTGAGAACAAATTTCTTTCTTCTGTGAAATCTATGTTGTGATGTTTTCATGCTCCAATTGTAGTCTCCTGTTGAAGCCGACCCCCTTCTTCAGGATGTTCTCTTGAAGGTCCACATAAAGAGTCTAAGGAGGGAGGTTCATCATCTTAAGAAAAAGTTAGAAAAGGCTGAAGATGAGCTCAAGAAATCAAAGAAGAACTATGTCGATGCTGCCACTGAAATTAACTGCTTACATCAATCATTCAGATAACTATTCAAAGAATATAATACTAAGAAGTTCCACCTGATTAAAGAACTCGAGGAGGTCAAGAAATGTACAAGTGAAAAGTCCTAGACTTTAAGAGCTAAAGCTTGCTCCCTTCAAATTGAACTTAATGCGACAAAGGAAAAAAATCAATTGTTGGAGGGAAGCTCGGCATGGTCTACCAGTCAAGAGGAGTCTAGCTGGGATTGGTTGAAGAGGTTCGTTGAACTTCAAACTCAACTTCACATCGTTGAAGCTTCATACAAGGGTTACGAGCTCAGCTGGAGTGAAGAAATTGTCGATCTCCGATAGCAACTTTAGAAAGTAGATGAGAAGGTAGCTAGTCTTGAAAGGCAATTGGTGGAGAGGGTAGAGGCCAGCTCGAATAGAGAATCGGATGAACTTTTTTTCTTAAGAAATTTTTTGGAGACCCTATCAGCAACATTTCCAAAAGAATAAATCGAGCTTCAACAGCTGAATATCCAACTGACTTATGAGCAACAAGCTATTAAGGATGTAGAGGCCAAGTCAGAGATTCTAAGGAGACAGTTGTGGGAGTCCAAAGATAATTACCGATGGATTGATAAGTTATTTGTAGAGAGTCTGTTAAAAAGAAAGGAACTTGAAGAAGAGATTACTAGCTTGAAGAAATCTTTGGCGATGATAGGGGTCAGCAGTCCGAGGTCTGAAGAATCTAGTCCTTCTTAGGACTTCATCCATTTTACCTTTTTGTACATGGTCTTGCAGACCTTTATTTTGTAATGGACTTTAACTTTAATAGAATTATGTTCTCTTTAATTATCTCTTTGTCTTGCATGGATTTGATGTTAGTTAATTTTGTTATTTTTTTCACCTTATCTTTTAACGAAATGACTGTCAAAAAATGCCTTCTTTCTCTCTAAGATAATTGTAGGTCCTTATCTATGTCAGGATGAGGTTCTCCTATTTTTGATATGATTGGCCTTTGCCTTATCCTCCTATCAGGATGAGGTCCTCCTCTTATTTCTGACATGGTTGGCCTTTATCTTTGTTAGGATGAGGTCCTCCTCCTATCCCTAACAACGTCATTGGAGCATAAAAAGATTGTTGAAAGGGCCTCTCTCCTCCTCCTATCTTAAATAATCAGAGGTATTCATCTATGTCAGGATTAGGTTCTCCTCCTGTTCCTGACATGGTTGTATAAGAATCGATCTAAGATTCTAGGGTTAGCTTTTGAAACTTTTTCAAAATTACAGCGAAAGAGGTGAATTAATCACATTAAATCATGAACAATATAACATAAAACCCTATATATAGGATCCTATTACAAGATTAAGGCATGCTACTAAATCAAAAAATAAAATATCAAAAGAACTGCATATTATTCATATCAACAGCAGACTACTCTAGATCAGATTTAGACATGTAATAGGGAGATCAGATCACCCTTATCTTTGAATCTCGAGTTCCTTAACTTGCTGATTCAGGCCTGAGATGGTTGCTCCAAGCCTCACACATGTCCAGCCTTTATGAATTATCCACATGAGGTCTCGATTGTAGATCTAAAGTTCGGTGCCCGAAAATCAGCATAGTATGCTAGTATTGTGCTGATCCTTCTCCAACGATCGATCTAGATCTTCTTTCCTTCAAGCTTGGACTCTCTAATTTTTTAAAGTCAAGAAAGATGATTTGTGACATTGAGACACCTCTCAAACACTCACAAAGATGGAGGAATAGGAGTGGAAGAAAAAACCTAGAAGAAGACCCTCTTCTTCTTCTTTCATCTCTCACCAAAGCACCTTAATTGGTGCCTTTACAAAATCCCACACCCTAGGCTTCTCTCTCAGATTTTTCATACCCTAAATGATCTCCCTTAGATGTGTAATCCACAAAAAAATTAGATTAAAATTCAATTTATATAAGAAGATATAGAGGAATCCTTGACTAGGTCAAATACCTAGTCAAGGATTATCCAAATAGGGCAAGACTTGGGACACCCAACTCTTGGGTGCCCTTGGGTGCCCTCTCCTTTATTTTTTGCATGGACTATCATGGAATGTCACACAAAAAAGCCACTAAAATTCATGAAAATTTGAGAGCAAAAATAGGGATGTGGGCGACACAAAATAAGGAGTTTTGGTTTCTCAAAACTCTATCTCATAGAGTTTAAATCAACTCAAACTCTTCTTTTGACTTGATCACAATATCTAAATACCATATTTGAGATAAAGGGAGCAAGGGGACATGCGTGAACATCTGAAGAGAAATATTTTAATAAAAAAATCCAACAAAAATGGCATGGGGGACATTGGGGCTAAGGTGGTGCATGGAGATAGGAGTCCTAGTCTCACTAGGACTCTAAGTTTGACTTGGTCCAACTTGATCCTTAGATCAAATTAAATTAGGATTTAATTAATCTAATTAGATTAGATCTTAGTCCAACTAATAATTAAATTAAATTAAATTAAATTAAATTAAATTTTAATTTAATTTTTTAATTAAATTTAAAATTGGATTGATACAAATCCTAATTGAATTAGGACTAGTTCTTCCTTGCAATTTGCTCATCCAATAAACCAATTAGACTTGATCCAATCAAGTTTAAACCAAATCTAATTAAATTATATTTAATTAAAATTAATCTTAATTTTTGACTTAATTAAATTAAGCTAATTAGTAATCAAATTGCTAATCGATCCTCCTGCAACACCTGCACTAGGTCAAACATTAATCGTATTGAATGTTTAACCCTAGAATGATTCTTAATCATCGATCAACCATCCGATTAGATTGAGAATTCTTATGTGTGTGACCTCATAGGTCCAAACCTAAATCGATAGTATAGAAATAAATTTTTGTACCAATTAAAGTGATCATCAAGTAATGATATCCGACAGTTGATTAGGTTGAATGTGTAGAACAGCATCCTTAGAACCCATGTGGATATAGTTTTTGTATAATTCCTTCCTTTGACCAAAATACTCGTAGGACACCTCAGAGTTTAACTATCAACCTCAATTAGATCATTGATAAGTACCATAAATTTACCAATAAAAGTATTAATTTATCAATTAATTTATATTAATTTTTAAGAATTAATGATCAATTTATATATAATTTTTAAGAAATTAATATTTTTATTAATTAAAAAATAATTTAAAAAATTAAAAATTTAAAAAATAAAATTTTATTATTAATGAAAAGAGCTCATTTTTTTTATCACAACAAAATAGATTTCGAGCAAAATAAAGCTAAAATGGAGAAGATATGAATTTCTAAAAAAATAAAATAAATAAAAATTAAATAAAAAAGAAAATGGCTCAGTCGGCTCAAGCTAGTGCACCAAGCTAGCCATGTTAGCCAACTCAGCCATGGAAGCCATCAGTCGGTCCACGATCTAGGCATGGACCGCTAGCTCAGTAGAAACTGGCGAATCACGGAGCGACACGTGGTGGACCTAGATCCTTAAAGGGTTCACAGAAAATCTATCGCGACTCATAGGATATTTTGGACTTTTCACTAGGTGATAGGAGGCGCTGATTGGTTGTGGTGTACAGTGAAGTCGGTCCATGCAGTCCATGGCAATTGTAAAGGCGCGATCGGATGGATCCGATTGATTGCAGTCAAGATCAGACGACGATGGTTATTTCTGGGTTTGATTCAAATTCCATCAGCGATCTGGTGCGATCCAATGGCCAAAAAACCAACCGATGAAGATCCAATGATCTAGGAAGCTTTTGACTTGATTAAAACATCTAGAACTCGATACGACGATCAGATTTTCTCTTGATTAACACGATCAATGGCCAAAATTTAATCCGATCTGATCTAAGTCGATATGCATCTGATTTTGATAATTTTTGATCCGTTGGATTCCTATTGATGGCCAGATTTCATACAAACCAACAAAATTCATCCAAAACTCTTTTTAATCTAATTTTCACTTAAATTTTTTCATATTTTGATGATCAAAGAGCTCCTTAGTCCCACATTGCCTAGAAGAAAACTCTCTAGCCCTCCTAGCTTTATAAAAAGGACCCCAAGCCTCTAGAAATCAATAGATCTGATCAAGGTAAAGCTTTGGTGCAAGAGGAAGCCAGGATATGGGTTAATGGCTGCTTCAAAGCAACTGATGCCGAGAAGAAGAACTAGGCTTCTACACCATCTTTCTGCCAAAGTCGATTCAAGATCAGAGATCAAGCTATTTTATTTTATTTCTTTTTAAATTTCATGTATTTAAATTCTAAAATTTTAATTAATAAAAATTTTATTTTTATTTTTATTTTTTGCACTTTAATTTTAGCTCTTTATTTTTGTTGTAATTTAATTTCTGCACTTTAATTATTGCTTTTTATTTTTTGACTTCACTTTTAATTTCAAAACTTAAATCCTTTTTTTTTCTTTTCAAAAATCAAAGATTTTAAATCTAAAATACTACATTTCTTGTGGATTCGACCCAACTCACTGCTATCTACGTATTTTTAATTATTTTAAAAAGTTAGATTAAACTAATAAACATGGTGTCTCAACGATAATATTGCATTCCTATTAAGTTTTTGGCACCATTACAGAGAAAGGTAGGAACATTAAATTTTTTATCTCTTTAATTTTTTATAAATTAATTATAAATTTTTTTTAAAATATTGCTTACTAACTTTTTATTTATTTATTTTATAGGAGAAAAAAGAAGGGAAAAGGAAGAAAGCACCTACTTTTGGTGAGATCAATCATAACCTTAGTCCTCTTTTCTTTTTATTATTCATTTTATTTTTAAATTAAGTTAAAAAATATCTAGTTAAATCTAATTAAAAATCTCATGATAAGATTAGAAATTCTAACTGCTTAGAGCATGCATCATATTAGTTTTATTTTTACTTTTATTTTTTTTGGTGATTGCTGGAGGCAAGGTAAGCCTTTCAGAATTCAATTAGTTGCATGCATCTAGTTTAAATTGCATAGAATCCTTTGATTGAAAATTTTTTTATGCATATGCATATTAAACCAAATTAAGAGTACAATCCAACTAAAGAAGATAAGGTGGGGATTTGATCATCCTTCTTTGGTCCACAAACAATCAACCAGCATCCCGCATTGACCTAAGTCTTTAATTTTAAAACCAATCAGACATCAACCCTAGGAGCTCGAGCTCAATAGGATAAAAAATCCCAAGAGTTGAACCAGATTAAGATTAGTCAATTTGACTGGTGTCTAAGAAAGTGGTTCAGGGACGACTGGGCCTAAAGAAAGGTGGTTTCTAATTGATTATGTTAGCTTACCTAGGGGGACTCCTACCAACCTTATACTTATCTAACTAGTTGATTGGCTGATCCTACACTTGGAGTGCTCGAAGGCTGACTTGGAATAGTTAGGAGCTGTCTAGGTCTAGGCTGATCTTAGGTTAGGATTAATTTATTTAAAACTTATTTGAAAATAAAAATTTTTACTTTAACTATTTTCAATCTCTATTGTCCTGACATAAGGTTGCCCTAGCATAACGGAAAGTTATATTGCATGGTTGTCTTAGGGTATGAAAAGGTTGAATTAACTTAGAACTTAAAAAAGAGAGTTTAAAAAATAAAATAAAATAAAATAAATAAATAAATAAAAGATTGAGGATATTGAGAATATAGTGAATTCTTCAACATCCGTGTGGAGAAGGATTTTAGATCGACTAGTCAAAATGAATTTAGTTCCTATTTCAGACCCTACAACCTCAACATCCATAATGGATTTAGCAAATCAACCTCAGTCTCAAATCCTTAAAGACTTATGTTATCCAGTTGGTTCCGTCCAACCCTCTTGCATCAGATTGCCCCAACCTACAGCAAATAACTTTGAAATTAAATCTCAAATCATTAACATGCTTCCAAAATTCACGAAAATAGAAGATGCATATATATTCATTAGGGAATTTGAAGAGGTTTGTGCAACCATGAAACTACAACAATTATCAGAGGATGAAATCAAACTAAGATTAATCAATTTTGCTCTTAAGGATAATGCCAAAAAATGGCTTTATAGTCTTCCAAATCAATCTATCAAGACCTGGGAGGGCTTTATGAAAATATTTTTAAAAAAATATTTTTCTCATCACAAAATAGCTAGAATTAAAAATGAAATAAACCAATTCTATCAACTAGCTAGTGAATCATTTTGGAAATACTTCAACCAATTCAAGAACCTCTTGACCTAATGCCCACACCATGGAATAGAAACTTGGAGGCTATGCCAAATAATTTATGAAGGGTTAGATTTAAATTCCCGAACAATGCTAGAGTCCATGTGCCAGGGATAATTTATGTACAAAGAACCAAATGAAGCCTGGCTATTTTTAAATGACCTAGCCAAGAAAAGTTTACAATGGGAAACAACTAGAGAACCAGAAAAATCTATACTTTCAAGAGGTAGAATACACCAAATTCAAACCTTCCTAGCTGTAGAAGCCAAAATTATAACTTTGACACGTAGGTTAGAGGCCTTAGAACTTTAGAGACCAGCCAGTGTGAACCAAGTGTCTGCACCCATGTGCAATGGGTGCAATGCCCCAGACCATGTCCTTGAGAAATGTCCCCTCCCAATGAACCAATTAGATAATGGATGTGCATAAGTGAATATCACATATCAGAGACCATTGAACAATCCCTATGCACCCACTTATAACCCAGGTTGGAGGAATCAACCAAATTTTTCATGGTCACAAAATCAAAATATAGGCGGTCCAAGATTCAATCAGCAGAACCCAAGGCCTAATCCTATGATAAACACCCTACCACCATCAAACTTTAATATTAATGAAAAGAAACTTAGTTTTTCAGAGAAAAGCCTAAAAACTCTAGCCAAATCTAATGTTGACACCAATCCCACCTTAAGCAATTTCATGCAAACCATGGGCCAAATTCTGAATTCAAATTCTCAGGCCATAGCCCACTTGAAAATACAAGTGGATCAGCTAGCATCTACCATAAGTGACGTGAATGAGGTAGGCTACCTAGCTAATCTGATGAAGAAAAAGTTCAGTTTTCTCGGATCAGGTTCATTCAGATCTGATTAGATCAAAAGAGATATTTTAAAAATTTCTCTTTTGAATTCAAATCAGATCTAAGACATTTCTGACCTAATTTTATAGATTTAATAAAATAAAATAAAAGTAAATTAAATCTGATTTAATTTTGTACCTTTTGTTGGATAATCAAATTATCCTATGATGATCCTGCTGATTGTCTGAGGTTCTGGATCTAGCCACGCAAGTGCCTGGCCTCTACCGATATCCACTCGAGCTGAATCTGAAGATTTTCTTCTTCTTTATCATCTCTCCAAATATCAGATATGGATCTAATTTGGAGGATCTTCAAAACTCCTTTTGAAAATTTGGAATCATCTCTTGCAGCAATGCTACTTTCTTCCTTTCTTGTCACCTTTCTTTTGCCTGGATCGCATCAAACTAGAGCCAAAATCCCCTTGGGCATGAAGAGGAGAGAGAGGACCTAAAGATGGCATGGAGGAGGGAGAGGGGTAGCCTTATGGCATGGCTATTGGAGAACTTCTTTAAAGCTTGGCACAGATGGGGTTTTTATAGTGCCACATCATCCTGACCAATTACATCGCTTCATGCAATCAGATCTAAGTCTGATTGATGGAATGACATCACCTGATCCAATCAAATGAGATCGTCTTAATCATCCTTAGATGGCACCTAAGATTGGTCAAAGTCTCTTCCTTGGTGCCACCTAAGTAGATACCCCAAGGTAACTGGAGTCCCATCTATATGGGACTCCAGGTGCCTCTATCCATGGGCGCATGCCTCCCTAGGCGTGTACCCCTAGTCCACCTACTTTTTAGCAGGTTAACTGATCCAAAATAAATCTTCTATGGGTGCATGACATATGGGCAGATGTCTAAGTATCAAAGGTCAATATTTGACCAAAGTCAAAAGACAAGAATTAGCAGGTGATGAAAAATGGTAGGTGTTATTTCAAATTTATCTCATAAATTAAGACAACCCTTTTCTAACTGGACAAGCTCCAGTCAAACCATGTAAAGGTACTTGAGTGAGCACAAACTCATTTGGCTCAGTTGACACAACTTTTAATGATTACAGAAGGAGAACATTAGGCTCAATCATATGCTAGCACGATTTTCTTGAACCTAATTGAATCTAATTCAAATCAATTGAACTGGGTTAGTCCAATCGATGATATCTAGATCCAAATTCTTATTTGTGTGATCCAATTAGGTTCAGATCTATATGATAATGGGATATGTCACGACCTCTATCATCGACATCATCGAAACACCTTTCGATGGATCAAAACTTTTTTGATTCAGATAAGTAGAATGATCGATCATCCAAATCATTATAATTACTCCCAAAATCCATCAGTGACACCTAGTAGTATATGGTGGCAACCTATCAAAACTGAAAATGAACCACTCGGTGTAGCTACCTATGTGATTAAGTTCTTCTATCTTGAGCTCCGATCAGATTAGGGTTAAGGTGAACTCGTCAAACCCTAATTTTTGTCATATGATTTAATCATTTGATTCAAGTCTGATGTGAAAATCTTAATAGAAACTCTTTCTATTATTTTACTCTGCCATGGTCAAGGGCTTATGGACTTGATTCTCATGATTATCATAGGGCTGCTTTGCATCTACTGAGGTAGATAGATTTTCTTTTGGTGCAATCCAATTCCTACAATGAACATGCTATAGCCAACATACACCTCGGAGTTCCAAATGGCTAGGAGATGGAGTCATGGTGTAGTCAAACTATAACACCCTCATGATGAACTATCGATGCACCTCAGGTCAAAGAACCGGAAACACCATTGTAGCTTCGAGCCAGTCATCAACGAGAAGGTAGACTTTCTTATGACTGCTTGAGGTGGTCACGCTCAGTGCCCTCGTTCTCTAACGAGTACCTATACTCTCACTTCGATATCTCTACACCATAGACTCAAGACTCATTTACTATAAGGAAGCGATTATACACCAATCTTCCAGATCAATCACCATCCTCATGATGATCCTACGGTCGGAAGCATTTTATCAGTTAATAACGAAAATTCATGTCTAAAATTTTAAACCCTTGAAAATATGAATTATTATTACCATTAACTCAAGGGATGTATAACATACACTAAATACATATTTATGATAGAAAATTATCCATTTTATTATTTATAGTCAAAATTATAATTTTGCTCCTAGAAGTGTATTACAAGTGTCAGCCAATTTTGGCTTCTAGGGCACATATATCTAACAAACTTTCACTTGACCTAAAGCCAATTGGCTACAAATCTAGGTCCCATCTTCTCAAGGTGGGCTTCGATCTTCTTCTAGCCCAACAGCTTTGTGAGTGGGTCTACCGTATTGTCTGCGGAGTCGACTCTCTTAACCTCGACGTAATCCTTCTTGAGGTAATCGTGAATGAGGTGGTATCGCCGCTCGATGTGCTTGAATTTTTGATGAGACCTCAGCTCCTTAGCATGGACTATAGCGCCATTGTTGTCGTAGTATAGAGGAATGGCATCTGATGGCATCACTACGATCTCTACGGCAAACTTCTTATACTAGAATGCCTCCTTCGTAGCTTTTGATGCAGTGATGTATTCTGCTTCCATGATGAAATCTACTATCACTGTCTGCTTGAAACTCTTCCAACTGATAGCTCCACCATTACACACAAACAGACTTCCAAATGTCGATTTTTGATCATCTACATCAGACTTAAAATCTGAGTCTATATATCTCTAGACTTGGAGTTCTCCATTGCCAAAAACCAATAACATATCCTTAGTTCTTCTTAAGTACTTAAGAATACATTTTATAGAAGTCTAGTGTTCTTCACCTGGATTTGATTGATATCTGCCCGAGACACTCACAGCATGGGCTATATCAGGTCGTGTACACAACATGGCATACATGAGGCTCCTTATTACTGAATCATAAGGGATCTTGCTCATGCATCCTATTTTCTCAGGTGTACTAGGGCACATCTTCTAGGAAAGATGAATGCCATATCTAAAGGATACCAAACCCCTCTTAGAGTTTTTCATACTAAACCTCTTTAGCACTTCTTCTATGTACATCTTCTGTGAAAGTCCTAGCATCCTATTCGATCTATCTCTATAGACCTTAATTCCTAGAATAAAGGATGCTTCTCCTAGATCTTTCATGAAGAATTTTTTGGATAACCACATTTTAACTGTGGTCAACATGGGAATATCATTCCCAATAAGGAGGATATCATCTACATATAATACGAGGAAGACAACAGCGCTCCCACTGACCTTTTTGAAAATACATGGTTTCTTTTCATTCTTGATGAAATTAAATAATTTGATTACATCATTGAAATGAGTATTCCAGCTCTGAGATGCTTGCTTAAGTCCATATATGGATCTTTGCAGCTTGCATACCTTGTGATCAGTATCACTGGATGTGAAACCTAGCGGTTGTTCTATATAGATATCTTCCTTAAGATATCCATTTAGGAATGCCATTTTCACATCCATTTGCCATATTTCATAATCAAAATAGGCTGCAATAGCAACAATGTGTGGATTGATTTTAGCATAGCTACCGACGAAAAGGTATCCTAATAGTCAATGCCTTCGCATTGACTATAACCTTTTGCCATTAATCTAACTTTGAATGTCTCCACATTCTCATCTACACTAATCTTTCTCTTGTAGATCCATTTACATCTAATAGGTACTATACCTTCTAGTGGATCTACCAAGGTTCAAACTTGGTTTGAGTGCATCGAGTCAATTTCTAACTTCATTGCCTCTAACCATTTCTTGAAGTCGATATCCGATATTACCTCGTTATAGGTTTTCGGATCATCACCATGAACCCTATTACCTATAAGGAATATTTCCTCTATTTTCTCTAAAATAGTACCTAAGTACCTCTCAGGGGGATGAAAAATTTTTTTCAATCTACGAGGTGGAGGAGGTAGTGATTGTATTGGCTCAACCTAATTTGGTTCAATTTGGTCCTTAGCTCATTGCTCTTTTGAGACTTTCTCATCGAGCTTGATCTGCTTTCCAATGCCGCTATCTTGAATAAACTATTTTTTAAGAAAAATGGCATGTCGACTCATAATCACATTGTGATCTTCTGGAATGTAGAAATAATATCCTAATGACTCTTTAGGATATCCTATAAATCAAGCTATAAAGGATCTAAAATCTAACTTGTCCACTTGTTGTCTTTTGACATGAGCCGAACAACCCTAAATTCTGAGATGACTCAAACTTGATTTCTTACCATGCCATATCTCATACGGTGTGGTGAAAACAATTTTAGAAGGAACCCTATTTAGTAAGTATATTGCAGTTAACAAATAGTGTCCCCAAAAAAAATCAAGAAGGTCTGTGAATTTTCAACTCTTGAAAATAAGAATTATCATTACCATTAACTCAAGGAATGTATCACAGACACTAAATACATATTTATGATAGAAAATAATTCATTTTATTATTTATAGTCAAAATTATAATTTTGCCCCTAGAAGTGTATTATAAGTATCAACCAATTTTGGCTTCTAGCGCACACATCCATTCTGAAACCCCATTAAGTTAAGGTGCTCCAGATGGAGTCCATTGAGAGACTATGCTATTTTTCTTCAGATGGTCCAAAAATTTTCGACTAAGGTATTCACCTCCTCGATCTGATCAAAGAATCTTAATGGATTTTTCAGTTTGCTTTGCTACTTCATGTCTGAATTTCTTGAACTTTTCAAAAGCTTCAAACTTGTGTCTCATAAGATACACATACTCATACCTAGATAAATCATCGATAAAGATTATAAAGTAGATAAAGTTGTCTCTAGCTGGCACATCAAATGGGCCGTACACATCAGTATGTACTAGAGCAAGAAGATCCGTGGCCCTTTCCTCATGTCCTACAAAAGGGAGCTTAGTCATTTTGTCATAAAGATAAGATTCATAAATTGGATATGACTCAAAAGTCAACGAACTCAATAGTCCAGTTTTCTCTAATTTATTAACCCTATCTTCAACCATATGACCTAGTCTTAGGTGCCATAGATACCTATCGTTTGGACTATCCCTAGGTCATTTCATGGCATTCACATTTTGCTCAATATTGAAAATAGATACATCAATATGTAACTGGTAAAGATGGTTAATAAGAAAACCACTTGTAATTTTATTTATTTCATAAAGAATATTACAATGGTCCTTAAGAAAACTAATTACATAGCCTTCTAGTGCTAGGCATGAAATAGAAATCAAATTTTTGCTTGTTGTAGGCACATAATAATAATTTCTAAGTACTAAATCAAAACTAGATAGTAGTCAAAGAGGGTAGGTTCTCACGATCACAGCAGCAACTCTTGCTCCATTTTTGATGTGTAGGATCATCTCACCATCCCTCAGCCTTCTACTATCCTCATGATCCTGCATGGAAGTGCACAAATGAGCACTAGAGCCAGAATCAAGCACCCAACTAGATGCAGAAGAAATCATAAGGTTTGACTTAATAACGAGCATACCTCCAGAAGGATCTGCCTCCTTATTCTTCAGGGTGGCCAGGTAAGTAGGATAGTTTTGCTTTCAGTGGCCGTCATTGTTGTAATAGAAATTTTTTTTTTTGTCAGCGGCCTTTTTCTTCAGTTCTATCTTTTTCTTCTTTCCTCCTCCTATTTTCTGCTTTTTCACAAACTTCTTCTTCTTTCCAAAAGACTTTCTTTTGAAAGAAGTCCATTCTATAGCAAGCACTGAGCCTTTAGAACCTTTCATAGAATGCTCAGCAGTAACCAGCATGTTCATAAGTTCGGCTAGAGAATTTTGAAGTTTATGCATATGGTAGTTCATGATGAATTGTCCATATGCATTAGTTAAAGATTGCAAAATTATATCATTTTGCAGATCTAGATCCAACTTCACTCCAAGCTTCTCAAGCTCTTCTAAATCCTTGATCATCATCAGACAATGATCTTGGACTGACTGTCTATCACGCATTTTAGCCTTAAATAGTCATTTCATGACTTGATACTTGGCTGCATGACTCTGTTCACTAAACATCTCTTGTAGGTAAGCCAATATTTGGCGGGCAGTCTTGATTTCTTCATGTTGGCACTGAAGCTCATCAGACATTGAGCCCAACATGTAGTATCTGGCCTTGTTATCTTCATCCATCCACTTGTCAAGAGATGCTCTCTATTCAATGGATGGACGAGCTGATAAGGTGGGAGGGTCCTGATCTAATACATGAGTTAACTTCTCAAAACCCAAAATGATTTTGAATTTTCAGAGCCAATCCTTATAATTGGGTCTGGTCAGTCTATGTGTGTCCAGGATTCGTGCTAGTGGGTTAGATGCAAACATTTTTCTATAGAGAGTTAAAGTTTCTAGTTAGATATTATAATTAAGACTTGACCAATTTATTTAGGAGTTTTATTTCTAAACAAATTAGCTCCCACTATTTTCTCGGATCCCTACACACCCTCTATAGAGATGCAAAAATCTCCATGATTAATGATTTTTAATGGGTGGTGCAGTCCCACCACCTGACTCATCTCCTCACCTAATAGTTATTGATGATGGATTAGCCAATGAGTGAACAACTCTTGTTCTATGATTCTCTAATCATGGTGCACCCAAACTTGATCTCTAATTCATGAATCTCACCATGCCTTGAATATTGATCCACTCCTTAGTTAAGTCAGACCCACCATTTGCATAGGTTGAATTCCTAATTAAGTCTCTCATCGTATTTGGAATATTGAGCCCAATCCATCCCCTAGCCCGTAGCATCCAATGCCTAATAGATATGATTGCATCTTTTTGGTGCAACTAAACCACTATAACCAATCAAGAATAATCAACCCCGGAAAGGATCCGCACATCTACAATGGTAGAAGACCTTAGACTTAATCTTTTCTTAGGGAGATTTGATTTAGGTCTCATTAAACTAGACTTGACATAGTCATAACCATTATGACTAACCTAGTGGCATGGGTTAGCTTGGATTATTAGCCACCTCAAATCAAGACTGAACCAACAAATATGGCCAGGTAAGTGAGACTGATTATGCCATTAACTCGATAAGAATGCATTCGAGTCGAGTAGCTCCCAATTAAAAATCAATCAATCGTATCTGCCAAACATACCTTAGACATCAAATTATTGAGCTAGAACCAATCGGATTAGCCTACAATCCAAATTCTAACCACTGAGCCTAATTAGGTCTTAGCTTGATCAATCACTCACGTGACTCAATCTTGACCTAGACTTAATCCTATTAGACTAGTTAATTTAAGCACTGTTGATCTATTCTAACCAACTTTTAATTCAGTTTGATCAACCGTTTAGACCTAATTGAGCTACAAAAGCCTCAACTCAATTTTATGAATATGTCTTAGATCTAAAATTCTTAATTTTAGTCCTAACATATTTTATAATCTTAATTCTTAATTAAGTTTAGGGTTCACAAACAAAATATGTAAATAAAATCCTAGGGTTTCAAGATCTATAATTTTGCAGAAAATAAGTTCTTGATTTCTGATTAAGGATGAATGCGCAGCACCCCTACACATCATAAGAACACCCCATCAAATGAGAGGAGAGGATACTTAAATCTTACTTTGTTCTTATGATCGGACGGCCAAGGAGAATACCTTAATAAAAAATATAAAACTACAAAACTAGTTAGATCTACATCATATATCTCATATATAAAAATTGATCTAACTTTAAACATATTTTGCATACATCTCATGTATCATGTCATGCATATTTTCAGATTTGAATTATCTCATAATTATCTAAAAAATTAAATTTAAATTGATCATATCAAAATAAATTCTATTCTAGATAATTATGTAGAACTATTCTACAACTAGTCTAAACATGCATTCATCATATCTCATATGAATAAAAAATTAAATAATTTTATTTACTATTTTTTATATCATATTATAATATTTATAATATTAAAAAATAATAAATAAATTAATATAAAATTATAACTTAATCAAATTAAATTATGATCATGCAAGACTATGTATAGAATAATTCTATTTTACAACTAGTCATGCATCATATATAACTTAGATCTAAATTATTTAATTTTAATTTTTAATTTTAGATCTAATGACATCTCATATGACATCTAAAATCATCTAATTATTATATCAAAAATAAATTAAAATTAGATCTAAATTATTTATAGGAACCTGGCTCTGATACTAGTTGAAGAAAAAATTTAGATTTCATGGGTCAGATTCGTTCAGATCTGATTGGATCAAAAGAGATATTTTTTAAAAAAAAATTTTGAATCTAAATCAGATTTGAGACATTTTAGATCTAATTTTATAGATCTAATAAAATAAAATAAAAATAAATTAAATCTAATTTAATTTTATACCTTTTGTTGGGTAATCAGATTATCCTGTGATGATCCTGCTAGTTGCCTGAGGTTCTAGATCTAGCCACGCAAGTATCTGACCTCTATCGGTATCCACCTAAACTGAATTTAGAGATCTTCTCCTTATTTATGACCTCTCTAAATATTAGATGTGGATCTGATTTGGAGGATCTTTAAAACTTTTTTTGAAGATTTGGAATCATCTCTTGCAGCAATGCTGCCTTCCTCCTTTCTCGCCACCTTTCTCTTGCCTAGATCTTACCAAACTGGAGCCCAAATCCCCTTGGGCGTGGAGAGAAGAGAGGGTACCTAAAGATGGCATCGAGGAGGGAGAGGGGCAGCCTTGTGGCATGGGCTATTGTAGATCTTCTTTAAAGCTTGGTGCAGATAGGGTTTTTATAGACCCTGCTATGCCATGCAGTGCCACATCATCCCGACCAATCACGTTGCTTCGTGCAATCAGATCTAAATTTGACTAGTGGGATGACATCACCTAATCCAATCAGATGAGAGCCCCTCTTAATCATCACTAAATGGCACCTAAGATTGGTCAAAGTCTATTCCTTGGCGCCACCTAAGTAGATACCCCAAAGTAACTGGAGTCCCATCCATATGGGACTCCAGGCGCCTCTATCCATGGGCACACACCTCCCTAGGCATGTGCCCCTAGTCCACTTGCTTTTTAGTAGGTTGACTGGTCCAAAATAAATCTCCTATGGGTGCATGACACATGGACAGATGTCGAAGTTTTAAAGGTCAATGTTTGACCAAAGTTAAAAGACAAGAATTAGCAAGTGACGAAAAATGGTAGATGTTGTCTCAAATTTATCTCATAAATTAAGACAACCCTTTTCTAACCTGAACAAACTTCAGTTAGACCAAGTAAAAGTACCTAAGTGAACACAAACTCATTTGGCTCAGTCGAGACAACTTTTAATGATTGTAAAAGGAGAATGTTAGGCTCAATCATGTGCTAGCATGATTTTCTTGAACCTAATTGAATCTAATTCAAATCAATTGAACTGGGTTAGTCCAATTGATGATATCCAGATCCAAACCCTTATTTGTGTGATCCAGTTAGGTTTAGTTCTATATGGTAATGGGATATGTCGTGATCTCTATCATCGACATCATCGAAACACCTTTCGATGGATCAAAATTTTTTTGATTTAGACAAGTAGAATGATCGATCATCTAAATCATTCTAATTGCTCTCAAAATCCAACAGTGATACCTAACAATATATGGTGGCAATCCATCAAAACTAAAAATGAATCTCTCGGTGTAGCTACCTATGTGATTAAGTTCTTCTATCTTAAGCCCCAATCAAATTAGGGTTAAGGTGAACTTGTCAAATCTTAATTTCTATCATATGATTTAATCATTTGATTCAAGTCCAATATGAAAACCTTAATAAAAATTCTTTCTATTATTTCACTCTGCCATCATCATGGGCTTATAGACTTGATTCTCATGATCATCATAGGACTGCTCCTCATCTACCGAGGTAGATAGATTTTCTCTTGGTGCAATCCAATTTCTATAATAAACATGCTATAGCCAACATACACCTCAGGGTTCCAAATGGCTAGGAGACCGAGTTATGGTATAGTCAAACTATAACACCCTCAAGATGAACTATCGATGCACCTTAGGTCAAAGAACCAGATGCACCACTACAGCTTCGAGCCAGTCATCGGCGAGAAGGTAGACTTCCTTATGACTGCTCAAGGTGGTCACACTCAGTACCCTCATTCTCTAACGAGCACCTATACTTTCACTCCGATGTCTCTACACCATAGACTCAAGACTCATCTACTATAAAGAAGCGATTATACACCAACCTTTCGAATCAATCACCATCCTCATGATGATGCTACGGTCAGAATCATTTTATGAGTTAATAACAAAAATTTATGTCTCAAATTTTCAACTCTTGAAAATATGAATTATCATTACCATTAACTCAAGGGATGCATCACAGACACTAAATACATATTTATGATAGAAAATAACCTATTTTATTATTATTTATAGTTAAAATTATAATTTTACTCCTAGAAGTGTATGACAAGTGTCAGCCAATTCTAGCTTCTAGGGCACACATATCTAACACTTGAACCCAACCCCAGGAATCAAAATGGTAGACCATTCCAAGGAAACCAGGTTAATCAAGTTATTGCTATTCATTCCTTGAGATCAACAAAATAAGTAGATAATAAAATAAATACATCTAGCACTAGTGCTAAGTCTATTGAGCCATCCAATGAATAATCTACCTTACAAACTCAAACTCCTAAAATAGATAGTGCACCAAACCAGATGCCCACAATCTCTAGAGCTCCTTTTCCGAATTGATTAAGGTCTAATAAATAATCAAAATATTTAAACAAAATGTTAGAGGTAGTTAAGCAAGTTCAAGTAAATATTCCTCTACTAGACATAATCCAACAAGTTTCGACTTATGCCAAATTCTTAAAAGACCATTGCACCAAGAAAAAGATGACTAACATACCAAAGAGAGCTTTCTTAGTAGTAAGTGTGAGTTCATATTTGTTAAGTCATATGTCTATAAATTACAAGGACCCAGGTTCTCCAATAATTTTATGTGTCATAAGAGAAACCCAGGTTCTCCAATAATTCATATGTCTATAAATTAGGGGCTAGTGTAAATATTTTGCCCTATTCAGTTTATGAGCAATTAGGATTGAAAAAGCTTCAGCCAACAAGGATCACATTATAATTAGCAAACCGATCTTTTAGGATCCCCAAGGGAATGATAGAAGATGTTTTGATTAAGGTTGGAAATTTTATCTTTCCAGCTGATTTTGTCATTTTGGAGACTAAGCCAATATCAAATTCTAAGGGCTAAATCTCAATGATTTTAGAAAGACAATTCCTAACTACTGCTAATGCTAAAATCAATTGTTGGAATGGACTAATGAAACTGTCTTTTGAAAACATGACTATTGAGCTAAATATTTTCAATTTAGAATAGGAATCTACTAAGCATGCTAATGTAAGTGTAATCCAAGATGAAATTTATGAACCCATAGACATTAGCGATGAAGAAGTCGATCTTGAATCTAGTATCTGGCCAACCCATGAATATAAGAACCTAGATAAAATACTTGGAGATAATAAATATGGCCAGAGATGGGAGCCTCCCACTGACCACTCATAGAAATGACTAAACCATCACCTGAGTCATCAAAAGAAGAGGCACCCAACGTAGAGTTGAAACCCCTCCCTGAGCACCTCAAGTATGTATATTTAGGTCCAGAGAAAACCTTGTCTATAATGATTGCATCAGACCTGAATTCTAACTAAGAGGAGGAATTTTTAGCGATCTTAAGAGAAAATCGAGAAGCAATAGGCTGGACCATGATATATATTAAAGGAATAAGTCCTTCCATAGTTCAACATAGGATACACCTAGAGGAACAGGTTAATACTGATGCTAACTGCATAGAAGAACCCGAGCTAGGAACTGGTACTGATGCTGGTTCCAGTTTAAATGAGATAGAAAAAGGGAAAAAGAGAATAGATGATTTATCCGAGACTTATAAACCTAATAGCCTGTTTCCTTCAACCCTAGAAGCAGGTTCTTCTTACAAAAATCAAGAGGCATGTAATGAAATGTCAATGGAGTTGTTTAAGCAAGGTCATATTAATTTAACTCCAGAATTAAAACCACCTTTAGTCATCCTTCCAGCATCCATTGAATCAAACTTAACTCTTAATACAAAAACTCAATTCATAATCATTTTAGAAGAATAAATAGGAGAAATTCTTAATAAACATGGGACTAAGAATAGGGTCACAAATTATGTTCCCCTAATTAACAATGAATATATCAATAATGGGATTATAAATCAACTTTCTAAGATTGACAATCCAAAATCATTGAAATTTATCAATCCAGTATTTGACATAGGATAGTAAGTTACATTGTGTCTGGCTGAAGATGGTAAACTTAGCACTTGTTAGGAGGCAACCCAATATTTAGTTTTCTTTCGTATAATTTATCTTTTCAGTTATCTTCAGTTAATTTTCTTTTTAGGATAATTTGAATAAGTTGGAGGAAGAGCTTAAATTTTCAAAGACATGTGCTGGACCAAAAATATAGTCAGATGTATTCTTTCATGTTCTTTATTATACCCTTTATTTTTTCTTCTCCATTAAGGACAATATCAATTAAGTTGGGGAAAAAAAATAAAAATTTTAAAATATTAAGTCCTCGAAAAAGTTAGTATTTAGTATTTAGACACCTGATTATGCTTAAGAATCGAACTAAACTAAGCATTTTTAAAAGAAAATTGATACACAGATCAGAGAATCTGTGAGATATTGAGGAATCAAGTATTAAGAAAATTCAATAAAGTGTTAAATCTAGAACATAAAAAATTTTTCTTTTGAGCATTTCTAATTATTTCTACTAGCATTAAAGAAAAGTTTACTTTTTATGAGCTTGTATAGGATAATTATATGTTTCTTCATATAAAAAAAATTATTTTAATAAAATAGTTTTCAAGTACTTCTCACTGAGTAATCGGGCCTCTTTGCCTAAGCAAGCATTGAGTTTCGCATCAAAAGATGGGAAGGGCAAAGAAGCTTGTTGTAAAGCTAGTCTTAACTCATAGCCTGTTTGATTCGAGCTAGTAAGCCCGAGGGATATTCTATACCTAGTGCCCTAAAGTCAACTAGTTTGGGAGTCATTGGCCTAAGACTCGCTACATGGATCAAATAGAAAGCTTAAAGGGTTAAGACACTCAATAGTAATACAACATTAAAATATATATATATATATATATATATATATATATATATATATATATATATATATATATATATATATATATATATATATATATATATATATATATATATATATATATATATTGGTTTTCCATCGAGTAACCAGATTGTCTAAGTAAGCAATCATATTCGCATCAAAAAGTGGGCAATGTAAAAATAAAAATCAATAAATGAAGGGCGGAAGTAGCAATACACTTGCCTATATGAAAGTTTAGATAAATTAGAGATAAAGGTGAGATAATTTTAAAAAAAAATCAAAAAAATTTAATATTTTTTACTTAATTTTTCTATTGATAAGTATTAATATCCCAATGATATGTCTCAATTAAGCTCTACTGAATATCAATGGCCATTTTGAAAACTGCTTAGGTAAAATTCAAAACTCTAAAGTTAAAAAGGTATTTAAAACTAAATTCTTTCTTTACTCGAGGACAAGCAAAGCTTAAGTTGGAGGGTGTGATAAGTACCATAAATTTATCAATAAATATATTAATTTATCAATTAATTTATATTAATTTTTAAGAATTAATGATCAATTTATATATAATTTCTAAGAAATTAATATTTTTATTAATTAAAAAATAATTAAAAAATTAAAATAATTAAAATAATAAAATCTTATTATCAATGGAAAGAGCTAACTTTTTTAATCATAATAAAATAAGTTTCGAGCAAAACGGAGCTAAAACGGAGAAGATATGAATTTCTAAAGAAATAAAATAAATAAAAATTAAATAAAAAAGGAAAATGGCTCAATCGGCTCAAGCCGGTGCATCAAGCCAGCCACATTAGCCAACTTAGCCGTAGAAGACATTAGCTAGTCCATGATCCAAGCGTCGACCGCCAGCTCAGCAGAAATTGGTGAATCACGGAGCGACACGTGGTGGACCTAGACCCTTAAAGGTTTCACAGAAAATCTATCGCCGCTCATAGGGCATTTTGGACTTTTCACTTGGTGATAAGAGGCACTGATTGGTTGCGATGTATGGTGTAACCGATCCATGCAGTCTGTGACAACAGTAAAGGCATGATCAGATGGATCCAGTTGATTGTGGTCAAGATCAGACGGCGGTGGTTATTTTCGGATTTGATTCGAATTCTATCAACAATCTGGCACGATCCGATGACCAGAAAACCAGCGGATGAAGATCCAACGGTCCAGAAAGCTCCCAACTTGATTAAAACATCTAGAACTTAATTTGATGGCTAGATTTTCTCTTGATTAATGTGATCAACAGTCAAAATTTAATCTGACCTGATTTGAGTCGATACGCATCCAATTTTGATGATTTTTGATCCATTGGATTTCTATTAATGGCCAGATTTCATCCAAAGCAATAGAATTCATCTAAATTTTTTTTAATCCAATTTTTACTCAGATTTCTTCATATTTTGATGATCAAAGAGCTTCTTAGTCCCACATTACCCAGAAGAAAACTCTCTAGCCCTCCTAGCTCTATAAAAAGGACCCCAAGCCTCTAGAAATCAATAGATTTGATCAAGATGAAGCTTTAGTACAGGGGGAAGTCAGACTATGGGTTAATGGCTACTTCAAAGTAATGGATGTCAAGAAGAAGAGCTAGGCTTATACACCATCTTTCTGCCAATGTTGATCCAAGATTAGAGATCAGGCTATTTTATTTTATTTCTTTTTAAATTTCATGTATTTAAATTTTAAAAATTTAATTAATAATTTTTTTATACTAAAGCTCTTTATTTTTGTTGTAATTTAATTTCTATACTTTAATTATTGCTTTTTATTTTTCAACTTTACTTTTGATTTCAAAACTTAAATTCTTTTCTTTTTCTTTTCAAAAATTAAAGATTTCAAATCTAAAACACTACCTTCCCTATGGATTCGACCTGACTCACTACTATCTATGTATTTTTAATTATTTTAAGAAGTCAAATTAAGTTGATAAACATTGTGTCTCAACGATAACATCGCGTTCTTATCAGTCATCCACATTATATTTCAAAATATCAAATCTATCTCATGAATTATCCTGGCCAAGGTTTTTGCTATATTGAAATATAATGATATATTCTTCTCCAACTCTAGAAGTGGTCAATCCCATCTTGATCACTCACCGACTTCGTAAGTACTTGACTGTGCCCAAAAACCTTTCATCACTAAATTAAAAATTCAGTTAGTCTAATACCAAAGCACAGTGAATTGCTTGCAAGCCACTATGGTGATCTCAAGTCTAAAGGACATTTATACCTATATCCCATCAGAGCAATTCTTGATAGCAGAATGCTCTAGAGTTGGTCACGTTCAATGATGATGTACCCATACATCTTACTTTTATTTCATACCAGTGTCTCCACACTCCTTAGTTAAGAAGATAATCAATCCATATGGCACACAACAATCTATACTCGATAAATGCTGTCATCCTTATTAACAGCGTATCATTTGGTCATGAATAGTTTAAGGACTAATCAATAAATCCTCTCTTTATCGAAGCTAAATAGTCCTAAGGACTTCATCACAATAATAAAGTTCATTAGAAGATGTAGACTTTATGACAAAAATATTAAAAAAATATTTTATTTAATAATAAATTAATTATAAATGTAAAATAGCACAACCATCAATAAGCTAACGATTGGCTTTGGAACATATTTTCCAACAACTCCCACTTATCCTAAAGCCACTTGGTACTGTATCTAATACCCATCTTCGACTTGTGATTGTCGAACTCCTTTATCGCCAAGGCTTTAGTGAAGGGGTCGGCCAAGTTATCCTTTCCATCAATCTTTTGAAGGTCGACATCATCTCTATCCATGATCTTCCGGACTAGGTGGTAACGGCACAGTATGTGCTTCGTCCACTGGTGTGGCTTTGGTTTCTTCGCCTGAGCAATAGCACCAGTGCTATCATAGTCAAGGAGGACCGAACCATCAAGGGAGGGTGCTACTCTGAGCTCGATGATGAACTTCCTCAGCCACACATCTTCCTTCACAATATCTGATACTACGATGTACTCTGCTTCATAAATAGAGTCTACCACAGTATGCTGCTTGGAACTCTTCCAACACATGGCTCACCATTTTGGGTAAAGATATATCCCGACATACTTCTATTGTCATCATGGTCAGATTAAAAGCTGGACTCAGTAAACCCCACAAGTTTCAAATCTGACTCACCATAAACTAACCATTGATCCTTAATATTTCTTAAATACTTAAGGATGGTTTTAACCATTTTTCAGTAATTTTCTCCTGGATCAGATTGGTATCTACTCACTCATCCTAGTGAGTATGCCACATCTAGTCTTGTACATATCATGGCATACATGGTAGATCCCACTATCGAAGTATATGGGACTCTACTCATACTCTCTCTCTCTTTAGGAGTTGTCAGACAATCCTTCTTAAAGAGAGAAATTTCATGGCCTATCGAAAGATAGCTTTTCTTGAAATTCTCCATGCTGAACTTTTTTAGCATAGTTTCTATGCACGTGGACTAGGATAACCCAAGCATTCTCTTAGATCTATTTCTATAGATTTGCATTCCTAGGATGTAGGATGCTTCATCCAAGTCCTTCATGGAGAACTGAGATGACAACCATACTTTTATTTCTTATAGTACGAAAATGTCATTTTCGATTAAAAAAATATCATCAACATAAAAGATAAGGAACACCACTACCGGATCATTCATCCACTTGTAGATGTAGGGCTCTTCTCCGTTCTTAACAAAGCCATACATTTTGATCACCTTATCAAAATGCTTGTTCCAATTTTGAGATGCTTGCTTCAATCCATAAATAGATCTCTGAAGCTTGCACATCTTGGACTCATCTGTAGATGTGAACCCCTTAGATTGTATCATATACACCTCTTCGGTTAGCTCTCTATTCAGAAAAGCTATCTTTACATCCATCTGCTAGATCTCATAGTCCAAATGGGTAGCTATAGCAAGCATTATCTGAATGGACTTGAGCATTGCCACAGGAGAGAATGCCTCATCATAGTCAATACCATAATGTTGATGATACCCCTTAGCAACCAGATAGACTTTATAGGCCTCCATCTTTCCGTCTGTGCCCCTCTTCCTTTTGAAGATCTATTTACACCCAATGGATTTAATCTCTTCAGGTCGATCAACCAATGTCCACACATCATTGACCTTCATGGACTCAATTTTGGATTTCATGGCCTCAAGTCAATTCTTGGAATAAGATCTCTACATTGCATCTATGTAGGTGATCGGATCCTCATCGTTCTCATCGAGTTCGATAGGATCACCATTTCGAACCAAGAAACCATAGTATCTGTTTGATTGATGTGGTACTCTACCGGATCACCTTAATGGTGTAGAGATACTAGGCTATGGATCTAATCTAATCAAATTCAATTCAGGTTTGGTAATAGGTGTCGGTTTTTCTATCTGTTGAACTTTATCAAGTTCAACCTTATAGACAATAATTCCTTCACCAAGGAACTCCTTTTCCAAGAAGATTGCCTTAAGGCTGATGAATACCTTTTGTTCATCGGTATGGTAGAAAATATACCCTTTTGATTCTTTGGAATACCCTATAAATATCCATTTGTCAGACCTAGGTTCTTGTTTGTCTGTTATTAATCGTTTCACATAAGCCAAGCACCCGCAAATCCTAAGGTGTGATAGTGCTGCCTTACGCCGTATCCATATCTCATATGGAGTCTTAATTATAGACTTACTTGGAATCCTATTTAGTAAATAGCAAATCGATTCGAGTGCATATCCCCAGAAGGATATCGACAAGCTGGCAAAATCCATCAAGGATCAGACCATGTCTAATAGAGTCTGATTTCTCCTCTCAGATACACCATTATGCTATGATATTCCTAGAGGAGTCCATTAGGAGAGAATCCTATTCTCTCCTAGATATGTGAGAAACTCATCAGAAAGATATTTTCCTCCTCGGTCAAATCAAAGAGTCTTAATATTCATTCCAGATTATTTTTCTACTTTACTTCTAAATTATTTGAACATTTCAAATGACTCTGACTTATGTTTCATCAGATAGACATATCCATACCTGGATAGATCATCTATGAATGTAGTAAAGTAAAGATATCCACCTCTGGTACTTATGCTCATTGATCCACATACATCAGTATGTACTAGACCTAAGAGCTCAGGGGCCCTCTCATCTTTTTCAGTAAAAGATGACTTGGTCATTTTTTCAAGAAGACAAGATTCACAGGTTGGAAGTGATTCACAATCACTGACTTTAAGGATTTCCTCTTGAGTCAACCTATTTATCCTGTTCTTGTTGATGTGACCTAATCTATAATGCCATAAGTAGATATCAGATACACTATCTAATCTTGGGTGCTTGCTAATGGAATAGACTATATTAATAGATTGTGATAACATGTACACACCATTGTTCAAATGTCCAGAGAATATAGTAATACCATTCATAATGATATTACAAAATTCTTTCTTTATTGAAAATTCGTAATTATCTTTGGCTAAAAGGCCTACAAAAATGATATTAAAAAAGAAACTAGGACAAAAATGACAATCACTAAGAATAATTGAATGAGACTCAAATACAAGTTTCAAGATTTCTAATGTTAGAATTAGAACCGATCTTCCATCTCCAATGTTAAGGAACCTCTCACCTTGCTCGAATCTCTTACTGACCTGCAACTCCTGCAACGAATTACAAATATGGTAAGGGCTACCAGTATCCAATACCCAATCAATTTTATCATAAATAGAGAAATTAAAAGAAGTTATCATATAAATATCTTGTCCAGCAATAACTTGCTTCTTTCTCGGTCAGTTAGGGTCTAGTGACGTAATGTACTGAGGATAGTTCCTCTTCCAGTACCCCCATTTCATGCAGATGAAGCATTCAACTTGATCTTATTATGCTTGACCTTCTTGGTCTGGCCCTATACAGATATCCCAACCTAAACTTACACCTTCTTTAATTTCTTCTTGTTCTTCTTCCTTTTCTTAAAGGATCGAGAACTAGAAGATGAACCTCCCACTAAGTTCATGGACTCCTTGTAGACCTGGTGATCCTTCTCAAAGTTCTGAAGCAACCCTAGTAACCCATGGTAATTAACTTTAGGCTTTGTCATTTCATAATAAGTAAGGAATGAGAGATATGATTTGGGCAATGAGTTCAAAATTACATCTTTTTCTAGTTGCTCGTACAAGAAAAAATTGAGTTGCTCAAATGCTCCATCAGCTCGATCATGTACAGTATATGATCAGTGACTGAAGCTCCATCCCTCATCTTGGTGTTGAAGATGGCACAACTAGTCTTGTGCCTCTCAACATCATCGGATGTACCAAAAGACTCATTCAATACTTGAATGATGTCTTCTGACTGAGCTGACTCAAAACTATGACTGAACTCATCGCTCATGATAGCCAATATAATGCAATGCACCATGATTCGATCATTGAGCCACTTCTAATAAGTATCTCTAACCGTTCAACGTGCATTGATTGTTGGCTCCTCAGGTGTTGGATCTGTCAGTACATACAAAATTAATTCATGCTCCAAGACAATCTTCAACTTTCGATACCAATTATCGAAGTTGGGTCCCATCAGCTTATCATTGTCTAACAATGATCGAAGCGAAAGAAAAATGACCATATCTGCATAAAGAAAAAATAAAACCTAATTAGTAATTGATTCATTAAATATAAAGGTTTAGACTTTTAATCAAAAGATTCTTCTACTATTTTATTCGAATTGGTAGCCTCTATCTCCAATTCGAGGAATTATCCTAATTTCTTAGTGGGTGCTAAAATCCACATAGACTGCACACAAGTCCAACTTTGGTTGGTCAATCAATGTACATCTAAGGATAGATTCATAATCAATTATTTTTATAAATAATTTTTAGTAATTTAATTTTGTCCCAGTCCCTAATCAGTAGGCTTTGGCCTCCACTGAAAAGGTCCGATTAGGTCCAACCATTAACATGACCATAATTGGTCTATCTAACCAATGAATGATTAAGTCCAACTTTGGTTGGTCAACCTAACCACCATTTAGATAGATACAACCAAAAAATCATATTATGAATAAAATTTTATTAGCCGATAAAAACCAAGCCGTTGGGCCTCCAATGATTATCAAACTAATGGATCCATTATCATCCACATAATGGGAGGCTATGATCTAGTTATCATCATAACTATTTCATTTTTAGGGACTTAATAATTTTAGAGGATTTGATTGATTTGATTTAAAAAAGATAGAGAGAATGAGCCAGCCAATTTCAATCCTCTCACTGACTTCACCAAGTCAGATAGAAAAAAGGATCTAATTCAAACTAGCATTAGGAGCACCTAAATTAGTCACACTGATTTATCTAATTAACATGGTTGAGCCGAAATCACAAAGTGATCTAATCAAAATCTAATTCACCAGGATGGCCTGGTAAGTGAGATCAGTGGAAGGGATATGCCATTAACTCGTCAAAGATCGGATTAGTGCGAGTAGCTCCTAATTAAAACCAATGATCAGATTGCCAAACTTACCTTAGACACCATCCGATTCATTAGTTTCAACTTGACCAATCTAGTAATTTTGGATTCGACCGCATAGCCAAGAATCAAGTCCATCTTGGTTCTTGTTAAAGACATGGACTTAACCAACTACAACTATTATAATTGATCTAGAGAATCCTTGATCTAATCTAAGACAACTATTGAAAGATTTAGTCAATTCTCTAATTAAGTCCATTCTTTAATCTAATCTTAAGTCTAACCCAATTAATGGATCTAATTTCCACTAACCCATTAACCCAATGTGTTATGATTTATGTCCTAGGATCTTCAATTCACAATCCTAGATCCTAATCAATCAATTCTTAATTCTTAATTAAGTTTTGCGCTAAGGGTTGGGGTTCGGCATTTCAAAAATAATTTTTATGTTTGTAAAAGATTTTCGCAGTATGGTTCTATCAACCAATTGCATGTTTGATTCATAATCAATATGCACATATAACAAACATGAAAACTAATTTAGATCTAATCTAAACATGCTCATAAAATTAAAACTATTTTAATTCTAATTAATCATAAATCATCTTAGATCAGGTCTAACATATTTATGATAATAAAAATTAGATTAAAACTTTTTTAATCAGATCATAAAATTTATTAGATCTAATCTAAAATTTTTTGATTAGGATTTTAGATCCATAAGTACTAGGATAACCTCTCCACTGTAAGGGGTAAACCTTACAACAGGACAAGCTTACAGTGCGTGCAATCTAAAATTTTATTTTTAGATTTAATCATCAAATTATAAATTAGATCTAATCTAAAAATATAATCTAATAATGCATAAACCATGTAATAAATGAACCTAGGCTCTGATACCAATTATAGGAACTGATCTAAGGTTCTAGGATTAGCTTTTGAAATTTTTTCAAAATTACAGTGGATGAAGTGAATTAATCATATTAAATCATGAACAATATAACATAAAATCCTAGATATAGGATCCTATTACATGATTAAGGCATGCTATTAAATAAAAAAATAAAATATCAAAAGAACTGCATATTAATCATATCAACAATAGACTACTCTAGATCAGATCTAAACATGTAATAGGAAGATCAGATCACCCTTATCTTTGAATCTTGAGTTTCTTAATTTGTCCACTTGTTAATGTAGAGCTCTTCTCTATTCTTAATGAAGCCATACATTTTGATCACTTTATCAAAAGGCATATTCCAACTTTGAGATGCTTGCTTCAATCCATAAATGGATCTCTAAAGCTTGCATACCTTGAACTCATCTATAGATGTGAATCCCTCAGGTTGTATCATATACACCTCTTCGATCAGCTCTTCATTCAGAAAAGCTATCTTCACATCCATCTATCAGATCTCATAATCTAGATGGACAACTATCATAAGCACTATCCGAATGAATTTGAGCATTGCCATAGGAGAAATATCTTGTCATAGTCAATACCATAACATTGACAATACCCCTTGGCAACCAGGGAGCTTTATAAGTCTCTACTTTTTTGTCTATGCTTCTCTTTCTTTTAAAGACCCATTTACACCCAATGGATTTAACCCCTTCAAGTGGGTCAACTAATGTCCACACATCGTTGACCTTCATAGACTCCATTTCGAATTTCATGGTCTCAAGCCATCTCTCAGAATCAGATCTCTGCATCCATCCATATAGATGATCGGATCCTCATCATTCTCATTAAGTTCGATGGGATCACTGTCCTGGATCAGAAAACTATAATATTTGTTCGACTAACATGGTACTCTACCAGATTGCCTTAATAATGTAGGACACTGGTCTCCAGATTTAATCTAATCAAATCCGATTCTGGTTCAGCTGCTAGTGTCGATTTTTCTACCTATTGAACTTCCTCAAGTTCAACCATAGAGATAACAGTTTCTTCAAAAAAAAACTTCTTTTCTAAAATAATTATCTTAAAGCTGATGAATACTTTTTGTTCTTTAGCATGATAGAAGTAATAATCTTTAGTTTCTTTAGAGTACCCTATAAACACACACTTATCAGACCGAGGTTCAAGTTTATCTATATGCAAATGTTTGACATAGGCTGGACAACCCCAACCCCTATAAACACACACTTATTAGATCGAGGTCCAAGTTTATCCATATGTAAACATTTGACATAGGTCGGACAACCCCAACCCCCTAGGTGAGAGAGTGTGGGTGATGAAGACATTAAATATAACATAAAAAATATTAAAATCTATGCTATTTTATCTTTTTTTTAATTTTTTATGATCTTTATAGGAATAATTAATTTTAAAGTCTTAATCACAAACCAACTAGAAACGATCCTTCAACACATGCAGATGAAGCTCCAATCCAAATTTAAGCATATTCTGTGCACGACATGTAAAAATACAAAGATACATGGTTGGGATCCAATGGATAAAAAAAATAAGAAAGAAAAATATTAAAAATGAAAGAAGAAAGGCTGGACACATGAATCTTTCGATGGTATTTGACCATTGGAGTGGAGCCCATGCAAGGGTTTTAAAGCAATAGTTTTTTTTCTTATGTGGTGCATGAGAGCAAGTGGATCTTTATGCTGGGAGCTAGCGTGGCCTGGTGTGGTGAGCAATAATTTCTAGAGAAAGTGGGTCTAATGGTAAATAGAGGTTTTTCACACGTGTGCAGTTCATGCACGCGATATTTGGATGTGGCTACAGTCATAAGTGCGTGAGTGCAGGAAGGCAGCCATATACAAATTTGAGCACGTGGAGCAATAACAGCAAGAAAGCTACGTGAAAAATATATATATATTAGAAATTTTTAGTAAATGATTGAATAGCATCTCTTCTTTTTTCTTATCTTTTCTACTCTTCATTTTATCCATCCAAGCCTCCTTATCATTTAATCTCATCCATCGATTTCTTAATCCTTATTTTTTTATTAGTTTGTTGCCCAGAGGTAGCAACCCAAGGAGGGGGGGGGGGGGGGGGGGGGTGAATTGAGTTCTTATAAAAAGCTTTTGGCCAAATTTAACTCTAAGCAATTATGTGCTTTGATTTTAATCTAAGTGGTGAGGATGAGATGTATATAATATGAGCAGTGGAATTAAGATAACAAATTAAACTATAAAAGTAAAGTAAGAATTATAAGCATGCAAAGTATAGAGAGATAGAAGAAAAAGTAAATATAAATACACAAAATTTATAGTGGTTGGAGCAATAGCTCCTACGTCCATCTCCAAGTTTTCTTGGAAATTCTACTATAATCTATCCTTGATTATAGTATGTTTATTTTTTCCAGGCTCACAAACAAACTAGTTGTGTTTTTAGGAGCACCAACCAAAACTAACGCGTTAGTTTTTCTGGATTCACTAAAAATCAGTTGGTTTTTGGGATCACAAACAAACCTACAATGTCCAATTTTGGGCTTGGATGAGCTAAACCCCAAGTTTCTTTTTCCAAGAAAACTTGTAAAGAAATAAAAAATACAAGTAAAATTTCAGCATAATATAAAAAATAAAGTTAAGCTCTTTTAAATCACTAAAGAACAAGCTGTATAATGTGCTCGATTGAAGCTTGGTTTTCTTCAAATAATGCTTGGAGGATGTGGGAGATGTTGGAGAAGATTGCTTTGAAGGCTTGCTGAAATCTGTGCACAACACTCCTCTCTTTTTTCTTTTTTTTGGATATTCAATGTTCCTTACAAAATCTGAAAGATTCTCTCTCTAAATCTCTTAATCTCTTTTTTCTATTTTTTTCAATTGATTCTCCACCTTTAAATATCTTTAGAGAAGGTTGGAGTGAGAGTTCTTAGCCATTGGAAGCTCTGAAATAGCCGTTGGGGTCGAAAAATAGCGATTGGAAAACTATCTGTTGAAGGCTGTCCATGTAGATCGAGACCTCTCGATTTTTCATGAGATCTCTCATCAGATCTTGAGACCTCTCGATTTTTCATGAGATGCCTCGTCAGAACTGCGAGACCTCTCGAGAAATCTGCAAGACCTCTCGCTCTCAAAGCAGAGAAATAAAGTTTCTATCTTCTGAGAATGAGATGTCTCAAGTTCAACTCGAGACTATGTCAGAATACTATTTCATTATGCCAGACCACTCGAGAGCTCTCAAAAAAAATCTAAGATGTCTCAAAAAATTCTGACTTCATTTTTCTTCAATATTTGACCTTCCAAACTTGAGTTTCTTGGCCCCAAACACTTTTAAACATAATTGCTTCCTTCAATTTTAATTTCTCTTCTTTCAATCATACTTTCTTCATACTAAGCCATCCAAATATATGTGAATTTGTTCTTTTAAGTATTTTGGCATGGTATCTTGAGAGGATTTATTCTTGAGATAAATTCTTCATTTTGGATACTTGAAAAATCCTACACACATTCTTAAAACACATGATTTGATACATAATATACTCAATATTTTAAAATCATCAAAATCAATCTTAGGATCAACAATCTCCCCCTTTTTGATGATGACAAAATCTTGAGTATATGCACAATAAAAGAAAATAATGTATTTCTATGCATTTTGCTAAAAAATATCATGAAGTATAGATTAAACACATGAAAGAGTACTTCATGAATGTTCTCAATTATTCTTTTGGTTCATTGCATATATTTCATATACTCATAAAAAAATATTCTAATTCATATCAATGAGTATTAAGTTTTTATTTCAAGCATCAACATAATTCATTGAGTTTCTTCAAGCATATACTTAACATTCCTCTTCCCTTTTTTGACAGCATCAAAAAGCTCATAAAAAAGAAACAAGAAATAATCTCATGGAAAAGAAATAAGAAATAATCATCAAAATCAATAATATGATTGTATTAAAGTAAGAATTGCATTAAGTTCAAAAAATTAATTTACATTAGTCATCGAAATCAATATCAAAGTATTAAATTGAGAGATGTATTAAATTCATGAAATCAATAAATCATCTCCCTTTTGAAAATTTATCA
Organism: Cocos nucifera; assembly: GCA_006176705.1. NCBI lineage: Eukaryota > Viridiplantae > Streptophyta > Magnoliopsida > Arecales > Arecaceae > Cocos > Cocos nucifera. The sequence continues at coordinate 133,399 of QRFJ01001511.1, forward strand.
TTTAACTCAAAATAAGTTTCAAATATTTATTTTAATTTCAGAAATTAGCTTGAATTTAAATATTATACGCTTTTCCTCTTTTTGAATGAATATGATCTTTATTCAGATTTTCAAATATGCACTTTTAAGTTTTAAGAGAAATAGAGCTTTTCAAAATATTTGAATATGAAATTAAGCATAATATATACTTTAATATTCTAACTTTTTTTCTTAAGAAATTTTGGTCAATTAGATTTGAAAAAGGTATGCATCGAAAATGTATCGAGCCAAGTAAAATAAACAGTATCAAAGCATAAGATAGTCACATTTTCAAATTCATTGCTTTGAGTAAAATATTATTTTAAAATAAATAATTCATAAGAATTTTGCAATGCATATGAAAAATTTAGGATCAAATTTAAATTTTTAAATGGATTTTAAAATTTATTCCTTGGAGTAAGAATATATTTTTAAATTAGTCAAAAAAATTTTAATCAAATCAAGTTAGAAAATATCTCTCTCCCTATTTTTCATACTTATAGCAACATTACTTTACTTTTCAACTTTCTCCCCCTCTATATTTCAAATCAAGCAAATTTAACACGAATTTAATCACTAAATTTAGATTTTTCAAATTTGAAAGATATTTTCAATTTCAAAGGTCTTTTCAATTAAATGAATATTTTTTCTTTGATATTTTCTCCCCCTTACTTTAACAAATAGAGTCATTTCTTTGAAAGATTTTTTTGATACCAATTAAACTAAGTTTTAGATTAAATCATGATTTTTTTGATTCAATACCATTTAAAGATTAATTTGCAAATTTAGCTTGATACCAATGATTTTAGTTTTAAATTAAATCAAGATGAATTGATTCAAATTAAACAGTTTAAGAATTTAGAATGATAAATCAATTTGAATTGATATCAGCAAATTAGTTAAGGCAAATCATAAAAAAATTTTCAGTCATTCTTCAAAAAGATCATTTCTTCCTTGTCATAAGAAATATCAAGCAATTAGGTTCAGAAAAGATATGTATTTTTGAATTTATTTCAAATAATATCATATCAAACATATAGCTATGTAAAATCATATTTGAAACAAAGACATTCTTCTCTTTTTGCCAAAAGATAAATCAATCAGATACATGGCAATAGTAAGTTGTTTGATATCAAATAATTAAAACTGAAGTTCTCTATGAATATTTAGCAATTTAAAACATTCATATCCAATAAGAATCTTTTAATTTAAATTCATTAAATATAAAATTGATATGGAGAGACTTAAAATATTATGCTGAATTTTAAAATAAACTATTTCATCCATAGCATGATATATAGAGGAGAGTGTATTAATATTTAAAATCAAAGCATTCAAATTATAGCAAGCATCAAAATCAATCATACTTATCAAAACATAAAAGAAGTTATCATATGCATACAAATTAACAAATCATTAAAGTTAATACATCAAACTTTCAATTCATAAAGTATGATCGTTTTAAGCAATGATAAATCATCAAAATCAATCAAACGTGCTTAATAATTATGCTAATTAATAATCAAAATATATTTAGCAAATAAAGATGGCAAATAGCACCATCCATCTATTTTTATTTTCAAGGCATCCATAAAAATTTTCTTCCTTTCATTTCATTTGGATCCTTAGTGCACCTGCAAAGTCACTTAATAATTTTTGGTACCCAAGTCATCTTGGGTCCATAGGAGTTAGTATTCAAGATTTTCTTTGAAATCCAAATTTATTTAATCAAAGTTTGGCCAATTCTTTTAAAATTACGTTCATAAATTTTATGGCCTACTTTGTTACATTTAAAACATGTAATTGAATGATTTTCAAATGAAGCTTTGCTAAACATGTTTTTGACAAATTTCTATTTTCTCAATGAATTATAACCAATTCCTACTTTATCAAAAATGATCTTTTGATTATCTAAAACTGCTTAAAGCTTTTGAGATCCAATTATAAATTTTTTAAGCATGGGCTTCAAGTTTTCAATCTCTTTTCTAAATTTTTTATTTTCTTCCACAAGAGATTTCTTTTCTTCTAATAATTTTTCTTTCTCTTCAATGTAAAGTTTTGATTTTTCGAATTCTTCTTTCATTTCTTCAACTAAAGATTTTTCATATTTAAAAAGTACATTCTTTTCTTTAGTCAAAGAATTTATTTCTTTCAAAAGATCTTCTTTTTCACTCAAAAGATTATTCTTTTCATCATCTAAGAGAAGATTTAATCTTTTAAGCTCTTTATTTTTCAATCTTAAATTTTTATATTCGTTTATTAAATCGTTAAAGGCTTCATATAATTCATCAAATATAAATTGGAAATGGTTCTCTGAATTTACCTCATCTTCATTGATCATGAGGCAAAGATTTGTAGCACTTTCTTTCTTCTTTTCATTTCTCATTTCTTTACTTTGCTCTCCCTTAATTAATGCTTTTTTTCTTTCGTTTTCTTTTCTTCTTTTTCTTTTCATTCTCATGAGCCATGAGGCATAGGTTGGAGTGAGCTTCCTTAACTTCTTGGAAGCTTGATTCCTCTTTTTGATTTACTCCCTCATAAATTCTTGCCAATTTCTCCCATACATGTTTTGCTGAAATATATGAAGAAATTGCATTAAATACATTAATGTCTAAGGAGTAACAAAGAATATTCAAGGCCTTAGCATTTAGATGCATTGATTCTCTATCAATAAATGATGTATTTTTTGTGTAAGGGCCATTGGCAATAATCTTTCATAGATTATAGTCATGTGCTTTAATGAAGATTTTTATCCTAGCTTTCCAATAAGTATAATTTGAACCATCAAACAATGGGGGTCGATCAATGGAATGGCCTTCATTAAACAAAGAATCCATTTGGATCACCTAGATCTTTAGCTATTGACCATTAGGTCAATAACTAATAACAGAGCACCTGCTCTGATACCAATTGTTGCCCAGAGGTAGTAACCTAAGAGGGGGGTGAATTGGGTTCTTATAAAAGCTTTAGCCAAATTTAACTCTAAGCAATTATATGCTTTGATTTTAATCTAAGTAGTGAGGATGAAATGTATATAATATGAGTAGCAGAATTAAGATAACAAAATCAAACTATGAAAGTAAACTAAGAATTATAAGTATGCAAAGTAAATAGAGAGATAGAAGGAAAAAGTACAACACAAACACACAAAGATTTATAGTGGTTCGAAGGAACCAGCTCCTACGTCTACTCTCCAAGCTTTCCTTGAGAATTTTACTATAATCTATCCTTGATTATAGTATATTTGTTTTCCCAGGCTCACAAACAAACCTAGTTAGTTTTCATAGGAGCACCAACTAAAATCTAACACCGTTAGTTTTTTGGGTTAACTAACAACCTAGTTGATTTTTTGGGATCACCAACCAAAACCTACAATATTCAATTCCAAGCTTGGATGGGCCTAAACCCCAAGTTTCTTTCTCCTAAAGAAACTCATAAAGAAATCAAAAAATACAAGTAAAGTTTCAATACAATATAAAAAATGGAGTATAAGCTCTTTTAAATCCTAAAAAACAAACCGATAATATGCTCGATTGAAGCTTGGCTTTTCTTCAAATTGTGCTTAAGAGGATGTCGAAGATGTTAGAGAAGATTGCTTTGAAGGCTCATTGAAATCTATGCACAACACTCCTCTCTTTTCTCTTTTCTTTGGATATTCAATGTTCCTCACAAAATCTAAAAGATTCTCTCTCTAAATTGCTTAATCTCTTTCTTCTATTTTTTTAATTGATTCTCCACTTTTAAATACCTTTAGAGAAGGTTGGAGTGAGAGTTCTTAGCCGTTGAAAGCTCTAAAATAGCCATTGTGATCAAAAAATAGCCATTGAAAAACTATCCATTGAAGGCTATCCGCGTAAATCGAGATCTCTCGATTTTTCATGAGATCTCTCGTCAGATTTTGAGACCTCTCGATTTTTCATGAGACGTCTTGCCAAAACCATGAGACCTATCAAAAAATCTGTGAGACCTCTCACTCTCAGAGCATAGAAATGAAGTTTCTGTCTCTTGAGAACGAAACATCTCGAGTTCAACTCGAGACCTCTCGAGACTGTGTCAGAATACTGTTTCATTATGCCAGACCACTCGAGAGCTCTCAAAAAAAATCTGAGACATCTCGAAAAATTCTGACTTTATTTTTCTTCAATGTTTGACATTCCAAACTTGAGTTTCTTGGCTCCAAACACTTTTAAACATAATTATTTTCTTCAATTTTAATTTTTCTTCTTTCAATCATACTTTCTTCATACCAAGCCATCCAAATATGTGTGAATTTGCTCTTTTAAGTATTTTGACCATCTTGAGAGAATTTATTCTTGAGATAAATTCTTCATTTTGGATACTTGAAAAATTCTACACACATTCTTAAAATACATAATTAGATACATAATATACTCAATATTTTGGAATCATTAAAATCAATCTCAGGGTCAACATAGTTCCATATCAAAAAAATACAAAATCTTTTCCTCTCCTACATCTATAAATAAAACTCAATGTCTTTACCTTGAATATATCTCTCCACACCAAAACTCTTGTAGGCACCCGTGTGACAGGCGGGATACCCATCGAATAAAATTTTTATCCACATTTTTTCAACTTTCTTCCATCCTTCCAACACATGAGAAGGAGAGTTATCCAAGAAAAGGTTGGCTAGGAGAGGTTTTTATGTTTTTATTTTCTTATTTCAACTCTAAGCCCTATTAATGGCTTAAGAGTTAAAAATCTTCTCTTTGTATTAACAAGCTTTATCAACAATAAAAATTAGTTCTTTTCTCTTTAATTTAATTTTCAGCAAATAGGATAGTTTATTTTTCTACATTTAATTCTTGTAATTTTTAATTTCACTACTGGAATAGTTTATTTTTCTTGCTAAGCATTAGAATAGTTTATTTCTAAAATTCTTTAATTTCTATAATTTAAATTCTAGCAAGTAGTATAGAATTTAATTTTAAATAATTTTAAAGTTTTGACTTAAATCATGTCTAGCTAAGCAATCCTCTAGGGTTTGCGATGAAGCTAAACCATGATTACAAGCTTTTTCTTAGAATTTCTCGATTGTTTTTATTTTTTAGAGTTCTTCTTCCTTTAAGCTTCTTGCCAAGAGATTTGATGGACTATCTGTTGTTCCTATGGCTGCTCGAAGCCACAACCGTAAGTCCGATCTCTTGCATGAACCTGGGTGTTAATCCAACAAACTGAAGAAGATCTAAGAAAGATGAGAGAAGCTAGGGTTTTGGTGTTAAAACCAAAGAGAAGAGAGTTAGGAAGAAAAGCTCAATTGTATTCCCTTCTATTGTAAAAGTTACAATGTCCTGATTTATATACCGTAGAGTTTCCACATGAATCCTAACAAACCATAGCTTAAAAACTTTCTTAGGCTAATCCAATACATGAAAGCACTCACCGAGCCAAAGTCTCACATGCTCTCATCCATCGGATCTAATCCCAACCCATACATGAATTAACCTCCTTAAGACCTCTCAAACTAAGCCTTAAGACCCCTAGGATCAACCCAGACCCTAGCCCAAAATAGATCCTTGTGTAACTCTGCCCGCGCACTAAGCTGACTCAGTCTCAACACTGAGCTGGCTAAGTTTCACTAGGTTGGCTCAGTCTGAAACTGAGTAGGCCGAGTTCTATGCCATGCCTGTAGTTCCAAAACTTGAAATTTCTGTTTTGCCTATACTCTAAGACTTAGCCGATTCAGTTTTGGACTGAGCCGACTAACCTGCAAAAAATATCCTTTTTGCAGTCTTGATTCTTCGACTTTGATTTCTTGCTCCATCTTGAATCCCAGATCTCCGAAGCACTAACCAAGCCCCTTGAGACCCTCAATATCCAAACCAAAAGCTCGTGGAGAGCTACATGCCACGTCCATCCTAGGACAACTTCTATCCTAGCAATAGGACCACACCTATCCTAGCCTCCCCAGAGCCCTCACCCTAGCTCCGCCCATGGCCTCCCAAGGCTTGGGAGCTCCACACCACCTATAATCTCCACCTTGGTGCGCCCAAGCCTTGGCACACCTGGCAACATCCTCCTTCATGATCTTATTGCCCCTATATGTCCTGATAGCCTCTCGTGCTCACCTTGCCACTGCCATTTTTTTTCAACTGCTGAGCTCCCTTTGAGGCCTTCGGTATGACCGCCTCCACCGCTAAAGTCCTTGGCTTGTTTCTCTGCACCACCTTTAGAGTTGTAGGTATCCTTCTACTTGACAGCTACATCACTTGTCCTGAACTTCCCTAGAGATCATACAATGTTCTTTTACCGGTACTCGCCACATATCCTGATGCTCCACCTGACACTATCCCCTTAGAGCCATACCTATCTTCCTGCACAATCCTCTCCACCTAAATCTACATAGCCCTAGCACTGGTGCTAGAATATAGGTCCTCCCTCTGCACCCCTCTGCTTTGAACCCGTGTCACAACTTCCTCCACCCGTGAAGCCACCTCTGCCCAATGCCCCATCTGGAGCTGAAATCCCCCTGATGCCATAGAAGCTGACTCTATCTCTGAGTCCCTCGAGGCCAACCATCCAACACTGCACCACTGGGCCTATCGCTATATCTCGAACACCATCGCTACCCCTTTGGATCCTCTACACTCCGCAAACCTATCCAAAATCATCTCAAATACACCGCACCCTACAGGCTCCTCCGAGACCATCAAGATTTCATCCAAATCTTCACTTTTAGTGATTGTATTGATGGAATTCAAGCTTTCTCCTCCCTTGCACTTCTTTCAAAATGGACACTCCAACTTAAAGTGCCCTACTTCTTCGCACTTGAAGCATCTCTTGGATGCCTTGCTGCCACTCTATTTGCCCTTCTTTCCTTTCATTTGCTTCTTTGGAACCACAAGACTCTCCTGGAAGACCTCCCTCTTCGTCATCCATTCCTACTGCTCGTTGGACTTGAGCACTAATACGATCTCCTTGTACACCAGTGTCTCCTCACCATACAGCAAAGTTGTCACCAATGGATTGAAGCTCCGAGGTAGCGAATACAGCAACAATAGACTCTTATCCTCGTCTTCTAAATCCACCCCTATATTGAGCAAGTACATGCTCATCCAATCAAACCACTGAATATGCCCCATAACATCCTCGCCCTCCTGCATCCAAAGGCTATACAGTTGCTTCTTCAGCATCAACTTATTGCACATGTTCTTCCCCATGTACAACTACTGCAATCTCGACCATAATCCCTTGAGTGTTCTCTCCTCCAACACACCATACAAAACCTCATCCACCAAACAAGCTCTAATCTTGGCACATGTCTTTTTCTCCAAGGACACCCACTCTTTATCTGTGATCTCCTTCGGCCTATCTTTCAAGACTGAATCCAACCTCATCTGAACCAGCAGATCCTCCACCCTTACTATCCACATCGTAAAACTTTCTTTTCCATCAAACTTCTCTAATCCTATCTTTAACCCACTGTTCTTCATGATCAATCTGAATCAAATAACAGCAAATAGATAGATCTGAAAAATATCTTGACTAGAGATGGTGGACAGCAGCCTTGTGATCTCTTTCTTTCTCATGAAGCCTAGAGAAAGTCCTTAGATCTGAATTTCACTACTGATCTCTACTAAAAATTGATCTTCTTCCTTCTTCATGCTCAACCTTGCTCTGATACCAATTATTGTTCCTATGGCTGCTCGGAGCCATAGCCATAGATCCAATCTCTTGCATGAACCTAGGTGTTAATTCAGCAAACTGAAGAAGATCTAAGAAAGATGAGAGAAGCTAGGGTTTTGGTGTTAGAACTAGAGAAAAAAGAGTTATGAAGAAAAGCTTAATTATATTTCCTTCTATTATAAAAGTTACAATATCCTGATTTATATATCCTAGAGTTTCCACATGAATCCTAATAAACCACAGCTTAAAAACTCCCTTAGGCTAACCCAATATATGAAAGCACTCAATGAGTCCAAGTCTCACATGCTCTCATCCCCTGGATCTAATCCCAACCCATATATGAATTAGCCCCCTTAAGACCTCTCAAATCAGGACTTAAGACCTCTCAAACTAGGACTTAAGATCCATCAAACCAGGACTTAAGACCCTTAGGATCAACCTAGATCCTAGCGCAAAATAGACCCTCGCGTAACTCTACCTGTGCACTGAGTCGGCTCAATCTCAGCACTGAAGCGGCTAAGTTTTACTGGGTCGACTCAGTCTGAAACTGAGTCAGCCTAGTTCTGTGCTATGCCTGTAGTCTCGAAACTTGATCTTTCTATTTTGCCTATGCTCTGAGACTTAGCTGACCCAGTTTTGAACTAAGCCGGCTAACCTACAGAAAATATTTTTTCTATAGTCTTGATTCTCCGACTTTGGTTTCTTGCTCCACCTTGAATTCTAGATCTTCGAAGCACCAACTAAGTCCCTTGAGGCCCTCAATACCCAAACCTCAAGCCCGTGGAGAGCTACATGTCGCCTCCACCAAACTAAGCCGACCTAGTTCTATGTCATGCCTACAATCCTGAAACTCGATCTTTCTATTTTACCTATGCTTTGAGACTTAGCCGATCCAATTTTGGACTGAGCCAACTAACCTATAGAAAATATCTTTTCTATAGTCTTGATTTTTCAGCTTTGGTTTCTTGCTTCACCTTGAATTTTAGTTCTCCGAAGCACCAACCAAGCCCCTTGAGGCCCTCAATACCTGAACCTCAAGCCCGTGGAAAGCTACATGCCACCTCCACCTAAGATAACTTCTATCCTAGCCCTAGGATCATACCTATCCTATCCTCCCCAGAGCCCTCACCTTGGCTCCGCCCGTGGCCTCCCAAGGCTTGGGAGCACCACACCATCTACACTATCATTGAATTTTAATTTCTTTATAGTTCATGTTTGATTTGGTGCAAGAAGGATAATAGATAAAAGCTTTATAATCTTTTCAAATCCTTTTCCTCTTATTTCTTGTAAAAAATATTGATAGATTATTGTTGGATCAGAGCCCCTTCATAGTCCATACTTGGGTAACACAAGAGAAGTAGTTAAAATAAGAGTTTCTTAATTAGGATGAATGCTTGTCCATACATTACACCTTGATCAAGAGACATCATAAGAGAAATCATAGAAAGACATTCTAAATCATTGGTCTATTCAAAAGCCCTAGATCTTTAGATTTTTATTCTTCGTAATTAATTTACTATTCAGTGTACGTAACGAACAATCTTTCAAAATCTTTGTTAAATCTTGCCTGAGCAAGATTTTTAATGCAATTTAAATATAATTTCTCATGGGATCGATTCGTACCTACTGGATGTGCTATTTTGCATATCGTGTGCTTGAAGAAACCATATCTAGGATTTCATGAGTAGATCTTGAAACTTTTTCAAGATCATGCAGCAAAAGACTTAAATAAATTAAATATTTATTTAAATAAATATGAAAATACCCTAGATCTAAGATTTATTACATGATCAAGGTATGATATTAAATCAAAAATTAAAAATATAAAGAAAAAATTAACATGTTGATCTCATCAACATGCTACAATACTACATCTAATGTAGCTACGGAATAATAGATTAGATCTGATGCCCAAGCAAGTTAGACATTCTAACTTGCTAATTCGAGCTTGAGGATGAAGTCAAGAGCCGCACATGCATCTGGCTTCTAGGAGTCATCCACACGAGCCCACGAACACAATCTGAGATCCTGATGCAAGAAATCAGCATAGTATGCTTGTATTGTGCTGATCTCTCCTCGATGGTCGATTTGATGCTTCCTTCTTTTAGACAGACTCTCTAAAATATCAAAAGAAAGAAGAGAGATTTTAGATCTGAGACTCTCTCAAAGAAATCTTAAAAGGAGGAGGAGAAGAGAAAATTAAAACAGCCCTAGAAGAAGACCCTCTTCTTCTTCTCTTTTCTCTCACCTAGACACCTAGATTGGTAGCTATGGAATCCTCATGCCCAGAGGTTCTCTCTTCCTAATTTTTGTATACCTCAAGGCTCTCTTAATCATCTATATTTCATAAAAAAATTAGACTAAAATTCATCCTAAATTTATAGAAAAAGAAGAGTCCTTGTCTAAGTCAAAAACTAGACAAGGAAGGACTAGTTTTGGCAAGAGGTTGGGGTGCCCAACTCTTGGATACTCCTCCTCTAATTTCTTTAGTGAATACAGCAAGAATACATGCACAAAATTATTCTTTCTCACATGGAATAAGGGAGAAAAAAATAGGAAAGGGGTGGCACACATAGAAGAAGGTGTTTTGGTTTATAAGGATTCTATCTCATAGAATCCTAGATCAAAAAAAAAACATCTCTTTTTGACTTCGTCAACCATCAAATTACCATATGAGAAAGAGAGGGAGAGAGGAGGCATGCATGAAGATCAGGGATAGAGAATTTTCATAAAATATTCCTAAAAAATAGGTATGGGGGGTGTGGAGGGCTAAGGTGGCGCAAGGTGGAATCCTAGTCTCACTAGGATTCCATCTATGACTTGGTCAAACATGGTTTCTCAAACCAATTTAAATCAAAACCAAGTCAACCAAATTAAATTAGATTCTAACCTAATTAAGAATTTAATTAAATTAGATTAAATTTAATTTAATTTTAATTTAATTTTTTAATTAAATTAAAAAGTTGGGTTGACCCAAGTCCTAGTTGAACTAGGAATAGTTTTTTCTTGCACTTGGCTTATCCAATAAGCCAATTGAACTTGATCCAATCAAAGCCAAACTAAATCTAATTAAATTATATTTAATTATACTTAATCTCAATCCTTTGGCTTAATTAAATTAAGTCAATTAGCAATCAAATTGCTAATCGATCCTCATGCAACGCTTGCACTAGGTTAAACATCAATCGTATTGATTGTTTAATCCTAGAACGATTCTCAATTGTTGACCAACCATCCAATCAGATCATGAGCTTCAATGTGTATGACTTCATAGGTCTGAACCTAAGTTAGTAGCATAAAAATAAATTTTTATACCAATCGAAGTAACCATCTAGCAATGGTATCTGACGGTCGGATAGGTCGAATGTGTAGAACAACATCCTTAGAACCCATGTAGATATAGTTTCCACATAATTCATCCCCTTAACCAAAATGCTCCTAGGACACCTCAGAGTTCAACTGTCAACTCTGATTAGGTTGTCCACATTGTATTGTAAAATATCAAATCCATCTGATGTATTATCCTGATCAAGGTTTTGCTATATTAAAATACAGTGATACATTCTTCTCAACTCTTGGAGTGGTCCATTTCATCTTGATCACACTTTGACTTTGTAAGTACTTGATTGTGCCCAGAAGTCTTTCATTATTGAATTAAAAATTTAGTTAGTCCAGTACCAAAGCATAGTGAGTGGCTTGTAAGTTGCTAAGGCGATCTCAAGTCTAAGAGACACTTATATCAGAGACATTCTTGACAGCAAAATGCTCTGAAGTTGGTCACGTTCAATAATGATGTACCCATACATCTCACCTATATGCCATATCAGTATCTTTACACTTCTTGGTTAAGAGGACAACCAACCTATATGGCATACAACGATCTATGCTCGATAGACATTGTTATCCTAATTAACAGCCTGTCATTTGATTGTGAATAGATTAAAGGACTAATCGATAAATCCTCTCTTTATCGAAGCTAAATAGTTCTAAAGACTTCATCACAATAATGGAGTTTGTTAGAAGATGAATTCTTTATGATGAAAAATATCAAAAAATATTTTATTTATTAATAAATCAATTACAGATATAATGTAGCTCAACCATTAATAGGTTGACGATTGGCTTTAAAACACATTTTCCGACAACTCCTACTTGTCCTAAAGCCACTCAGCACAGTATCTAATATCCATCTTTGACTTGTGATTGTCCAACTTCTTTATCGTTAGGTCTTTAGTGAAGGGGTCGGTCAGGTTTTTCTTTCAATCGATCTTCTGAAGGTTGACGTCACCTCTATCCATAATCTTTCAAACCAGATGGAAGCATCATAGAATGTTCTTTGTTCGCTGGTGTGCCTTCAATTCTTTTGCCTGAGCAATGGCACTAGTGTTGTCATAGTAGAGCAAGATTGGACCATCAAGGAAGGGTGCTACTCCAAGCTTGGTGATAAGCTTTCTCAGCCACATAGCTTTCTTTACAGCATCTGATGCTACAATGTACTCTGCTTCAGAAATAGAGTCTGCCATAGTATACTGCTTGGAACTCTTTCAGCAGATAGCTCCACCATTCAAAGTAAAGATATATTTCGATACACTTCTATTGTCATCATGGTCAGATGGAAAGCTAGAGTCCGTAAATCCCACAAGTTTCAAATCTGACTCACTATAAACCAACCATTAGTTCTTAGTATTTCTCAAATACTTAAGTATAGCTTTAACCACTTTCTAGTGGTTTTCTCCAAGATCAGATTGGTATCTACTCACTACTCCTAGTGCATGTTCACTTTATCAAAGCCATACATTTTCATCACTTTATCAAAGTGCATATTCCAACTCCGAGATGCCTGCTTCAGTCTATAAATGGATCTCTAAAGCCTGCACACCTTGGACTCATCTATGGATGTGAACCCCTCAGGTTATATCATATACACCTCTTCAGTCAACTCTCCATTCAAGAAAGCTATCTTCGCATCTATCTACCAAATCTCATAGTCTAGATGGGCAGTAATCGCGAGCATAATCCAAATGGATTTGAGCATTGCCATAGGAGAAAATATCTCATCATAGTCAATACCATAACATTGACGATACCCCTTGGCTACCAGATGAACTTTATAAGTCTCCACCTTTTTGTCTACACCTCTTTTCCTTGTGAAGACCCATTTACACCTAATGGATTTAATCCCTTCGGATGGGTCAACCAATGTCCACACGTCATTGACCTTCATGGACTCCATTTCAATCTTCATGGCCTTAAGCCATTTCTTAGAATCAGGTCTCTGTAGCATCCATATATGTGATCAAATCCTCATCGTTCTCATCAAGTTCGATGGGATCACCATCTTGGACCAAAAAATCATAGTATCTATTTGATGACACGGTACTCTACCGGATCGTCTTAATGGTATAGGTACACTAGGCTCTAGATCTGATCTAATCAAATCCGACTCAGGTTCAACTATAGGTGTCCATTTCTCTACCTATTGAACTTCATCAAGTTCAACCTTAGAGGCAACAGTTCCTTCGCCAAGAAACTTCTTTTCTAAAAAGATTGCCTTAAGGCTGACGAATACCTTTTGTTCTTCAGCATGGTAGAAATAGTAAACATTACTTTCTTTAGGATACTTGATAAACACACACTTAATAGAGTGGGATCTAAGCTTATCTATATACAAATATTTGACAAAGCCCAGACAACCCCAAATCCATAGGTGAGAGAGTGTAGGCCTACGTCCAGTCCATATCTCTTATGGAGTCTTTGCGATAGATTTACTCAATACATTATTCAATATATATAACATGCAGTCTTAAGAGCATAATCCCAAAATGAAACAGGCAGACTTGCAAACCCCATCATGGATCGAACGTTGTCCAACAAGGTTCGATTTCTTTTTTTCGATACACCATTATGCTATGATATGCCAGGAGGAGTCCACTATGAGAGAATCCCATTCTCTCCTAAATATATCAAGAACTCACTAGATAGATATTCACCTTCTCGATCTGATCGAAAAGTTTTAGTACTCTTTCTAGTTTATTTTTCTACTTCACTACAGAATCTTTTGAATATTTTAAATGAATCTGACTTATGTTTCATCAGATAAATATATCTGTACCTAGATAGATCATCGATGAAAGTGATGAAGTAGAAATATCCACCTATAGCACCAATGCTCATTGGTCCACATACATCAGTATGTACTAGACCTAAGAGCTCAGTAGCACTCTCACCTTTTTCAGTAAATGGTAACTTGATCATTTTACCAAGAAGGCATGATTCATAGGTTGGAAGTGATTCATAATCACCAACTTCGAAGATTTTCTCTTGGATCAACCTGTTTATCCTGTTCTTGTTAATGTGACCTAGTCTATCATGCCATAGGTAGATATCAGAGATATTATCTAATCTAGTGTATTTTCTAGAAGCGTACATTACACTCATAGGCTGTGATAAAATATAAATACCATTTCTTCATTGTCCTTGCATTATTTGTAACATTATTCATAATAATGTCACAATAATCTCCCTTTATAGATAAATGATAACCATCTTTGGCTAAAAGGCTAATAGAGTTTATATTCATCAAAAAGAAAGGACAATAATGACATTCATTTAAAGAAATAATATTAGTATTGAAAATGAGTTGAACTATTTCCATAACTAGAACTGATAAAGACCTTCCATCTCCAATATTTAGGAATCACTTATTATTTTCAAATTTTCTACTAACTTGACGTTCTTGAAACGTATTGAAAATATGGACTGGACTTTTGGTATCCAATACCCAAGTAGAAATATCACAAATAGAGAAATTACAAGGTGTTATCATATAACATCCTTGATCAGCAACTACATGCTTATCTCTCTTATTCAGCCTGTTGGGGTCATGAAAATCATGATACTAAGGATAATTCCTCTTCTAATATCCCTATTTCTTATAGTGAAAGCATTCTGCCTGATCTAGGTTATTCTTGGACCTTATGCTTAAATTGGGCATAGAGGCCCTAGAATGAATCACTTTATGCTGCTGAACAATATTCAACTTTCGATACTTATTATCGAAGTTGGGTCCCATAAGTTAATCACTATCTAATAGTGAATGAAGCAACTGTGGTTTGGGTTTAACTGCACAAAGGAGAACCAAAAGTCTAATTAGTAATTCATTCACTAAACCTAAATATTTAGACTTTAATCAAAAGGTTTCTTCCACTATTTTGTTTGAATTGATGGCTGCTACCTCCAATTCGAGGAATTATGCTAATTTCTTAGTGGGTACTAGAATCCACATAGACTGCACACAAGTCCAACTATGGTTGGTCAATCCATGTACATCTAAAGATAGGTTCATAACCAATTATTTCTCCAAATAATTTTTAGTAATTTAATTTCACCCCAGGTATCTTTTCAGTAGGCTAGGGCCTCCACTGAAAGTTTCGGTTAGATCTAACCATTAATAGGATTATACTTGGTCCATCTAACTAATGAATGATTAAGCCCAACTATGGTTGGTCAACCTAACCATCATTTAGAGAGACGCATCCAAGAAATCATATTATGATTGATAAATCCATTAGCGGATAAGCACCAGGCCTATGGGCCTCCAATGATTATCCAACTAATAGACCCATTATCATCCACTTAATGGGGGGCTATGATCTAGTTATCACCATAACTAATTTATTTTATGGACCTAATAATTTTAGAGGATGTAATTGATTTAATTTAGAGAAAGAGGGTCAGATGAACCAGCTTATCATGATTCTCCCACTGACTTTACCAAGTCAGCTTATGGGAGACCATTAATAGGCAGGTCAAGGAGCATCTAAATCAGTCATACTGATTTATCTAGCTGACATGGGTCAGCTCGAATAGTCAAGTGATCCAATCAAAACATAATTTTACCAAGAGATCAGATAAGTTCGATCGGTGGGAGGATCTACCAAAGCTTGTCTTAGACACCATCAGAAATGGCCAGGTATGCGGGCTGCCAATTAAAGACCATCGATTTGGTTTACCTTAGATACCAACTAGTTTAATTAGTTTCAATTAGATCAACCTAATAGTTCATGCTAGACCTCGTAGCTAAGAATCAAGTCCATCTTGGGTCTCGTTAAAGACATGAACTTGACCAACTTCAACTATTGTAATTGATCTAGAGAATCCTTGACCTAATCTAAGACAATAATTGATTAGATTTAGTCAATTTTCTAATTAAGTCCATTCTTGAATCTAACCCTAGGTCTTACCTAATTAATGGACCTACTCTCCACTAACCCATTTAATCCAATGTGTTATGATTCATGTCTTAGGATCTAATCCCATCATACATCCTCATCCTGATAGAGCCAACTTCAGCTACTTTGCATCGATTATCATCTCCAAGACTGATACTTCTACTATCGACCTTCTGGTAGGTAGTGAACCACTCTCAATGAGAAGTATAGTGGTGCGAGCATGCTGAATCCAATATCCATATAATATCACACTCTGTGGATCTATCTAATACAACTAACAGGTCTTCTCCACTGCTCATAGAAGCTGTATCATCTCCCTTACTAGCCTTTTTTTTTCTGATCTCAAAAGGAGACAATCTCTCCTCAGGTGTCCAAGCTGATGACATTTATAATATTTCAATATTTCCCTCTAATCCTGAGACTTCGTTCTACC
Organism: Cocos nucifera; assembly: GCA_006176705.1. Taxonomy (NCBI): domain Eukaryota; kingdom Viridiplantae; phylum Streptophyta; class Magnoliopsida; order Arecales; family Arecaceae; genus Cocos; species Cocos nucifera. The sequence continues at coordinate 149,728 of QRFJ01001511.1, forward strand.
CTTGGATTTTTCTCTTGCCTTCTTCTTTGATCTTTTCTATCTTTCATTCACAGCCAAGATCTCAGACTTAAGGTCTTCCTTGCAGTTCTTCTCCCTTTGCTCATTTGATCTAAGCATATCAACAACCTCTTCATAGTTTAGGATCTTCTTCCTATAAACTAAAGTTGTTATGAGACCATCATACGAACCTGGGAGAGAACATAATATCAGCAACGCTCGATCCTCCTCGTCGATCTTCACATCCATACTCATCACCTCAGAACACACCTGATTGAACCTTTGATACGTGCAACAAGATCTTCACCTTCAAGCATCCTCAGACTATATAGCTATTTCTTCAACCATAGCTTGTTCATCATGTTCTTTCCCACGTATGTATTCTTTAGTCTCGTCCAGAGCTCCTTTGCCATAGTCTCTGTGCAAACATCAAACAAAACCTGATCGGCCAAGCACATTCAAATTGTGCTAAAATCAATTTCTTCCAACTCTTCCCAATCCTCAGCACTGGTCTTTTCTGGCTTTTCTCTTGTCAAGATCTTGTAGATCCTCTACTGAACCAACAAGTCCTTTACTCTTTGTTGCCATAGGATAAAATTCTCCTTGCCATCAAACATTTTGAAATCCACCTTGAATCCACTCAATTTCATGACTTCAAACAAGTCAAGAACAGATCCCTAACACCCCTCATCAATCACACACCAGTAACACTATCCTTCAAAGAAGATCTAAACATCCTAGATCCTCTTTTCAACCATCTATATCACCATCCCTTTGTGTAACCAATCTCTACCTTGATCTAGAGACAAACAATGAAGAAATAAGAAGATTTTGGGTAAAACTTGGTGCAACAGATCCTGGATGTAGTAACCCTAGGTGTCTTTCTTCCTTCCATGCAACCTATCTCTAATACCAATTGTTGGGATAAACTATCCTCTCTCGGACGACGTGGCCGCTGGTGATTAGCCAAGCAATAAGGAACAATCTCCTAGGATCAATGCAAAAGCAAAATAATGGATTCAAGAGAAAAGAAAGAAAGAGAGCATAAGAGTTTTTCCAGAGAAAAGAGCTTTATTTCATGAATTCAACATCATATACAATCTTGATCTATTTTCAGTATTTATACTTTATAAAAGGATCAATCTTCAAGCTCATAAAAAAACTTTCCAAAATCCAAACATCCCATGTACACAAAATAAACCCACAAAAATTGAGCCAGCTCAGTCTGAAGGCCAGTTTCAGACTGAGCTGGCTAACCTGCGACTGGGTCGACTCGGGCTCAGATTGAGCCAATCCAGTTATGTACCATGCCAATAGACTGAGCTGATCATGTTGTGTACCATGCTAATAGTTCAAAATTGCTGCTTTTTATTTGAATTTTCTTCTGAGACATAGCCGACTCAGTCTTGGACTAAGCCGACCCAGTTTTCAACTTAGCTGGCTCAGTCTCAGGGTGAGTCGGCTCAGTTTTTGAACTTCACTATCCAGACTGATTTCTCTTTTGGCTCAGACTAAGCCGACCCAGTTGTGTACTATGCCAATAGTCCAAAAATACTATTTTTTATTTGGATTTTTTTTTAAGACATAACCAACTCAATCTTAGATTGAGCTGGCCCAATTTTCAACTTAGCAGGCTCAGTCTCAGGATGAGTCAGCTCAATTTCTGAACTTTACTATCCAAACTGATTTCTCTTTTGGCTTACTCCCATCTTCTCATATTTTCAAAACTTGGGATCACCACTTTTGAGCTCACAGAACTTACTCTCCAACCATCTTCAAGGATATTTAAAAGATGGAGAATCAATTTGAAAGCAAGATTAAGTGAGATTAAGAAAAAAATCATTTTTAGATTTAAGTGACCTCCATTACACATCAAAAGAAGAGAGAAAAGAGAGAAACCAAGTAGTAAAATCAAAAGACTTTCAATAGATACCTTCTCCAAGATCTAGCATAACCTCTCAAGCATCATATGATGAGAAGTGAAGCATCAAAAGAGAAATCCTTCAGCTTCTTCTTCAAGATTTAAAAAGTTTAAACTCTATTTTCATTTTGAGCTGAAACTTTCATTCTTGTATTTTTATTTTCTTTATAAGTTTCTTTTATTGAAAAATGTGTCCCAAAGCCAATCATCAATCGATTGACGATTGAGCTACTTTGTATCTATAATTGATTCATTAATAATAAAATATATTTTTGATATTTTTTCATTATAAAGTATTCATCTTCTAACGAACTTCATTAATATGATGAAGTTCTTAGGACTATTTAGCTTCGATAAAGAGAGGATATATCGATTGATCCTTAAATTTGTTCATGACCAAATGATAGGCTGTTAATTAGGATGACAGCATCTATTGAGCATAGATCACTGTATGCCATATAGGTTGGTTATCCTCTTAACCAAGAAGTGTAGAGATACTGGTATGGCATATAGGTGAGATGTATGGGCATATCATCATTGAACGTGACCAACTTCAGAGTATTCTATTATCGAGAATATCTTTGATGGGATATAGGTATAAGTATCCCTTAGACCTGAGATCATCTCAATGACTTGCAAGCAACCACTGTGCTTTGGTACCGAACTAACTAAATTTCTAATTCAGTAACAGAAGGCTTTGGGGCATAGTCAAGTACTTACAAAGTTGGTGTGTGATTAAGATGGAATTGACCACTCCAAGAGTTGGAGAAGAATATATCACTGTATTTTAATATAGCAAAACATTTGCCAGGATAATCCATCAGATGGATTTGATATTTTAAAATATAATGTGGACAATCTGATCAGAGTTGATAGATGAACTCTGAGATGTCCTACGAGCATTTTGGTCAAGAAAATGAATTATATGAAAACTATATCTTCATAGATTCTAAGGATGTTGTTCTATACATTTGACCTATCCGACAAAGAATTATATGAAAACTATATCCGCATGGGTTCTAAGGATGTTATTCTACACATTCGACCAATCCGACAGTCAGGTACCATTAATAGATGGTTACTTTGATTGGTACAGAAATATGTTCTTGTACTACTGACTTAGGTTCAAATCTATGAGGTCACACACATTTGAGCTCATGATCCAATCGGATGGTTGATCAATAATTAAGAATCGTTCTACGGTTAAACAATCAATGTGATTGATGTTTAACCTAACGCAAGTGTTGCAGGAGGATCGATTAGCAATTAGATTATAAATTAGCTTAATTTGATTAAGTCAGAGGGATGAGATTAAGTTTAATTAAATATGATTTAATTAGATTTGATTTATGCTTGATTAGATCAAGTCCAGTTGATTTACTGGATAGGCTAAGTGCAAGGAAGAACTAGTCCTAGTTCAATTAGGTCTTGGGTCAACCCAATTTCTAATCTGATTAGAAATTAAATCATAATTAAATATGATTAAATATAACTTAATTAGATTTTTAATTAGATTAAGATCTATTCTAATTAGGTCAAATAAATTTTAATTTTATTTGGTCTAAAGATCAAGTTGGACCAAGTCAAATTGGAAGTCCTAGTGAGACTAGGACTTGTATCAACCCAATCTCTAATTTAATTAAAAATTAAATTAAAATTTAATTTAATTTAATATAATTTAATTAAGATCTTGGTTAGACTAAGACCTATTCTAATTGGGTTAAAATAAATCTGATTTAATTTGGTTTAAATAACTTATTAGACCAAGTCAAATTGAAAGTCCTAGTGTGACTAGGACTCCCTTCTCCTTGCACCACTTGGCTTCCCAATGCCCCCCACCCTATTTTCTCTCTTATTTTCATGGAAAATCCCTTCTCCCTAATGTTCGTGCATGCCCACTTTCCCTCTTTCCTTCTTATATGGAGTTTTGTTGAGGACCAAGTCAACTAAGGTAGTTAGTTTCCAACTTTTAAATTCTATTATATAGAATTTTAGGAAACTTGGACTCTTCCTTTATGCCGCCCACTGCCCAAATTTTTTTTAGATTTTTTCATGACTTTTGTGGGATATTTGTTTATCAAAGGTAGGTGGTCCATAGCTAAAGAAAAAGGAGGGGACGCCCAACTCAGTCTTGCCCTTTTTGGACATTCTTTGCTAAGTATTTGACCTAGACAAGGAGTCTATCCTATCTCTATATAGAAAATGAATTTTGAGCTGATTTTTGATGGGATTCTAGACTTTTAGGAGTTCTTTGAGGTGTGTGAAAATCAAAGGGAAAAAATCTTTGGGCAATGGGGTTCATAGACACCAAACTAGGTGTCTAGGTGAGAGCAAAGAGAAGAAGAAGAAGGTTCTTCTTCTAAGATTGCTGTGTTCATCATCTTCCTTCCTACTTCTTTGGGTTTTCTGAGAGAGTCTCAGATCTGAAACCTCTTCTCTACTTTCTCCTCTTTGGAGAAGTCCAAACCCAAAAGAAGGAGACATCTGATCGACCATCAAAAAAAGATCAACACGGTACTAGCATACTATACTGATTTCCTGTATCGAGATTTCTGATCATACTCGTGGGCTCGTGTGGATGACTCCTAAAGACCATATGCATATGCGGCTCATAACTTCATCCTCAAGCCTGTATCAGCAAGTTAGAATGTCTAACTTATTAGATATGTGTGCCCTAGAAGCCAGATTGGCTAACACTTGTAATACACTTCTAAGGGCAAAATTATAATTTTAACTATAAATAATAAAATAGGTTATTTTCTATCATAGTGTATATTTAAAAGTATCTGTGATACATCCCTTGAGTTAATGGTAATGATAGTTCATATTTTCAAGAGTTAAAAATTTAAAACATAAATTTTTATTATTAACTCATAAAATGCTCCCGACCATAGGATCATCATGAGGATGGTGATTAATCTGAAAGGTTGGTGCACAATCGCTTCATTAGGATAGATGAGTCTTGAGTCTATGGTGTAGAGATATCAGAAAAAGAGTATAGGTACTCATTAGAGAACGAGGGCACTGAGCATGACCACCTCGAGCAGTCATGAGGAAGTCTACCTTCTCATCGATTACTGGTTTGAAGTTGTAGTGGTATATCTGATTCATTGACCTGAGGTGCATCGACAGTTCACCTTGAGGGTGTTATAGTTTGACTACACCATAACTCGATCTCCTAGCCATTCGAAACCCTGAGGTGTATGTTGGCTATAGCATGTTCATTGTAGGAATTGGATTGCACTAATAGGAGATCTATCTACCTTGATAGATGAGGAGCAGTCCTATGATGATCATGAGAATCAAATCCATAAGCCCATGGCCATAGTAGAGTGAAATAATAGAAAGAGTTTCTATTAGGGTTTTCACATTGGACTTGAATTGAATGATTAATTCATATGATGGAAATTAGGGTTTGACGAGATCACCTTAACCCTAATCTGGTCGGAGCTCAAGATAGAGGAACTTAGTCACATAGGTAACTACACCGAGAGGTTTTCTTTCAATTCTGATGGATTGCCACCATATGCTGCTAGGTGTCATTGGTGGATTTTGAGATCAATTACAATAATTTGGATGATTGATCATACTAGTTGTCTGAATCAAAAAAGTTCTGATCCATCGAAAGATATTTCGATATTGTCGATGATAGAGATCATGATGTATCCCATTACCATATGAAACCGAACCTAACTGGATTACACAAATAAGGATTTGGATCTAGATGTCATCAATTGGACTAACCCAATTTAATTGATCTGAATAAAATTCAATTAGGTTCAAGGAAATCATGCTAGCACACGATTGAGCCTAATGTTCTCCTTTGACAATCATTAAAGCTTGTCTCGACTGAGCTAAATGTGTTTGGGCTCACTCAAAAATCTTTACTTGGTCTGACTAAAACTTGTCTAGGTCAGAAAAGGATTGCCTTAATTTAAGAGATAAATTTAAAACAATACCTATTATTTTCGATCACCTGCTAAATCTTCTTTTCGGATATTGGTCAAATATTCACCCTGGACACTTAGACATCTGCCCATGTGTCATACACCCATAGGAGAGTACCTAGAGACTTGTCCACTAGCTAAAATATAGACAAGAAGAGGGTGCATGCCTAGGGAGCCATGCACCCCATGAGGATAAAAGATGAAGTCCCATACAGATGGGACTCCAGGTTGCTTTCGGAGATTAAACTCTGTGACGCCAAGAAGTCTTGTTTGACCCAGTCTTGGCACCACCTTAAGAGGGTTTTGAGGGTCTCTCATCTGACTGGATCAGATGATGTCATCCCACCAATCAGATTTAGATCTGATTGTATAAAGGATCATGATTGGCCAGGATGATGTGGCACTGCATGGCACAGCAGGGTCTATATAAACCCTATCTGCACCTAAAATTAAATGCTTCTACCTTTAGCCCATGCCATAAAGCCTCTCTCCCTCCTCCATGCCACCCTCTAGTCCTCTCTCCTCTTCATGCCCAAGAGGTTTTGGGCATGAGTAAGGTGCGATCCAAGCAAGTGAAAGGTGCCAAGAAAGGAAGAAGGCAGCACTGCTGTAAGAGATAATGGCTATTCTTCAAAAAAAAATTTGAAGGCCTTCATGATCAGATCTAGATCTGATTTTTAGAGAATTGATTGAGAAGGAGAAGATCTCCAGATCCTATCCGAGTGGATACTGATAGAGGTCAGATGCTTGCGTGGCTACATCCAGAACCTCAAGCAAACATCGGGATCATCATAGGATAATTGGATTATCCAAAATAAAGGTATAATTAAATTATATTTATTTTTTATTTTTTATTTTTATTATTAGATCAATAAGATCAGATCTGAGGAGTCTCAAATTAAATTAGAATCTTAGAGAAAAAATTTTTGAAATATCCTTCTTGATCCAATCAGATCTGACGAATCTGATCCAAAAGATATGGCTTTTCCCTTCAACTGGTATTAGATCTAGAAAACAAAAAATAAATTTATTTAATTTGTTCATATGAGATATGATAGATGCATGTTTAGACTAGTTGTAGAATAGTTCTACAAAAATATCTAGAATAAATTTTAATTTGATATGATCAAATTTAAATCTTATTTTTTAGATATTTATGAGATAATTTAGATCTAAAAACAAGCATGATATGATACGTGAGATGTATGCAAAACATATTTTTAATTAAATCAATTTTTATATATTTGATATATGATGTAGATCTAACTAGTTTTGTAGATTTATCATGTTTTTGATTAAGGCGTTCTCCTTGGTCATCCGATCATAAGAACGAAGTAGGATTTAAAGGCCCTTTCCTTTAATTCGATGGGTATGGTGTGTAGGGATGCTGTGTTCGTGCTTAATCAGAAATCAAAAACTTATTTTTTATAAAATCTTAGATCCTAAAATTCTAGAATTTTATATACATGTTTATTTATGAATCCTAAACTTAATTAAAAATTAAGTTTACAAAATATATTAGGTCTAAAATTGAGAATTTTCATATCTAAGTCATATTCATAAAATTAGGTTCGAACTTGGATAGCTCAATTAGGTCTAGTGGTTGATCAAACCGAATCAAGAGTTGGTTAGCTGGGATCAAGAGTACTTAAATTGACCAGCCTAATAGGATTATGTCTGGGTCAAGGTCGAGTCACATGAGTGATCGATTAAGTTAAGACCTAATTAGGTTCAGTGGTTAGAGTCTGGATTATAGGCTAACCCGATTGGTTCTGGCTCAATAATTTAGTATCTAAGGTAAGTTTGGCAGATACGATCGACTAGTTTTTAATTGGGAGCTACTCGACTCGATTGCATTCTTGTCGAGTTAATGGCATATCCCTTCCATCGATTTCACTTACCTGGCAATATTTATCTACCTAGTCCTGATCTAAGGTGGCTAACAATACGAGCTAACCCATGCCACTAGGTTAGTCATAATGGTTATGGCTATGTCAAGTCAAGTTTAAAGAGATCTAAATCAAATCTCTCTAAGAAAAGATTAAGTCTAAGGTCTTCCACCATTGTAGATGTGCAGGCCTTTTTAGAGGTTGATTGTTCTCGATTGGTCACAGTGGTTTAGTTGCATCGGAAAGATGCAACCATGTCTATTTGACATTGGATGCTATGGGCTGGAGGATGGATTGGGCTCAATATTTTGAATACAATGAGAGATCCAATTAGGAATCCAATCTATGCAAATGGTGGGTCTGACTTAACTAAGGAGGGGATCAATATTTTGAACACAGTGAGATTCATGGATTAGAGATCAAGTCTGGGTGCACCATGATTAAAAAATCATTGGACAAGAGTTGTTCAGTCATTGACTAGCCCATCACCAATAACTGTTAGGTGAGGTGATGAGTCAGTTGGTGGGACTACACCACCCACTAAAAATCAGTAATCATGAAGACTTTTGCATCTCTATAGAGAGAGTGTAGGGATCCAAAAAAATAGTAAAAGCTAATTTATTTAAAAATCAAACTTCTAAATAAATTGGTCAAGTCTTAATTATAAAATCTAACTAGAAACTTTGACTCTCTACAGAAAAATGAAAAATATTTGTATCCAACCCACTAGCCCGTATCCTGGACACCCATAGACTGACTGGATCCAATTATAAGGATTAGCTCCAAAACTTTAAAATTATTTTGGATTTCGAGAAGTTGACTCATGTATTAGACCAGGATCTCTCCACCTTACCAGCTCGTCTATCCGCTAAACAGAGAGTGCCTCTTGATAAGTGGACGGATGAAGATAATAAGACCAAATACTACATGTTGGGCTCAATGTCTAATGAGCTTCAGTGCCAACATGAAGATATCAAGACTGTCCATCAAATGTTGGCTCACCTACAAGAGTTGTTTGGTGAATAGAGTCACGCAGCCAAATATCAGATCACTAAATGACTGTTTAAGGCTAAAATGCGTGATGGGCAGTCAGTCCAAGATCATTATCTGATGATGATTAAGAACTTGAAAGAGCTTAAGAAGCTTGGAGTGAAATTCGACCAGGATCTGCAGAATGATAAAATTCTACAATCCTTGACTGATGTGCATTGATAGTTCATCATGAACTACCATATGCATAAACTTCAAAATACTCTGACCAAGCTTATGAATATGCTGGTTACTGCTTAGCTTTCTATAAAAGGTTTTAAAAGCTCAATATTTTCTATGGAGTAGACTTCTTCCAAGAGAAAATTTTTTGAAAAGAAGAAGAAGTCTATGAAAAGGTAGAAGATGGAAGGTGGAAAGAAAAAAAAGGCAGAACTGAAGAAAAAGACCACTGACAAAGAAAAGTATTTCAATTGTAATACCGACGACCACTGAAAGTGGAACTATCCTACATACCTGGCCATCCTGAAGAATAAAAAGGAGACAAATCCTTCTAGAGGTATGCTCGTTATTGAATCTAATCTTATAATTTCTTCTGCATCCAGTTGGGTGCTTGACTCCGGTTCTAGTGCTCATTTGTGCACTTCCATGCAGGATCTTGAGGATAGCAAGAGGCTGAGGGATGGTGAGATGATCCTACATGTCGAAAATGGAGCAAGGATTGCTGCTATGGCCGTGGGAACCTATCCTCTTCGACTATCATCTGGCTTAGATTTAGTACTTCAGGATTATTATTATGTGCCTGCTATAAGCAGAAATTTAATTTTTATTTTATATTTAGCATAAGAAGGCTATGTAATTAGTTTTTTTAAGGATCATTGTAATATTCTTTATGAAAGAAATAAAATTGTAAGTGGTTTTCTTATTAACGATCTCTACTAGTTTCATATTGATGTATCTATCTTTAATATCGAGCAAAATATGAATGCCATAAGATCAAAATGACCCAGAGATAGTCCAAACGATAGGTATCTATGCCACCTAAGGCTAGGTCATATAGCAGAAGATAGGGTTAACAAATTGAAGAAAATTAGGCTATTGAGTGCATTGACTTTTGAATCATTTTCAATTTGTGAATCATGTCTTCATGGCAAAATGACTAAGCTTCTTTTTGTAGGACATGGGGAAAGGTCCATAGATTTACTTGCCCTAGTACATACTGATGTGTGCGATCTATTAGATGTATCGGCTAGAGGCAGCTTTGTCTACTTCATAACCTTTACCGATGATTTATCTCGATATAGATATGTGTATCTTATGAGATATAAATCTGAAGCCTTTAAAAAATTTAAAGAATTCAGACATGAAGTGAAAAAGCAAACTAGAAAATCCATTAAGGTTCTTCGATCAGATCGAGGAGGTGAATACCTTAGTCAAAATTTTTTGGACTATCTCAAGCAATATAGCATAGTCTCTCAACGGACTCCACCTGAATTACCTCAACTCAATGGTGTTTCAGAATGAAGGAACTGGATCCTATTAGATATGATCCGATCCATGATGAGCTTCACAGACCTCCCTGATTTTCTTTGGAGACATAGTCTATTAACTGCTATATATTTATTGAATAAGATTTCCTCTAAAACCATTCCTACTACACCGTATGAGATATGGCATGGTAAGAAATCAAGTCTGAGTCATCTTAGAATTTGGGATTGTCTGGCTCATGTCAAAAGACAACAAGCGGACAAGTTTGACTATAGGTCCTTTAGAGCTCGATTCATAGGATATCCTAAAGAGTCATTAGGATATTATTTATACATTTCAAAAGACCACAATGTGATTGTGAGTCGGCATACCATCATTCTTGAAAAATAGTTTATTCAAGATGGTGGCATTGAAAAGTAGATCAAGCTCAAGGAGAAAGTCTCCCAAGAGCGACGAGCTAAGGACCCTTTGGAATCAAATCAGGTTGAGCCAATACAATCACTACCTCCTCCACCTCATAGATCGAAAAAGATTTTCCGTCCCTCTGAGAGATACTTAGGTACTATTATAGAGGAAGTAGAAAAAATGTTCCTCATAGATAATTAGGTTCATGATGATGATCCCAAAACCTATGACAAGGCAATATCAGATATCAACTCTAAGAAATGGTTAGAGGCAATGAAGTCAGAAATTGACTCGATGCACTCAAATCAAGTATGGACCTTAGTAGATCCACCTAAAATTATAGTACCTATTGGATGTAAATGGATCTACAAGAGAAAGATTGGTGCATATGAAAATGTGGAGACATTCAAAGCTAGATTAGTGGCAAAAGGGTATAGTCAACATGAAGGAATTGACTATCAACATACCTTTTCACCGATAGCAATGCTAAAATCCATCCACACATTGCTTGCTGTTGCAGCCTATTTTGATTATAAAATATGGCAAATGGATGTGAAAATGGCCTTCTTAAATGGATACCTTGAGGAAGATATCTATATGGAACAGCCACAAGATTTCACATCCAGTGATGCTGATCATAAAGTATGCAAGCTACAAAGGTCCATATATGGACTTAAGCAAGTATCTCGAAGCTAGAATACTCATTTTAATGATGTGATCAAATTGTTTGATTTCATCAAGAACGAGAAGGAATCATATATTTTCAAAAAGGTCAGTGGGAGCACTATTGTCTTTCGCGTACTGTACGTGGATGATATCCTCCTTATTGGAAGTGATATTCCTATGTTGACCAGAGTTAAAATATGGTTATCTAAAGAATTCTCCATGAAAGACCTAGGAGAAGCATCCTTCATTCTAGGAATTAAGATCTATAGAGACAGACCAAATAGGATGCTAGGTCTTTCATAGAAGATGTACATAGAGGAAGTGCTAAAGAGGTTTAGCATGGAAAACTCCAAGAGGAGATTAGTATCCTTCAGATATGGCATTCATCTCTCCAAGAAAATGTGTCCTAACACACCTGAGGAGATTGAATGCATGAGCAAGATCTCTTATGCTTCAATAATAGAGAGCCTCATGTGTGCCATGTTATGTACACGACCTGATATAGCCCATGTTGTGAGTGTCACGAGCAGATATCAGTCAAATTTAGATGAAGAACACTGGACTTCTATGAAATGTATTCTTAGGTACTTGAGAAAAACTAAGGATATGTTGTTGGTCTTTGGTAATGGAGAACTCCAAGTCCAAGGATATATAAACTCAGATTTTTTGTCTAATATAGATGATCGAAAGTCGATATCTAGGAGTCTGTTTATGTGTAATGATGCTGCTGTCAGTTGAAAGAGTTCTAAGCAGATAGTGATAGCAAATTTCATCATGGAAATAGAGTACATCGCTGCATCAAAAGCTGTGAAGGAGGCATTCTGGTATAAGACGTTCACCATAGAGATCGAAGTGATGCCATTGGATGCCATTCCTCTGTATTGCAATAATAATGGTGCCATAGTCCTTGCTAAGGAGTCGAGGTCTCATCAGAAATCCAAGCACATCGAGCGACAATACCACCTCATCTGCGATTACCTCAAGAAAGATTACGTCAAGGTCAAGAGAGTCTACTCCACAGACAATGCGGTAGATCCACTTACAAAGTCATTGGGCTAGCAGAAGATCGAAGCCCACCTTAAGAAGATGGGACTTAGATTTGTAGCCAATTAGCTTTTGGTCAAGTGGGAGTTTGTTATATATGGGTGCCCTAAAAGTCAGATTGGCTAACATTTGTAATACACTTCTAAGAGCAAAATTATAATTTTGATTATAATTAATAAAATGATTTATTTTCTATCATAGTGTGTATTTGAAAGTGTCTATGATACATCCCTTGAGTTAATGATAATGATAGTTCATATTTTCAAGTATTGAAAATTTAATACATGAATTTTCATTATTAACTCATAAAATGCTCCAGACCATAGGATCATCATGAGGATGGTGATTGATCCAGAAGGTTGGTGTATGATTGCTTCTTTAGGATAGATGAGTCTTGAGTTTATGGTGTAGAGACATCGAAGCAAGAGTATAGGTACTCGTTAGAGAATGAGATCACTGAGCGTGATCACCTTGAGCAGTCATGAGGAAGTCTACCTTCTCGTCGATTACTGGCTCGAAGCTGCAGTGGTGTATCTGGTTCTTTAACCTAAGTTGCATCGATAGTTCACTTTGAGGGTGTTATAGTTTGACTACACCATAACTCAATCTTCTAGCCATTCAAAATCCTAAGGTGTATGTTGGCTATAGCATGTTCATTATAGGAATTGGATTACACCAATGGGAGATCTATCTACCTCGGTAGATGAGGAGCAGCCCTATGATGATCATGAGAATCAAATCCATAACCCCATGGCCATGGCAGAGTGAAATAATAGAAAGAGTTTCTATTAGGATTTTCACATTAGACTTGAGTCGAATGATTAATTCATATGACGGAAATTAGGGTTTGACGAGATCACCTTAACCCTAATCCGATCGGGGCTCAAGATAGAGTAACTTAATCACACAGGTAACTGCACCAAGAGGTTTACTTTCAATTTTGATGGGTTGCCACCATATGCTGCTAGGTGTCACTGATAGATTTTGGGAACAATTAAAATGATTTGGATGATCAATCATACTAGTCTGAATCAAAAAAGTTTTGATCCATCGAAAGATGTTTCGATGATGTCGATAATAAAGATCGTAATGTATCCCATTACCATATGGAACTAAACCTAACTGGATCACACAAATAAGGGTTTAGATCTAGATGTCATCAATTGGACTAATCCAGTTCAATTGATTTGAATAAGATTCAATTATGTTTAAGAAAATCGTGCTAGCATACAATTGAGCCTAATGTTCTCCTTTAACAATCATTAAAGCTTGTCTCAACTGATCCAAATGTGTTTGGGCTCACTCAAGAATCTTTACTTGGTCTGACTAGAGCTTGTCCAGGTCAGAAAAGGGTTGTCTTAATTTATGAGATAAATTTAAAACAACACCTACCATTTTTGGTCAACTACTAAATCTTATTTTCGGATATTGGTCAAATATTGACCTTGGACACTTAGACATCTGCCCATATGTCATGCACCCATAGGAGAGTACCTGAGGACTTGTCCCCCTACTAAAATATAGATAGAAAGAGAGTGCATGCTTAGGGAGGCATGCACCTCATGAGGATAAAAGATGGAGTCCATACAAGTGGGAATCTAGGTTGCTTTAGGGGATTAAACTCTATGATGCCAAGAAGTCTTGTTTGACCTAGTCTTGTTACCACCTTAAGTGAGTTTTCAGGGTCTCTCATCTGATTGGATCAGATGATGTCATCCCACCAATCAGATTTAGATCTGATTGCACAAAGGGCCGTGATTGACCGGATGATGTGGCACTGTATGGCATAGTAGGGTCTATATAAATCCTATCTACGCCTAGAATTAAATGGTTCTACCTTCAGCCCATGCCATAAAGCCTCTCTCCCTCCTTCTCCATGCCACCCTCTGGTCCTCTCTCTCCTCTCCATGCCCAAGAGGTTTTGGGCACAAGTAAGGTGCGATCCAAGCAAGTAAAAGGCGCTAGGAAAGGAAGAAGACAGTACTGCTGTAAGAGATAATGGCTATTCTTCAAAAAAAATTTTGAAGATCTTCAAGATCATATCTAGATCTAATTTTTGAAAAATTGATTGAGAAGAAGAAGATCTTCAGATCCTACCAAAGTGGATACCGATAGAGGCCAGGCACTTACGTGGCTACATCCAGAACCTCAGAAAAATATTGAAATCATCATAGGATAATTGAATTATCCAAAATAAAGATATAATTAAATTAGATTTTATTTTTATTTTTTTTATTATCAGATCAATAAGATCAAATCTAAGAAATCCCAGATCTGATTAGGATCTTAGAGAAAAATTTTTGAAATATCCTTCTTGATCCAATCAGATCTGAACAAACCTAACCTGAAAAATAAGATTTTTTTCTTCATAACTTGCATAGATAATAGATTTGATCTATTGGTTTCATAGTTACATTAGATGTAGTATTGCAACATATTGATGAGATCAACATGTTAATCTTTTCTTTATATTTTTAATTTTTTATTTAATATCATGCCTTGATCATGTAATAAATCTTAGATCTAGGATATTTTCATATTTATTTAAATAAATATTTAATTTATTTAAGTCTCCACTGCTTAATCTTGAAAAAATTTCAATATCTATCCGTGAAATCCTAGATCTGGTTTCTTTAATTGGTATCAAAGCCATGTTCTTATTACATTATTTTCTTGAGCATCTTTAGATTATTTATTGGATTTGATCTAATTTATAATCTAATTATTAAATCTAAAATTAAAAATTTAGATCTCATGAACTACCATAAGGTTGTCCTATTGTAAGGTTTATCCCTTATGGTAAAAAGGTTATCCTAAGTTCATGATGATCTACCTTTAATCATAAATTTATTAGATTTGGTCTAATTTTATTCATGATTTAATAGATTTAAAATAGTTTTAGATCCAAAAATAAAGTTTTTAGATTGCACAGACTGCTATAAGGTTGTCCTGCTATAAGGTTTGCCCCTTACAGTAAAAAAGTTATCCTAGTACGTGCTGATCTAAAACATTGATCATAAAATTTTAGATTAGATCTAAAAAATTTTATTATCTGATTAAAAATATTTTAATCTAATTTTAATCATCATAAATATATTAGATTTGATCTAGAAAAATTTATGATTGATTGTTGTTGAAACTATTTTAATTATATGAACCTATTTAGATTAGATCTAAAGTAAATTCATGTTTATGTTACTTGCATTTTGATTAAGAATCAAATATGCAACTTGATTGATAGAACCATGTTATAAAAATATTTTATAAATATAAAAATTATTTTTGAAAAGTCGAACCCCAACCCTCAGTTCAAAACTTAATTAAGAATTAAGAAGTTGTTTGATTAGGATCTAGGATTGTAAATTGAAGATCCTAAGATATGAATTATAATGCATTGGGTTAAATGGGTTAGTGGGGGATTAGGTCCATTAATTGGGTTAGACCTAGGGTTAGATTAAAGAATAGACTTAATTAGAGAATTGACTAAATCTAATCAATTATTGTCTTAGATTAGGTCAAGGATTCTTTTAGATCAATTATAATAGTTGTAGTTGGTCAAGTCCATGTCTTTAATGAGACCCAAGATGGACTTGATTCTTGGCTACATGGTCTAGCTGAAGGAAAATCCTGATTTCCTGGTCCAGGTTCGTCCAGATCTGATTAGATCAAGAGATATATTTTAAAAATTTTCTCTTGACCTTAATCAGATCTTGATATGTTTCAGATCTAATTCTTATTATTTTAATAAATAAAATAAAACAAGATAAATTAAATCAAATTTAATTTACCTGATTTGGGTAATCCTATTACCCTGTAGATGATCCTGATTGCAGCGGAAGGTTCTGGATCTTAGCCACGCAAGCGCCTGGCCTCTACCGGTATCCACTCGGGTTGGATCTGGAGATCCTCTTCTTCTCTATCACACCTCCAAAAATCAGATCTGGATCTGATCTGGAGGATCTTCAAAACTCTTTTGAAGATCTGCAGTCGTCCTTTTGCAGCAGCGCAGCCTTCTTGCTTTTGATCGCCTTTCCTTGATCTGAATCGCACCAAACTAAGTCCAAAACACTTTTGGACGTGGAGAGCAAGGGGAGAAGAGAGTATGGCATGGAGAAGGAGGGGAGAGGCAGCCTTGGGGCATGGGAAATCTCATTAGAATTAGGGTTGGGCGCAGGGTCTTATTTATAGACCTCTTGTGATCCAACTCCTCTTCCTCTCAACCAATCACAACCCTTTGTGAAATCAGATCTAAATCTGATTGGTTGGAATAGAGACCCCTGGATTCCTCCTTAGAGGGTGCCTAAGACCAGTCAAACTGGATTCTTAGTAGAACTCTGATTGGAATCCAAAAGGGAGGTGGAGTCCTTGTCCAACAAGGACTCCTAGGCGCCTCCTACTTGGGCTCACGCCACCCTTGGCGTGCGCCCTTCTCCTTGCCAGGTTCTGGCAGGGGGACAGGCCCCCACCAGCTCTCCAATAGGTGCATGACATGTGGTCAAAAGTCAAAGGTCAATGGTCAACGTTTGACCAGTCAAAGGTAGACTTTTGACCAAAGTCAAAGAACAAGAAATGGCAGGTGACCAAAAAATGGCAGGTAATGTCTTACAAATAAGACAACCTATTCTGACTTGGACAACCTCCAGTCAGACCATATGAAGGCCTCTGATTGAGCACAAACTCCTTTGGCTCAGTCAGGACAACTTATTTATGATAGTAAAAGAAGAACGTTAGGTTCAATCGAGTGCTAGCACGATTTCCTTGAACCTAATTGAATCTCATTCAGATCAATTGAACTAGATCAGTTCAATTGATGATCACCAGATTCAAACCCTTGTTTGTGTGACCCAGTTAGGTTCAGTTCTGTATGGTAATGGGATATGTCATGATCTCTATCATAGACATCATCGAAACTCCTTTCGATGGATCAGAACTCTTCTGATTCGAACAGCTAGAATGATCGATCATCTAAATCATTCTAATTGCTCCCAAAATCCACCAGTGACACCTAGCAGTATATGGTGGCAACCCATCAGAGCTGAATGCGAACCTCTTGGTGCAGCTACCTGTGTGATTCAGTTCTTCTATCTTGAGCCCCGATCAGATTAGGGTTAAGGTGAACTCGTCAAACCCTAGTCTCTGTCATATGATGTAATCATTCGATTCGAGTCCAATGTGAAAATCTAAATAGAAACTCTTTCTATTATTTCACTCTGCCATGGCCATGGGCTTCTGGACTTGATTCTCATGATCATCATAGGGCTACTCCTCTACCACCGAGGTAGATAGATTCCCATCTTGATGCAATCCAGTTCCTACAATGAACATGTCATAGCCAACATACACCTCAGGGTTCCATATGGCTAGGAGACCGAGTAATGGTGTAGTCAAACTATAACACCCTCAAGGTGAACTGCCGATGCATCTCAGGTCAAAGAACCAGACACACTACTGCAGCATCGAGTCAGTCATTGACGAGAAGGTAGACTTCCTAATGACTACTCGAGGTGGTCACGCTCAGTGCCCTCGTTCTCTAACGAGTACCTGTACTCTCGCTCCGGTGTCTCCACACCGTAGACTCAAGACTCATCTACTAAAGAGAAGCGATCGTACACCAACCTTCCGGATCAATCACCATCCTCGTGATGATCCTATGGTCGGGAGCTGTTTATGAGTTAATAATGATTATTCATGTCTTAAATTTTCAACTCTTGAAAATATGAATTATCATTACCATTAACTCAAAGGATGTATCACAGACACTAAATACACATGTGTGATAGAAAATAACCCATTTCATTAATTATAGTCAAAATTATAATTTTGCCCCTAGAAGTGTATTACAAGTGTCAGCCAATTCTGGCTTCTAGGGCACATATATCTAACAATCTCCCACTTGTCCTAAAGCCAATTGGCTACAAGTCTAAGTCCCATCTTCTCAAGGTGGGCTTCGATCTTCTGCTGGCCCAACGGCTTTGTAAGTGGGTCTGCCACATTATCTGCGGAGTTGACTCTCTTGACCTCAACGTAACCTTTCTCAAGGTAATCGCGGATGAGATGGATATCACCGTTTGCTTAGGAACTCTTCCAGCACAAACAGTCTGCCAGATGTCGACTTTCGATCATCTATATCGGACATGAAGTCCGAGTCTGTGTATCCCTGGACTTGGAGTTCTCCGTTACCAAAGACCAACATCATATCCTTAGTTCTTCTCAAGTACTTAAGGATACATTTCACAGAAGTCCAGTGTTCTTCACCTGGATTTGACTGATATCTGCTTGTGACACTCACAGCATGGGCTATATCAGGTCGTGTACATAGCATGGCAT
This sequence comes from Cocos nucifera, assembly GCA_006176705.1. Classification (NCBI taxonomy): domain Eukaryota; kingdom Viridiplantae; phylum Streptophyta; class Magnoliopsida; order Arecales; family Arecaceae; genus Cocos; species Cocos nucifera. The sequence goes on from QRFJ01001511.1 coordinate 168,399, forward strand.
ACATGAGGCTCCCTATTGCAGAAGCATAAGGGATCTTGCTCATGCGTTCTATTTCCTCAGGTGTGCTGGGGCACATCTTCTTGGAAAGATGAATACCATGTCTGAAGGGTATTAATCCCCTCTTAGAGTTTTCCATACTAAACCTCTTTAGTACTTCCTCTATGTACATCTTCTGTGAAAGTCCTAGCATCCTATTCGGTCTATCCCTATAGACCTTAATTCCTAGAATAAAGGATGCTTCACCTAGGTCTTTCATGGAGAATTCCTTGGACAACCACATCTTGACTGATGTCAACATGGGAATATCATTCCCAATAAGGAGGATGTCATCCACGTACAATACGAGGAAGACAACAGCGCTCCCACTGACCCTTTTGAAAACACATGGTTCCTCTTCATTTTTGATGAAACCAAACTTTTTGATCACATCATTGAAACGAGTGTTCCAGCTCCGAGATGCTTGCTTAAGTCCATATATGGACCTTTGCAGCTTGCAAACCTTGTGATCAGTATCACTGGATGTGAAACCTAGCGGCTGTTCCATATAGATATCTTCCTCAAGATATCCATTTAGGAATGCCGTTTTCACGTCCATTTGCCATATTTCATAATCGAAATAGGCTGCAACAGCAAGCAATGTGCGGATGGATTTTAGCATAGCTACCGGGGAAAAGGTATCCTGATAGTCAATGCCTTCACGTTGACTATAACCTTTTGCCACCAGTCTAGCCTTGAATGTCTCCACATTCCCATCTGCACCAATCTTTCTCTTGAAGATCCATTTACACCCAATAGGTACTATACCTTCTGGTGGATCTACCAAGGTCCAGACTTGGTTTGAGTGCATCGAGTCGATTCTCTGACTTCATTGCCTCAAGCCATTTCTCGGAGTCGATATCTGATATCGCCTCGTTGTAGGTTTTGGGATCATCACCATGAGCACCATTACCTATGAGGAACATTTCCTCTACATCCTCTGAAATAATACCTAAGTATCTTTCAGGGGGACGGGAAACTCTTTCCGATCTACGAGGTGGAGGAGGTAGTGTTCTTATTGGCTCAACCTGATTTGGTTCCACTTGGTCCTTAGCTCGTTCTGCTTGTGAGACTTTCTCATCAAGCTTAATCTGCTTTCCAATGCCGCTATCTTGAATAAACTATTTTTCAAGAAATATGGCATGTCGACTCACAATCACATTGTGGTCTTCTGGAATGTAGAAATAGTATCCTAATGACTCTTTAGGATATCCTATGAATCGAGCTCTAAAGGACCTAAACTCTAACTTGTCCGCTTGTTGTCTTTTGACATAAGCCGGACAACCCCAAATTCTGAGATGACTCAGACTTGGTTTCTTACCGTGCCATATCTCATACGGTGTGGTAGGAACGGTTTTAGAGGGAACCCTATTCAGTAAATAGATTGAAGTTAATAATGAATGTCCCCAAAGAAAATCTGGGAGGTCTGTGAAGCTCATCATGGATCGAACCATATCCAATAGAGTCCGATTTCTCCGTTCTGAAACCCCGTTGAGTTGAGGTGTTCCTGGTGGAGTCCATTGAGAGACTATGCCATTTTCCTTAAGATAGTCTAGGAATTCCCGGCTAAGGTATTCACCTCCTCGATCTGATCGAAGAACCTTAATGGGTTTTCCAGTTTGTTTTTCTACTTCATGTCTGAATTCTTTGAACTTTTCAAAGGCTTCAGACTTGTGTCTCATAAGATACACATACCCATACCTAGACAGATCATCGGTAAAGGTAATGAAGTAGACAAAATTGCCTCTAGCCGGCACATCAAATGGGCCGCACACATCAGTATGTACTAGGGCAAGGAGATCTGTGGCCCTCTCCCCATGTCCAACAAAAGGGAGTTTAGTCATTTTGCCTTGAAGACAAGATTCACAAGTTGGATATGACTCAAAAGTCAATGGACTCAATAGCCCATTTTTCTCCAATTTGTTAATCCTATCTTCTGCTATATGACCTAATCTCAGGTGCCATAGATATCTGTCGTTTGGACTATCCCTAGGTCGTTTGGCATTCACGTTTTGCTCGATAGTTAAAATAGGTACATCAATATGCAACTGATAAAGACCATTAACAAGGAAACCATTTGCAATTTTATTTCTTTCATAAAGAATGTTACAATGGTCCTTAAAGAAGGTGATCACATAACCTTCTTGTGCTAAGCATGAAACAGAAATCAAATTCCTGCTAGCTGCAGGCACATAATAACAGTCTTTTAAAACTAAGTCTAAACCAGATGGTAATCGCAGAGGGTATGTTCCCACGGCTACTGCAGCAACTCTTGCTCCATTACCGACGCGTAGGATCATGTCTCCATCCCTCAGCCTCCTGCTATCCTCAAGACCCTGCATAGAAGTGCACAGATGAGCACTAGAACCAGAGTCAAGCACCCAACTGGATGCAGAAGAAACCGTAAGGTTAGACTCAATAACGAGCATACCTCCAGAAGGACCTTCCTTCTTGTTCTTCAGGGTGGCCAGGTAAGTAGGGCAGTTCCGCTTCCAATGGCCGTCGCTGTTGCAATGGAAACACTTTCCTTTGCCATCGACCTTCTTCTTCGGTTCTGCCTTCTTCTTCTTTGATCCTTCTACCTTTTGCTTTTTCACAGACTTCTTTTTCTTTCCATAAGACTTTCTTTTGGAAGAAGTCCGTTCCATAGCAAGAACTGAGCCTTTAGAACCTTTCATAGAAAGCTCAGCGGTAACCAGCATATTCATCAACTCGGCCAAGGAATTTTGAAGTTTATGCATGTGGTAATTCATGATGAATTGCCCATATGCATCAGTCAAGGATTGCAGAATAATATCGTTCTGCAAGTCCAAGTCCAACTTCACACCGAGCTTCTCAAGCTCTTCCATGTCCTTGATCATTGTCAGACAGTGATCTTGGACTGACTGCCCATCACGCATCTTAGCCTTAAAAAGTCATTTTCGTGACTTGATATTTGGCTGCGCGACTCTGTTCACCAAACATCTCCTGCAGGTGAGCCAACATTTGGCGAGCAGTCCCGATATCTTCATGTTGGCGCTGGAGCTCATCAGACATCGAGCCCAACATGTAGTATCTGGCCTTATTGTCTTCGTCAATCCATTTTTCCAGAGACGCTCTCTGTTCAGTGGATGGACGAGCTGGTAAGGTGGGAGGGTCCTGGTCCAAAACATGTGTTAACTTCTCTGAACCCAAAACAATTTTGTAGTTCCTGAGCCAATCTTTATAATTGGGTCCAGTCAGTCTATGTGTGTCTAGGATACGTGCCAGTGGGTTGGACGCAGACATTTTTCTGTAGAGAGTCAAAGATTCTAGTTAGATACTGTAATTTTGACTTGACCAATTTATTTAGGGATTTTATTTTTAAACAAATTAGCTCCCACTATTTTCTCGGATCCCTACACTCCCTCTGTAGAGATGCGAAAATCTCCGCGATTGATGATTTCTAGTGGGTGGTGCGGTCTCACCAACTGACTCATCACCTCACCTAACAGTTATTGGTGATGGGTTAGCCAATGAGTGAACAACTCTTGTTCAATGATTCTCTAATCATGGTGCACCCAAACTTGGTCTCTAATTCATGAATCTCACCGTATCCGGAATATTGATCCACTCCTTAGTTAAGTCAGACCCACCATTTGCATAGACTGGGTTCCTAATTGGGTCTCTCACCGTATCCGGAATATTGAGCCCAACTCATCCTCCAGCCCATAGCATCCAATGCCTAATAGACATGGTTGCGTCTTCCCGGTGCAACTGAGCCACTGTATCCAGCCGAGAACAATCAACCCCGGGAAGGGCCCGCACGTCTACAATGGTGGAAGACCTCGGACTTAATCTTTTCTTAGGGAGAATTGATTCAGGTCTCATTAAACTAGACTTGGCTTAGTCATAACAATTATGACTAACCTAGTGGCATGGGTCAGCTCGGATTATTGACCACCTCAGATCAGAACTGTGTCAACAGATATGGCCAGGTAAGTGAGACCGGTGGAAGGAATATGCCGTTAACTCGCACAAGAACGCATTCAGGTCGAGTAGCTTCCAATTAAAAACCAGTCGGTCGTCTGTGCCAAACTTACCTTAGACACCAAATTGTTGAGTCAGAACCAATTGGGTTAGCCTACAATCCAGACTCTAACCTCTGAGCCTAATTAGGTCTTGCTTGATCGTGACTCGATCTTGACCCAGACTTAATCCTATTAGGCTGGTCAATTTAAGCATTGTTGATCCCATCTAACCAACTCTTGATTCGGTTTGATCAACCGCTTAGACCTAATTGAGCTACCCAAGCCCGAACCCAGTATTATGAATATGTCTTAGATCTGAAATTCTCAATTTTAGACCTAATTAATATTCCATAAACTTAATTCTTAATTAAGTTGGGTTCATAAACAAAATATGCACAATAAATCCTAGGGTTTCAGGATCTAGGGTTTTGCAGAAAGTAAGTTTTGGGTTTCTGATTAAGGACGAACACGCAGCACCCCTACACGTCATAAGAACACCCCATCGAATGGGAAGAGAGGGCCTTTCAAACCCTTCTTCGTTCTTATGACCGGACGGCCAAGAGGAACGCCTTAATCAGGAACATGTAAATCTACAAAACAGTTATAGATCTATATCATATATCTCATATACAAATTTAGATCTAATCAAGGCATATTTTGCATACATCTCATGTATCAAATCATGCATGTTTTCAGATCTAAATTATCACATAATAATCTAAAAAATTAGATTTAAATTGATCTAATCAAAATAAATTCTAATCTAGACAATTATGTAGAACTATTCTACAACTAGTCTAGTCATGCATCTATCATATCTCATATGATATTTAAAATTAAATAATTTTTATTTGCTGTTTATCAGATGTTATTATAACACTTATAATATCAGAAAATAGTAAATAAGAAGATCTAAAATATGATTTAATCAGATTAAATCAAAGACATGCAAAACTATTCTATAGAACTATTCTATTCTAGAACTAGTCATGCATATCTTCATGTTCTTAGATCCAAATCATTTAATTTTAATTTTTCTGATTTCAGATCTGATCACATCTCATGTGACATCTGAAATCACTTTATTTTCTAATTAAAATAAAATTAAAATCAGATCTAAACAATTTAGAACCATGGCTCTGATACCAGTTGAAGGGAAATCCTGATTTCCCGGTCCAGGTTCGTCCAGATCTGATTAGATCAAGAGATATATTTCAAAAATTTTCTCTTGATCTCAATCAGATCTTGATATGTTTTAGATCTGATTCTTATTATTTTAATAAATAAAATAAAATAAGATAAATTAAATCAAATTTAATTTACCTGATTTGGGTAATCCTATTACCCTGTAGATGATCCTGATTGCAGCGGAAGGTTCTGGATCTTAGCCACGCAAGCGCCTGGCCTCTACCGGTATCCACTCGGGTTGGATCTGGAGATCCTCTTCTTCTCTATCACACCTCCAAAAATCAGATCTGGATCTGATCTGGAGGATCTTCAAAACTCTTTTGAAGATCTGCAGTCGTCCTTTTGCAGCAGCGCAGCCTTCTTGCTTTTGATCGCCTTTCCTTGATCTGAATCGCACCAACCAAAGTCCAAAACTCTTTTGGACGTGGAGAGCAAGGGGAGAAGAGACTATGGCATGGAGAAGGAGGGGAGAGGCAGCCTTGGGGCGTGGGGTTTCTCAATTGAATTGCATTAGAATTAGGGTTGGGCGCAGGGTCTTATTTATAGACCTCTTGTGATCCAACTCCTCTTCCTCTCAACCAATCACAACCCTTTGTGAAATCAGATCTAAATCTGATTGGTTGGAATAGAGACCCCTGGATTCCTCCTTAGAGGGCGCCTAAGACCAGTCAAACTGGATTCTTAGTAGAACTCTGATTGGAATCCAAAAGGGAGGTGGAGTCCTTGTCCAACAAGGACTCCTAGGCGCCTCCTACTTGGGCTCACGCCACCCTTGGCGTGCGCCCTTCTCCTTGCCAGGTTCTGGCAGGGGGACAGGCCCCCACCAGCTCTCCAATAGGTGCATGACATGTGGTCAAAAGTCAAAGGGTCAATGGTCAACGTTTGACCAGTCAAAGGTAGACTTTTGACCAAAGTCAAAGAACAAGAAATGGCAGGTGACCAAAAATGGCAGGTAATGTCTTACAAATAAGACAACCTATTCTGACTTGGACAACCTCCAGTCAGACCATATGAAGGCCTCTGATTGAGCACAAACTCCTTTGGCTCAGTCAGGACAACTTATTTATGATAGTAAAAGAAGAACGTTAGGTTCAATCGAGTGCTAGCACGATTTCCTTGAACCTAATTGAATCTCATTCAGATCAATTGAACTAGATCAGTTCAATTGATGATCACCAGATTCAAACCCT
>QRFJ01001511.1:175801-193311 GCA_006176705.1 Cocos nucifera
TGGACTTGATTCTCATGATCATCATAGGGCTGCTCCTCTACCACCGAGGTAGATAGATTCCATCTTGATGCAATCCAGTTCCTACAATGAACATGCTATAGCCAACATACACCTCAGGGTTCCATATGGCTAGGAGATCGAGTAATGGTGTAGTCAAACTATAACACCCTCAAGGTGAACTGCCGATGCATCTCAGGTCAAAGAACCAGACACACTACTGCAGCATCGAGTCAGTCATTGACGAGAAGGTAGACTTCCTAATGACTACTCGAGGTGGTCACGCTCAGTGCCCTCGTTCTCTAACGAGTACCTGTACTCTCGCTCCGGTGTCTCCACATCGTAGACTCAAGACTCATCTACTAAAGAGAAGCGATCGTACACCAACCTTCCGGATCAATCACCATCCTCGTGATGATCCTATGGTCGGGAGCTGTTTATGAGTTAATAATGATTATTCATGTCTTAAATTTTCAACTCTTGAAAATATGAATTATCATTACCATTAACTCAAAGGATGTATCACAGACACTAAATACACATGTGTGATAGAAAATAACCCATTTCATTAATTATAGTCAAAATTACAATTTTGCCCCTAGAAGTGTATTACAAGTGTCAGCCAATTCTGGCTTCTAGGGCACATATATCTAACACTAGCATGAACTATTATATTGATCTAATTGAAACTAATTAAATCAATTGGTGTATAAGATAAATCAGATCGGTAGTCTTTAGTTGGCAGCCCGCTTACCTGGCCATTTTTTATGGTGTCTAAGGCAAGCTTTAGTAGACCCTCCCACTGATTGAACTTATCTGGTCTCTTGATGAAATTATATTTTGATCAGATCACTTGACTATACGAGCTGACCCATGTCAGCTAGGTAAATCAGTTTGACTGATTTAGGTGCTCCTTGACCAGCCTATTAATGGTCTCCCTTAAGCTGACTTGATGAAGCCAGTGGGAGGATCATGACAAGCTGGTTCATCTGATCTTCTTTTTTTAAATCAAATCAATTAAATCCTCTAAAATTATTAGATCCTTAAAATAAAATAGTTATAGTGATAACTAGATCATAGCCTCCCATTAAGTGGATGATAATGGATCCATTCGTTGGATAATCATTAGAGGCCCATAGGCCTGGTGCTTATCTACTAATGAAATTATCATTCATAATATGATTTCTTGATTGCATCTCTCTAAATGGAGGTTAGGTTGACCAACCATAGTTGGACTTAATCATTCATTAGTTAGATGGACCAAGTATGATCATGTTAATGGTTAGACCTAATCAGGATTTTCAGTGGAGGCCCTAGCCTACTGAAAAGTTACTTGGGATAAAATTAAATTGGTAAAAATTATTTGGAGAAATAATTGGTTATGAACCTACCCTTAGATGTATATGGGTTGACCAACCATAGTTGGGCTTGTGTGCAGTCTACGTGGATTCTAGTACCCACTAAGAAATTAGGATAATTCCTCAAATTGGAGGTAGCAGCTATCAATTCGAACAAAATAGTGGGAGAAATCTTTTGATTAAAGTCTAAATCTTTAGGTTTAATGAATCAATTACTAATTAGGCTTTTGGTTCTCCTTTGTGTAGTTAAACCCAAACCATAATTGCTCCTTTCACTGTTAGACAGTGATTAACTTATGGGACCCAACTTTGATAATAAGTATCGAAAGTTGAGTGTTGTTCAGCAGCTTGAAGTGGTTTGTGCTAGGGCCTCTATGTCAAATTTAAACATAAGGTCCAAGAATAACCTAGATTAGATAGAATGCTTCCACTATAAGAAGTAGGGATTTTGGAAGAGGAATTTTCCTCAGTATCATGATTTCCATGACCCCAACAGGCTGAATAAGAGAGATAAGCAAGTAGTTACTGATTAAGAATGTTATATGATAACACCTTGTAATTTTTCTGTTTGTGATATTTCTACTTGGGCATTGAATATTGAAAGTTCAGTCAATATTTGCAATACGTTGTAAGGACTTCAAGTTAGTAAAAAATTTGAAAATAATGAGCGATTCCTAAATATTGGAGATGGAAGGTCTATTCTAGTTCTAGCTATAGGAATAGTTCAACTCATTTTCAATACTAATATTATTTCTGTAAATGAATGTCATTATTGTCCTTCCTTTTTAATTAATATAATCTCTATTGGCCTTTTGGTCAAAGATGGTTATCATTTGTCAATAAAAGAAGATTATTGTGATATTATTATGAATAACGTTACAATAATGTAAGGACAATGGAGAAATGGTATTTACATTTTATCACAGCCTGTGAGTGTAATGTATACTTCTAGAAAATATCCTAGATTAGATAATATCTTTGATATCTACCTATGGCACTATAGGCTAAGTCATATAAATAAGAATAAAATAAACAGATTGACTCAAGAAAAAATTCTCGAAGTCAGTGATTATGAATCACTTCCAACCTATGAATTTTGTCTTCTTGGTAAAATGATCAAGTCACCTTTTACTGAAAAAAGTGAAAGAGCTACTGATCTCTTAGGTCTAATACATACTGCTATATGTGGACCAATGAGCATAGATGGTAGAGGTGGATATTCTACTTCATTACTTTTATAGATGATCTATCCTGGTATGGATATGTTTATCTGATGAAACATAAGTCAAATTCATTTAAAATATTCAAAAGATTTCGAAGTGAAGTAGAAAAATAAACTGGAAAGAGTATTAAAACTCTTCGATCAGATCGAGGAGGTGAATATCTATCCAATAAGTTTTTGACATATCTAGGAGAGAATGGGATTCTCTCATAGTGGACTCCTCTAGGAATACCACAACATAATGATGTATCGAAAAGGAGAAATTGAACCTTGTTAGACAAGATTTGATCCATGATAGGATTTTCTAATCTGCCTATTTTATTTTGGGGTTATGCTCTTGAGACTGCATGTTATATATTGAACAATGTATTGAGTAAATCTATCGCAAAGACTCCATATGAGATATGGACTAGGCATAGGCCTACACTCTCTCACCTACGGGTTTGGGATTGTCCGGCCTATATCAAACGTTTGCATACAGATAAGCTTAGACCTCGGTCTGATAAGTGCATGTTTATAGGGTATTCCAAAGAAAGTAAGGGTTACTATTTCTACCATGCTGAAGAATAAAAGATGTTCGTCAGTCTTAAGGCATTCTTTTTAGAAAAGAAGTTCTTTGGTGAAGGAACTATTATCTCTAAGATTGAACTTGATGAAGTTCAACATGTAGAAAAACTTACACCTATAGGTGAACCTGAGTCGAATTTGATTAGATCAAATCGAAAACCCAATGTACCTACACCATTAAGGCAATCCAGTAAAAGTACTGCATCAGTCGAACAGATACTATGATTTCTTGATCCAAAATGATGATCCCATCAAACTCAATGAGAACGATGAGGATCCGATCACCTATACGGATGCAATGCAGAGACTTAATTTCAAGAAATAGCTTGAGGCCATGAAGTCCGAAATGGAGGCCATGAAGGTCAACGATTTGTGGACATTGGTTGACCCACCCGAAGGGATTAAACCTATTGAGTGTAAGTGGTTCTTCAAAAGAAAAAGGGGCACAGATGGAAAGATGGAGATCTATAAAGCCCATTTGGTTGCCAAGGAATATCATCAACATTATGGTATTGACTATGATGAGACATTCTCTCCTATGATAATGCTCAAATTCATTCGAATAATGCTTGCGATAGCTATCCATCTGGACTATGAGATCTGATAGATGAATGTGAAGACAGCTTTCCTAAATAGAGAGCTGACCGAAGAGGTGTATATGATATAACGTGAGAGGTTCACATCCATAGATGAGTCTAAGGTGTGCAAGCTTCAGAGATCTATTTATGAATTGAAGCAGGCATCTCGAAGTTAGAACATGCATTTTGATAAGATGATCAAAATGTATGGCTTCATTAAGAACGAAGAAAAGCCCAATATTTATAAATAGGCAAATGGTCTAGCAGTGGTATTTCTTGTCTTGTACATGGATGGCATTCTCTTAATCAAAAATGACATTTTCATACTGTAGGGAATAAAAGTCTGGTTGTCATCATAGTTCTCCATGAAGGACTTGGGTGAAGCATCCTACATCCTAGAGATAAAAATCTATAGGGATAGATCTAAAAGGATGCTTGGGTTATCCTTGTCCATGTACATAGATACTGTATTGAAGAGGTTCAGCATGGAGAATTTTAAAAAGAACTATCTCCTAATAGGCCATGAAATTTCTCTCTCTAGGAAGAATTATCCGATAACTCCTAAAAAGAGAGAACGTATGAGTAGAGTCCCATATGCTTCGGTAGTGGGATCTGTCATGTATGCCATGACATGTACGAGATCAAATGTGGCATACTCACTAGGAGTAGTAAGTAGATACCAATCTGATTCTAAATAAAATCACTAAAAAGTGATTAAAGCCATACTTAAGTATTTGAGAAATACTAAGAATCAATGATTGGTATATGGTGAGTCAGATCTGAAACTTATGGAATTTATAGACTTCAACTTTCAATCTAACCATGATGACAGTAGAAGTGTGTTAGGATATATCTTTACTCTAAATGGTGGAGCTATCTACTAAAAGAGTTTCAAACAGTATACTGTGGCAGACTCTGTTTGTGAAATAGAGTACATCGCAGCATCAGATACCACGAAGAAAGCTGTGTGACTGAGAAAGTTTATCACCGAGCTCAAAGTAGCACACTCCCTTGATGGTCCAGTCCTGCTCTACTATGACAGCACTAGTGCCATTCCTCAGACGAAAGAATCGAAGGTACACCAGCGAACAAAATACATTCTATGCCGCTTCCACCTAATCCGACAGATCATGGATAGAAGTGACGTCGACCTTCAAAAGATCAACAAAAAGAAGAACCTAGCTGACCCCTTCACTAAAGCCCTGGCAATAAAGGAGTTTGACAACCACAAGTTGAAGATGGGTATAAGATACTATGCCGAGTGGCTTTAGGATAAATGGCAATTGTTGGAAAATGTATCCCAAAGTCAATTGTCTGCCTATTGATGGTTGAGCTACTTTGTATCTATAATTAATTTATTAATAAATAAAACATATTTTTAGTATTTTTTCATCATAAAGTATTCATCTTCTAACAAACTTCATTAATGTGATGAAGTTCTTAAGACTATTTAGCTTCGATAAAGAGAGGATTTATCGATTAGTCCTTAAATTTGTTCATGATCAAATGATAGGCTGTTAATTAGGACGACAGCATCTATCGAGCATAGGTTGCTATATGCCATATGGGTTGGTTGTCCTCTTAATAAAGGAGTATAGAGATACTGGTATGGCATACAAGTAAGATGTATGGGTACATCTTCATTGAACGTAACCAACTCCAGAATATTTTGTTATCGAGAATGTCTCTGATGGGATATAGGTATAAGTATCCCTTAGACCTGAGATCACCTCAGTGACTTACAAGCAACTCACTGTGCTTTAATACCAAACTAACTAAATTTCTATTTAGTAATAGAAGGCTTCTGGGCACAATCAAGTACTTGCGAAGTCGGTATGTGATTAAGATGGAATTGACCACCACTTCAAGAGTTGAAGAAGAATGTATCACTGTATTTCAATATAGCAAAACCTTAGCCAGGATAATCCATCAGATGAATTTGATATTTTGAAATACAATATGGACAATCTGATCAGAGTTGACAGTTGAACTCTAAGGTGTCCTACGAGCATTTTGGTCAAGGGGATGAATTATATGGAAACTATATCCGCATGGATTCTAAGGATGTTGTTCTACACATTCGACCTATCCCACCATCGGGTACCATTGCTAGATGGTTACTTCAATTGATATAGAAGTATGTTCCTATACTACCGACTTAGGTTCGAACCTATGAGGTCACACACATTAGGCTCACGATCCAATTGGATGGTTGATCAATGATTAAGAATCGTTCTAGGATTAAACGATCAATGCGATTGATGTTTAACCTAGCGCAAGTATTATAGGAGGATTGATTAGCAATTAGATTACTAATTAGCTTAATTTGATTAAGACAAAGGGGTGAGATTAAGTTTAATTAAATATAATTTAATTAGATTTAGTTTGGACTTGATTAGATCAAGTCCAATTAGTTTACTGAATAGGCCAAGTGTAAGGAAGAACTAGTCCTAGTTCAATTAGGTCTTGGGTCAGCCCAATTTCTAATCTAATTAAAAATTAAATTAGAATTAAATTTGATTAAATCTAGTTTAGTTAAGTTCTTAATTGGATTAAGATCTATTCTAATTGAATTAAATAAATTCTAATTTTATTTGGTTTAAAGATCAAGTTGGACCAAGTCAAATTGGAAGTCCTAGTGAGACTAGGACTTGTATCAACCCAATCTCTAATTTAATTAAAAATTAAATTATAATTAAATTTGATTTAATTAAGGTTTTGATTGGACTAAGACCTATTCTAATTGGGTTGAAATAAATCTGATTTAATTTTGTTTAAATAACTTATTTGACCAAGTCAAATTGGAAGTCCTAGTGTGACTACGACTCCCTTCTCCTTGTACCACTTGGCTTCCCAATGCCCCCCACCCTATTTTCTCTCTTATTTTCATTGAAAAATCCCTTCTCGCTGATGTTCACTTATTCCCACTCTCCCTCTCTCCTTCTTATATGGAGTTTTATTGAGGATCATGTCAACTAAGGTAGTTAGTTTCCAAGTTTCAAATTCTATTGGATAGAATTTTAGGAAACTTGGACTCTTCCTTTGTGCTGCCCACTACATAGATTTTTTTCTAATTTTTTTCATGGATTTTATGAGATATTTTTGCATCAAAGGTAGGTGGTCTTCAGCTGGAGAAAAAGGAGGGGGCGCCCAAGAGTTGGACTCCCCAAGTCTTGCCTTTTTTGGACATTCTTTACTAGGTATTTGACCTAGACAAGGAGTCCATCCTATCTCTATATAGAGGATGAATTTTAGGCTGATTTTTGGTGAAATTCGAGACCTTTAGGAGGGCTTTGAGGTGTGTGAAAATCAGAGAGAAAAGACCTTTGAGCATTAGGGTTCCATGACACCAAACTAGGTGTCTATGTGAGAGCAAGGATATGAAGAAGAGGGTCTTCTTCTAGGGTTGCTGTGTTCATCATCTTTCTTCCTTCTTCCTTGGGTTTTCTAAGAGAGTCTCAGCTCTAAAACCTCTTCACCACCTTCTCTTCTTTGGAAGAGTCCAAATCTAAAAGAAAGAGGCACCTGATCGATCATCAAAGAAAAATCAACATAGTGCTAGCATGCTGTGCTAATTTTCTGTATTGGGATTTCTTATCGTGCTCGTGGGCTCGTGTGGATGACTCCTAGAGGTCGGATGAAGTTGCAACAGGATCAGCAAGTTAGAATGTCTAACTTGTATAGGTAATAGATCTGATCTATTAGTTTCATAGCTGCATTAGATGTAGTATTGTAACATGTTGATGAGATCAACATGTTAATCTTTTCTTTATGGTTTTAATTTTTGATTTAATATCATCCCTTGATCATATAATTAATCTTAGATTTAGGATATTTTTATATTTATTTAAATAAATATTTGATTTATTTAAGTCTCCACTGCTTGATCTCGAAAAAGTTTTAAGATCTACCTATGAAACCCTAGACCTGATTTCTTCATCTTTAGGAAAAAGAAACTTAGGAATTAGGCTTGTCCAAGCCCAGAATTGGATCTTGTAGGTTTTAGTTGGTGAATCTGAGAAACCAACTGGATTGTTAGTGAATCTAAAAAACTAATGGTGTAAGATTTTAGTTGGTGCTCTTGAAAAAATCAACTGAATTTATTTGTGAGCTCAAAAAATAAACACTCTATAATCAAGGATTGATTATAGTAAATTCTCAAGAAAAGTTTGGAGAGTGGACGTAGGAGCGAATAACTCCAAACTACTATAAATCTCTTTATCTTTGTGGTGTGATTGCTTGGTTTACTTTCTTGCTTTACTTATTTATTTTACATACTTGCATTATCTCATTGCTTTTAATTTTGCTACTACACATTGCATATTCACCACAAATATTTTAGTTAGTTTAATATGAAGCACATATTTATTTAGAGATTTTAAATTTGACTAAAATTTTATAAGAACCCAATTCACCTCCTCCCCTCTCTTGGGTTGCTACCTCTGGATAATAATTGATATCAGAGCGGGTGCTCTAATATTTGATTATTAATCTAGCGATCAAAAGAGTAAAAGATCATGGCAACCCAAATAAAATTTTTATTTAATAAAGAATATTCTATAGATAGATCTTCAATACTTAATGGATCAAATTATAGTTATTGGAAAGCATGAATGCGCATCTTTATACAAGCACACGATTATAACTTATGAAAGATTATAATTGATAGCTCACACACCCCCAAAGTATTGCTTAAGCATGATAAAAAAATGAACCAACTAAATGCTAAAGCTATGAATATTCTTTATTGTTCATTGGACATAAATAAATTTAATATAATTTCTTCATGCATTTCAGCAAAATAAATTTGGGATAAATTGGAAGCAACCTATAAGGGAGCAAATCAAAGAAAAATATCAAACTTTCAAGAAGTCAAGGAAGCTTACCCCAACATATGCCTCATGGCTTATGAGGATGGAACGAAAAAGAAGAAGAAATAAAGGAAAAAGAATGTTTTGATTAAGGGAGAGCAAAGCATGGAAAAGAAAAATGAAGAAGGTATTGCCAATCGTTGCGTTATGGCTAATGCAAATGAGGTAAATCCTAAAAATTCTTTCAACTTTACATTTGATGAATTATATAAAGCTTTTAATGACTTAATGAATGAATTTAAAAAATTAAGGATGAAAAGCAAGAAGCTCAAAAAGTCTAATCTTCTTTTAGCTAATGAAAATAATAAATTATTAAATTAAAAAAAGATGTCTGAGAAGAAAAGAATACTTTGGCTAAAGAAAAGAAGCACTTTTTAAATCTGAAAAATCTTTGATTGAAGAAAATATTAAGCTGAAAATGAAATTTGAAAAATCAAAACTTTGTATTGTAGAAAAAGAAAACATACTAAAAGAAAAGAAGTCTCTTTTGGAAGAAAATAAAAAATTAAGAAAAGAGATTAAATACCTGAAGCTCATGCTTGAAAAATTTACTATTGGATCTCAAAAGCTTCAAGCAATTTTAAATAATCAAAAAGCTATTTTTGATAAAGCAGGAATTGGTTATAATTCATTAAGAAAATAAAAATTTGTCAAAAACATGTTTAGCAAAGCTTCATTTAAAAATCACTCAATTACATGTTTTAAATATAACAAAGTTGGCTATAAAATTTCAGAATGTAATACCAAAAAAATTGGCCAAACTTTAATCAAACAAATTTAGATTCCAAAAGAAACCATGAGCTCTAACCTTAACGGACCCAAGATAGCTTTGGTATCAAAATCTAGAAAGTGATTTTTGTAGATACACCAAGGATCCAATGAAATTAAAAAAAAAAAATCTATAGATGGATGCCTTGGAAATGAAATTAGATTGGTGATGATGTTTTGGTAAAATCTAAACTTTTCTCACATCATGCCATCACTATTTGCTAAATATATTTTGATTATTAATTAGCATAATTATTAAGCATGTTTGATTGATTTTGATTGTTTGCTTTTAAGCTTATATTTTTATCCTAAATTCTGCATGTTTGTTCAACCCTTTGTATCATGCTATTTTGATCTTCAAATTTTTAAAAAACCTAAATTGTTATGAGCTTGATTGCATATGAAACTTTTTGGATGCTAAACTTAAAAATTGAACAAATTTTGTCATTCTCCCATAAGATGCTTAAATGTTGAAATATCCTAAAAAATTGCATAACCTAAGTACTTGAATATAAGACATTCAATCATAAAAGATCAAGTGCTTGAAGTATTAATTTGCACTGTATCTTAGTTTTATCTTAAGAATTTAAAATTTTTTAGTTGAACCAAATCCTATAGTACTATTATCTAGATTCTTCTTGATTTAATTTTTTGATTATTGGAACCCCCCTTAATTGATTAATTTTTGATCCCCTAAATTTATTTGAATATCCTTGTTGATCATCGATTTGACTGCTTTTTTTTCTTAAAATTTTTTTTTATGAACATCATACCTTATTTCGATTGACTGATTTTGAAAATTAAATTTGAAAAATGATCTTCTTGAATCTTTTGAAGTTGATATCTAGCAAGATGTTTCAAGGAAGGTGTCATTTGTATTTAAAGCTAAACATTTGAAGAGGAATTTAGTTTCAATTATTTGGTATCAAACAGCTTACTATTTGCTATGTATTAAATTGATTTATCTTTTGCTAAGAAGAAAAGAATATCGTTGTTTCAAATCTAATTTTGCATAGCTACATATTTGATATGATATTATTTAAAATAAATTCAAAAATATATATTTTTTCTGAACCTAATTACTTGATATTTCTTAAGAAAAGAAGGAGATGATCTTATTAAAGAATAACTAAAAATCTCTTTATGATTTATCTTGACTGATTTGCTGATATCAATTCAAATTGATTTATCATTCCAAATCTTCAAAATTATTTGATTTAAATTGATTCATCTTTATCAATTCAAAACTAAAATAATTGGTATCAAGCAGAATTTAAAAATTAATTTTTAAGTGGTATTGAACTGTCAAGAAAATTATAATTTAGTCTGAATTTTAGTTTAATTGGTATCAAAAAAATCTTTCAAAGAAATGACTATCTGGTTTGATTTTCAAAAATTTGGTATCATTAAAATTTATACTTTTGAATTCTTTTTAAATTTTTAACATGACTTTGTTTGCAAAAGAAAGAAGGAGAACATATTAAAGAAAAAATGATCGTTTAATTGAAAAGATCTTAAAATTAAAAATGTCTTTCAAATTTAGAAAATCTAAATTTAGTAGTTAAATTCATATTAAATGAGCTTGATTTTTTAAAAAAAAAGGAGAGAAAAAAGTTGAAAGATAAAATAATAGAGCTATAATTATGAAAAATAGGGGGAGACAATGTTATTGAAATATTTAAAAGAAACATAAATTTTTGGTATCTCCAAAATAAGAGGAGAAATATCATTTATCTTTATTTGATTGAAAATTTTGATTAATTTATTTTAAGATAAATAAATTTTAATCTTAAGTTCTCAATCAATTAATTTATGATCTTCTTAAATTGAGCTTTCACACATTTATTCAATTTGATATGCATGATTTCACAATCTAATCATTCTTGATAATTAATTAGAATTAAATTGAATTGAAATATAATCTTACTTAAGAATTGAATTTGATACATATTTTTAATTTTGAAACTTATTTGAAAATCTGAATATAATAAAGAACTTTTGATGTGCTTTAAAAATTCTTGTAAAATTATTTATATCAAAATAATTTTTGCTCAAGAAATAAATTTGAAAAAATAACTCTCATTTGCTTTGATCATATCATTGATTTACTCGATACATACTCGATACATACCTTTTCTAAACTTAAATGACTGAAGTTTCTTAAGAAAAGAATATAACAAAAATTCAAATATATATTATGCTTGATTTCAAGGTTAAATTTTTTTTAAAAGCTCTATTTCTCTTAAAACTTAAAAGTGCATATTTAAAAATTTGATTAAAAAGTCATATTTATTTAAAAAGGGAGAGAGCCTTTAATACTTGATTTCAAGCTAATTTTTGAAAAAAAAGAAATATTTTTTCAAAGGAAAAAGAATTAATTTAAATTGATCTTTTTAATTGGATACATCTCTAAATTGATACAACTCTTACATCTTATTAATTTTGATGATTTTTCTTAATTCTTTCCATGAATTTTTTTTTTATTCTATCAAAAAAGAGGGAGAGGAATGATATCAAATAAAATTTTGGCTTTGGACATACTTTACTTGGTATCAATTATGCTAAATATTTTAAAAAAGTTCTATCCCTCAAATATCTTGATAAAATCAAAATTTAAATGTCTTGGAAAGGGGGAGAGTGACATTAATATGAATTTGATATCGAACATGCTTACCTCTCATATTAAATATTTCGTGAAGTTTAAATTTGATATCCTCTTCAACTTAATTTAAAATTTTTTGAATTTGATATATTTATCTGAATTTTGATTGATTTTGATGATATTCCTTATTTCTTCCCATAAGAATAAATTTCTTTAGAAAAGAAGAGAATAAATTTTGAATTAAATGTGATGCTTAATTCAAATCCTTGATAAGAGAATTTCTAAAATTTTAAGATATTTTTTGAATCAAAAGCCAAGTTTTCAAGGGTGAGATGATTTGTTTAAATTAATTTTTTGAATTTGATTTTTTGAATCAATTTTGACTCAAAATGTATTGATTTTCATGATAAATCTTAGGTCCTTCCAATAAGCTTTTTGATGCTGTCAAAAAGAAGAAGATTAATAGGAATGTTGAGTATATGCTTAATGAATTAATTCTTAAGATGCTCATTAATTTGATGCATGAAGAATTAAGACATAATTTGAAATGAGTATCTAAAATATATGTAATGAATAAAATATGTGCAATGAACTAAAGAATAATTGAGAACATTCATGAAGTGTGCATTCATTTGTTTGATTTACTACTTCATGATACATATTGAAAAAATGCATTGAAACACATTATTTATTTTTATTATGCATATAATCAAAATTTTATCATCACCAAAAAGGAGAAGATTGTTGATCCTATGATTGATTTTGATGATCATAAAATATTGAGTAAAAATATTACTAATCATATATTTCAAGATTGAATATAGGATTTCTCAAATGCTCACACTGAAAAAATTATCTTTGAAAGAAATTCTTTCAAGATGTCAAGCCAAAGCACTTAAAGGAAGAAGGTTTCGCAAATTTGGATGACTCATCATAAAAAAAATAAAAGAGAAAGAAATAAATATCATTTAAAAGATTTAGGATTAAAAAATTCAAGTTTAGAAGGTCAAATAATGAAGAAAAATGAAGTTGAAAAGTTTAGAGCTAACCTGTCCTAAGAATAGAGCAAGTTCTGGCATGAAATAGGATTGATACTTTGATTTAGTATGCAGCCGAGCCAACT
Organism: Cocos nucifera; assembly: GCA_006176705.1. Taxonomy (NCBI): domain Eukaryota; kingdom Viridiplantae; phylum Streptophyta; class Magnoliopsida; order Arecales; family Arecaceae; genus Cocos; species Cocos nucifera. The sequence continues at coordinate 188,888 of QRFJ01001511.1, forward strand.
CTATTTTGATCTAAGCCAAGCTCTCTTAGGATGGTAGAAAAAAAGGTGTTTTTCTGTTCTATTGTTCGAGCCAGCTCGATTTGGATCCGAGCCAGCTCTCTCAGGAAAAAAAATTAATTTTTCTTATTCTGCAAGTTCGAGCCAGCTCTAGATAAAATCGAGCCTAGCTCTATTAGTCGAGCCAACTCGACGGAGTTTGATGAAGTCTTTAACAGCTAGTTTCTGCAACCTTTCCAATGGCTATTTTTTTTATCTCCAACAGCTATTTCAGAGCTTCCAATGGCTAGAACTCACTCTCCAATCATCTCTAAGGATATTTAAAATGATGGAGAATCAATTTGAAAGCAAGATTAAGTGGGATTAAGAGAGAGAAATCATTTTTAGATTTAAGTGAGCTCTATTGCACATCAAAAGAAGAGAGAAAAGAGAAGGAACCAAGTAGTAAAATCAAAGGACTTTCAAGAGATATCTTCTCCAATATCTAGCACAACCTCTCAAGCATCATATGAAGAGAAGTGAAGCATCAAAAGAGCAATCCTTCAGCTTCTTCTTCAGGAATTTAAAGAGTTTAAACTCTATTTTCATTTTGAGCTGAAACTTTCATTCTTGTATTTTTATTTTCTTTACAAAGTTTCTTTGGAGGAAAAGAAACTTGGGGATTAGGCTTGTCCAAGCCTGGAAATTGGACCTTATAGATTTTGGATTGGTGAGCCCAGAAAAATCAACTAGGATTGTTAGTGAACTTGAAAAACTAACGGTGTAAGGTTTTGGTCATTGGTGCTCCTGAAAAAACTAACTGAATTTGTTTGTGAGCCCTAAGAAAATAAACATACTATAATCAAGGATAGATTATAGTGAAATTCTCAAGGAGAAAAGCTTGTGTAAGTGGACATAGGAGCAGGATTGCTCTGAACTACTATAAATCTCTTTATCTTTATGTGTGATTGCTTGGTTTACTTTCTTGTTTTACTTATTTATTTTATATACTTGCATTATCTTATTGCTTTTAATTCCGCTGCTAAACATTGCATATTCACCATAAATATTCTAGTTAGTTTAATTTGGAGCACATACTTATTTAGAGATTTTAAATTTGACTAAAATTTTATAAGAATCCAATTCACCCCCCCACCCCCCTCTTGGGTTGTTACCTATGGGCAACACTTGGAAAATCCTGATTAAAATCGAAACTCTTGGCAGCCATTGGATCTTTGCTGGATCAAAACTCAACCGCAGGATCACGTGTAGGATAAAACATAGCTAATAAATCCTGATCAAACTTTCAACCATTGGATACTGACCAACATTAATGATGACCATTGGATCGCGATTCAACATTCCCATGGATCCTATGAACCGGGCACCATGAAGACTGCATCAAATTAGAGCATGCTGTGTTAGCAAAAATGATGAAAATGCCCCTATGAGCCACATGGTTAATTCCATGGACCCATTAAGGGTCCATGCCTATTGAGTCTGCTATCAGTCCATCATGGACTGCATAGTTTCCTTATATCAGGGCGATGTGAGGTGCGCTGCGGGGGTGCGGGCTATGGGTGCTGGGCTTTCTAGTTCATGCATGTGGGCCAATTTTCTCTAGACCATGCACTTGGCTAGCTGGTGGGCTGGTTCATGTGGCGGTCGGGCTAGGTTAGCTGGACCAGCTAGTTTAAATGAAATATATATAAATATTTCATTTAAACTTTCGGCCTTCATATCTTTTTTATTTTAACTCCAATTTTCATCAAATTTGATTCTTTTGAACTAGAAAATTGAGCTCTTCATGTTGATCATCTTATTTTCTATAAAATATTAATAAAAATATTAATTTTTTAAAGTAAATATTAGTTAATATATATTTTAAAATTTTATTTATAAATTTATGATGATTATCATAGCCTTTAACTTAAGTTTTACTCATCCTCGAGTAAAGAAAGAAAAATTAGAAGCATATACCGACTTAATAAGATATAAAAGTTTTTTTAGGTCATCTTAAAGTTAGTGGATATGTGGTTAGAGATTTAAGAAATACATCATTGGATTATTAATTCCATCACAAATAATGGTTAAGTGAAGAACATAAAATTTTAGAGTTTTTCTTTGACTAATTCCTCACCTTTATTTTTTATGTCCTCTATCTTTAGTATGGATTAAAATTTTTTTTCTTAATTTTTTTATAGCTATTGTAATGTTTTAACCTCTTAGGTTCTCTATCTGATCCTTGTAGCGAGCTTTGAACTAATGACTTCCAAACCACTTGGCCTTAGAGCATTAGTTGTAGAACATTCTTTGGACTTACTGACTCGAGTCAAATAGGCTACAGATTAAAACAAGCTATATAACAAGCTTTTTCAAATTGCCCATTTTTTTATGTGAATAACATTGCTTAGGCAATGGGATCTGGTTACTCGATGGAAGACCAATATTTAGAACTTGATTTTTATTTTTTTCTCTTTTTTTTAATTTTTTTCATAAATTTATTTTTTACTCATATCCATATAAAATAGATTCTTTATTGAATATAGACTGGAAGAAGATTTTAGAATTACTCAAAAATTTATTCTATTCTAAATCTGACTATTTTTTAGATTTTCTTAATAATTGGATCCTTGGTATTTTAAAAATTCTCTAGACCATTAATCAATCATCAATTAAAATATCTAAAAAGCTTTAAATCGACACGAAATCAAGTACTTAAGATTAATTATTACTATACTTGAGGACTTAATTATTTTATTTATCCTCCCCCTAACTTAATTTTTATTATCATCAATGGAAGAAAGAAAAAGAGTGTGATAAATGATAAGAAAATAACAAGAAAAGAGTTCACTTGACTTAATTTGTTTTTGGCCTTGGTCTGAATTTTATTTGTTCTCCATTCAGTATGAGTCTGTAATTCTCCTCCCAACATAATCTTGAAAGAAAGATAAGGTAAAAACAAAAAGAAAATTCAAAAGCAAAAAGGATTGGGTTGCCTCTCAGTAAGCGCTAAGTTTAATGTCTTCAACTGGACTCTACGAAGGAGTTTTAAGTATAATCAATTTTAGTATATCCTTCAAGTTTTCAAAAAGATAGGGTCAATCAAAAGGTCTAGTCATTATGGCAGTAAAATATTCATGAAATGCTTTTCAGTGATTAGACTTAGCCTTGATCAATAAAGTATATTGAGCAAGCATGTTATACTAGAATTTATCATAATTTTTATGATAATTAGGAAGAAATTATGTTTGATGGGCCAAAATTGGGGATAGTAGTTTAGAAATTACTTCAACTACAACTTGATCTACCCAATCCCTTTCTCGGGTATAATATGTCTAGGCATCAACACTTCCTGAACTAAAGTATGATACTTTTTTTAAATTAATTTTAAATCTACCTCCATACATCGTTATAATGTTATTGATAAATTTTAGAGGCTATCCTCAAAAATAGTGCCGAATATAGAAAAATCATTCATAAAATCATTATCCCTCATTTTAGTAATATCCCATTCAATAGCTTCTTTATGTATTTTTAGAATACCTATAAGTTAATCTTCCTGGATAGGTATCATTGGTAGGATGTTAGTGGGTGCATCAGAAAGTGGCTTCAATTCTAGGTAAAGTGGTGGTTCTAACAAGGGAGCTATTGGTGGACTAGGTGATGGCTCAAAATTTTCAATCCAAAGTGGGATGATTTTGGGATAGGGTGTTGCTACTTGGTCATTTACTTCTGTATTATACCCATCATCATTAAAATCATCAATCTCATAATGAGCCAAATAGAAATTTAATGAATCATGAAAAAGAATTATGGGTGAAGCTTCCTCTAATATGTTATTTATCTATGGTTCTTGGGAAATCTATATTGATTCTATCATCTCAACAGTTTGTCCTCCTTTCTCATTAAAAGAAATTGATGATTCTAAGGCACTTGGAAAAGGGTACATAGATAAATAAGATGATGATGAAATTGGTTCATCCCACCATTCTGGTCCTTTCTTATATATTGTTGCCTCAGTAATATGGTCTAATAGGGTCTTTTTAGTTTTGCAAGATTATTTTATGACCATATTATTTTTGAGAGTTTTATATAATTATTTAGAAAAAAATTTAGGGATATTAAAATTTCTATCTAGGTATGGTCCCTCAGGGTCACTCTCGGGCTAACTCGGCAACTTTCTTTTCTCCTACTATTTTAATGTAAGTGCTCGCTTCTCTAATTCTTTGTAGTTTTACATATAGGAGTGATAGGTCTATTGGATGGTCTGACTGGTGACTTCTAACTCATCCAATGCTTGCTGAATCCTCTCTTCAAAAGTTAACTCATTGTTATTTAGAGAAGATTAATAATGTGGGTAGGGCATATTATAATATGTATCCATGAATGTGAGTTCTTGTGGCATTGGGATAATCACTGGTTGTGATTGCTATGAAAAATCTGGT
>QRFJ01001512.1:0-54878 GCA_006176705.1 Cocos nucifera
GGCTAGAAAAAATCTACAATCATAACTATCTTAGAATTCCAGGGGTTATTTAAATCTGTCCTCCTCCTCCGAGCCTTTTACTTCTTCTAAAATCCTCATCTCCTTCCTCTGGCTCCCTTCTCCATCCCGAGCGAGTGTCCAAGCTTCTTCCTCCATTTTTCTTGGTTTCAAGTGCACCCCCATTCGATTTTCATTATATTTATCATCTTCTTGTTCTTCCCAATCGATCTAGGTCAGCCCTCCGATACTTTTTTGGATTATTTTTGCACTCTTTACTTTCTCCTTATTTCTATTTTTGTCGAAGTTTGTACATCTTATTTTTTTTAGATTTTTTAGTGATTCCTCGATTTTACTTTGACCCAAATGTCTAGCGAGGAATCCTAGTCAACTTGTTTTGGGAGCCCAGCCCCTTTAACCTTGGTGAACCTTAAAGAAAAAAATCTATTTTTTGGGTCAAGTTCGCTCAAATCTGATTGGATCAGGAGGGATATTTCAATTTTTTTTTTTAAGATCCTAATTAGATCTAAGACTCCTTAGATTTGATAATAAAAATAAAAATAAAAATAAAAATTAAATCTAATTTAATTATACCTTTATTTTGGGTAATCCAATTATCCTATGATGATTTCGATATTTGCCTGAGGTTCTGGATGTAACCACACAAGCAACGCTTGGTCTCTACCGATATCCACTCGGACAGGATCTGAAGATCTTTTTCTTTTCAATCAATCCTCCAAAAATTAGATTTAGATCTGATCTTAAAGGTCTTCAAAACTGCTTTTGAAGAACAGCCGTTGTCTCTTGCAGCAGTGCTATCTTCTTCCTTTTTTGGTGCCTTTCACTTGCTTGGATCATACCTTGTTTGTGCCCAAAAGCCCTTGGGCATGGAGAGGAGAGAGAGGACTAGAGGGTGGCATGGAGAAGGAGGGAGAGGGGCTATGTGGTATGGGCTAAAGGCAGAATCCTTGAATTCTAGGTGCAGACAGGGTTTATATAGACCCTACTACGCCATGCAGTGCCACATCATCTTGGCTAATCATGGCCCTTTGTGCAATCAGATCTAACTCTGATTGATGGGATGCATCATCTGATCCAGTCAGATGAGAGACCCTCAAAAACCTTCTTAGGTGGCGCCAAGACTTGGTCAAACAAGTCTTCTTGGTGCCACAGCATTTAAACCCTTGAAGCAACCTAAAGTCCCATATGTATGGAACTCCATCTTTTATCCTCATGGGGTGCATGCCTTCCTAGGTGTGCGCCCCCTTTCTATCTACTTTTTAGTAGGGGGACAAGTCCCCAGGTACTCTCCTATAGGTGCATGACACATGAGCAGATGTCTAAGTGTCCAGGGTCAACATTTGACTAATGTTCGAAAACAAGATTTAGCAGGTGATGGAAAATGGCAGGTATTATCTCAAATTTATCTAATAAATTAAAACAACCTTTTTTTGATCTGGACAAGCTTCGGTCAGATCAAGTAAAGATTTCTGAGTGAGCCCAAACATATTTGGCTCAATCGAGATAAGCTTTAATGATTATTAAAGGAGAACATTAAGCTCAATCATGTGCTAGCACGATTTCTTTGAACCTAATTGAATCTTATTCAAATCAATTGAACTGGGTTAGTCCAATTGATGATATCTAGATCCAAATCTTTGTTTGTGTGATCCAGTTAGGTTCAGTTTCGTATGGTAATGGGATATGTCGCGATCTTTATCATCGACATCATCGAAATATCTTCCGATGGATCAGAACTCTTTTGATTCAAACAACTAGTATGATCGATCATTCAAATCATTCTAATTGCTTCCAAAATCCACCAGTGACACCTAACAGCATATGGTGAAAATCCATCAAAACTGAAGGCGAACCTCTCAGTGTAGTTATCTATGTGATTTAGTTCCTTTATCTTGAGCTCCGATCAGATTAGGGTTAAGGTGATCTCTTCAAACCCTAATTTCCATCATATAAATTAATCATTCGATTTAAGTCCAATGTAAAAATCTTAATAGAAACTCTATCTATTATTTCACTTTGCTAGGGCTATGGGCTTATGGACTTGATTCTCATGATCATCATAGGGCTGTTTCTCATCTACCAAGATAGATAGATCCCTTATTGGTGCAATCCAATTCCTACAATAAACATGCTGTAGCCAACATACACCCCAGAATTTTGAATGGCTAGGAGACCGAGTCATGGTGTAGTCAAACTATAACACCCTCAAGGTGAACTGCTGATGCACCTCAGTTCAAAGAACTAGACACACCACTGCAGCTTCGAGTCAGTCATCGATGAGAAGGTAGACTTCCTCATGACTGCTCGAGGTAGTCATGCTCAGTATCCTCATTCTCTAATGAGTACCTGTACTCTCGCTCTGGTGTCTCTACACCGTAGACTCAAGACTCATCTATCCTAAAGAAGCGATCATACACTAACTTTCCAGATCAATCACCATCCTCATAATGATCCTACGATCGGGAGCATTTTATGAGTTAATAATGAAAATTCATTTCTTAAATTTTCAACTCTTGAAAATATGAACTATCATTGCCCTTAACTCAAGGGATGTATTAAAGACACTTTCAAATACACACTATGATAGAAAATAATTTATTTTATTATTTATAGTCAAAATTATAATTTTGCCCTTAGAAGTGTATTATAAGTGTTAGCCAATCTAGCTTCTAGGGTACACATATCTAACAAACCTACCTCCTGAGGAGGCCAAACCCATGGAGTCGGCCCATCCATTTGTGCTTGCAACCATTCCCTATATACTTCGGTCTGATGACCTTTTCCTAGTCAGAATTTAGTTCAGGATTTCTTCTGAATACGAGCTCGAACTTCTTGGGCCCGACGATCGAGTTTGCTCACCTCCTCCCGATCGAACCTATCTATATGTCGAAATCCTTCAGGCCGGGCTTAGATTACCCTTATCTCCTTTTGTAGTTAACCTATTCAGATTTCTCAATATTTCTCTTGCTGCTATGGCGTCGAATTTCTTTAGATTCCTTATAGGATTTCTCTCTCTGTGCACCATGGTGGACGTCCGACCTACCATTTTCTTATTCCATAATTTCTTCATCTTCAAATGCTTTCTAGCCACTAAGGACTGGTAGTATGTATCTCTGCATTTCGACAAGAAGGGACTGCTTAAAGGTGCTCCTTCCTCCATTCATGGCTAGAAGGAGAAATTCTTTTTTGCCTCCCATCCCTCCTTAGGGTTAGGGCTTCCTCCATGGGGTGAGATAAGGGAATTGGTCTGTCGAGCTCCAGAGCTAGAAAGTGAGGATCGAAGTTTGATCGATAAGCTGAAGTCCTTTAATGCTCCATCGATCCCCAAACTTCTAGATGAGCAGACTTTGTTCAATTTTGGTTTTAGTTCTCTTAACCCAACGGAAAGTTCTTCTTCATATTCAGTGAGTTGGATGGTATTCTTTCTTTTGACCTTCTAACTTTATCTTCTTTGTAGAAATGACTCTAGAGGAATGGAACCATCTGGCGAAGGGAATCAAGACCCTCAAGAGGAAAGACAGTCCTTCCGGTGAACCATAGAAGAAGGCTCGAACTGGAGAGTTGAGCCAAGCCATGTCGATTCAGGCTATACCAGCCCTTGAGCCCATCGTTACCACGTCGATCCTGGTCTTGTCTGATGTGGCTGCCCCTTCTGCTCCTGTTCAGCAAGAGAAAGTTATGGAGAAGAGGAAGAAGAAGGCCGTTGGCAAGAAAGTTCGGAGGAAGATTAAGAGCTCCGAGGGAGAGGATCTTAGCCAAGAGCAGGGTTCCCTAGACTATCGAGAGATCGTTCAGGTGCTGATGGAGCGAAGCATCCTTCCCCACATTGTAGAGAGGATGCGCCAGAAGGACGACATTCAGAGGTTCGATGAGTCCTTCACTGCCTTCCTGGAGGTAAGTGGCTTCTTTTGATTTTGACTTCATGCCCTTTGGGCTTTAAAGTTAGGATCTTCTAAAATTCTGACTCACTTTTTGTTTTGTAATTGGGACACTATCTTTCTGCTCACTTCTAGGCAGCAAACTAGAGATAGGCCAAAGCTTCCAGGGCCCTTGAGGAAGGCACAAAAGTCGAGAAGGCTCGGGCCGAGGCTGATGCTTTGAAGGTAGCCTAAAAAATCCACTCATCTGAAGTCGAACGCATTCAGAAGGAGTTGAGGGAAGAGCGCGAAGAGATGGCGAAGTTGAGGGCCGAGTTAGCTCTAGAGAAGGAGGAGAAGGAAGGCACAGGATGAGGTTAACACTGCTATGGAGAGGGCCGTGCAAGACTTAAAGTCCTCCAAAGATATGGAGGACATCAAAATAGACTTCGCCCAGGAATCTTTCTTGGAAGAATTTCAGATTTGCTTGGGGTGGGTCATCGAGAACTTCCTCGACATCGATCTAGACCTCCTCATAGAGGAGCCAGAGAATAGAATCGGCCCTTCGCACGCTGATGCTGAGGTTGCCTCTACTATCCATGCTGTAGAAGCCACTCCAGAGGTTCCAGAACCTGTGAGTGCAGTGTCTGGGCCTGCTCGAGAGCCGGAGATGGCTGAGAGTGTCCCGACCTCTCCAGTGGGCAAGCCACTCGAGGTCTAAACTTTTGACGTTTATGTACTTTTCTTTTTTTTTTAATATATCAAAAATATTTGAAGTAATGAAAGCAAATCTCTCTTTTTCTTTACACTCTACGCCGTATGTAATTTAGAATGCCTCCGATAACCAGGTTCATAACCCCCTTTCTCCAGTTGACACCGACCCCTTACCTCACGGAGTTTCGTTCAAGCCTTTGATAAAGAGTTTGAAGAAGAAAGTCCACCATTTAAGAAAAAGATTGAAGACGGTTGAGGCCGACCTTCAGGCCTCTTGGAAGAATGCTTCGGGGGCGACTAAAGAAGTTACTCGCCTTCGAAGCTTACACATGAAGGATTCCACGAGCTTCAACATCTAGAAAGGAAATTTCGAGAAGGAGCTTGCTGAACTCCAGAAGAACGCGAATGACAAGTCTTGGATACTGTCAGCGAAGATCGGCTCTCTTGAAAAAGAAGGTAAAAGAAAAGATCCGTCTCTTAGGAGGGAGCTCGCCATGGTCCGCCGATGAAGCCTGGTATAATTGGGATTGGTCGAAAAAATTCTTCCAACTTCAGAGGCAGTTGTAGAATACTGAGGACCGGCATAATGGTTATCAGGTGACTTGGGCAGGGAACATGTCCAGGCTTGAGGGTGAGCTGAAGGCTACTAGGGATGAGGCAGCCTATTTTTAGAGGATGTTTTATAGCATCCAGCTGGCTGGATCAAGTGATGAATCTAAGGACCTCGCCTCCCTGAGGAGGACCGTCGGTGAGCTCTTGGAGGTCATCGAGATGGAGAAAACTGAAGTTCAATAGTTGAAGCTCTAGTTGACCTACGAGCGTCGAGCCGCCAAGAATGCTAATGCTGAATCTGAAGTCTTGAGAAAGTAGCGGTGAGAGCTCGAGGCCAAATTTGAGTACACCAATAGGATGTACATCAAAGGTCTATATAAGAAGAAAGAGCTAGAGAAGAAAATCTTCAGACTGAAGGAAGCTTTGGTGATGGTCAGAGCTGATAGCCCGAAGTCCGAAGAGTCTAAGCCACCTTAGGACTTCGTCTCCTTTCTTTTTTTTTATGTATTCAGTTTCATCGATCTTCATTCCATTTGCAGAGATGTACCAGTGGGAGTGGCTTTGCACAAGCCCTAGCATACTATTAGGAGACCGATCAGATATGGCATTGATGAGGTTATCTCCTATGCACTCATCATTGTTAATGGAGATCTAGAGAATTATGTAGAGACCATGGAGAGTGAGGATCATGATTCATGGATACAGGCCATGATGAAGAAGATGGAATCACTTGAGAAGAATCAGACATAGCAGTCGGTGGATCTTTCAGAGGATCCTCGACCTATTGGCTCAAAGTGGGTGTTCATAAAGAAAGAAGAACCTTCAGAACAAGGTGAAGTCAGATTTAAAGCAAGGTTGGTAGCAAAGGAATACTCACAAAGGGAAGGGATTGACTACACAAAAATTCTCTCCTACGTCATACATGTATTCAAGTTTTGCTATTTTTGGTGGCACAGCATAACATGGAATTGGAATAGATGGACATGGAGATGGCCTTCCTTCATGAAACTTTGGAGGAAAGAATCTACATGAAGCAGCTAGATGGTTTCATGAAGATGGGACAGGAAGAAAATGTGTGTTTACTCAGAAAGTCTTTGTATGGCTTGAAACAATCCTCTCATCAATGGCATTGAAGGTTTGATAGCTTTGTCTTGAGCCTAGATTTCAACAGATGTAAACATGATTATTGTGTCTACATCAAGGATGTAGATGAGGAGGATGCCCTATACCTATTATTATATGTAGATGATATGCTCATAGCTAGTAGAAGCATGGATGCTATGAAAAGGTTAAAAATGGCATTATTATCTGAGTTTGAGATGAAGGATTTGGGTTTAGCTGAGAAAATCCTTGGAATGGAGATTTGCAGGGATAGGTGCAAAGGAGTGCTCCATCTGTCACAAAAAAAGTATATCCAGAAGGTTCTGAAGAGGTTTGGAATGGAGAAGGCCAAACCTGCAAAGATGCCATTGTTGAGCCATATGTCTCTCTCCAAGTTACAGAGCCCTTAGTCAGAAGAGGAGAGAGAGTACATGGAATGAGTCTCTTATGCAAATATTGTAGGTAGTATGATGTACACTATGGTGTGCTGTAGATCAGATATAGCACATGCAATGAGCACGGCTAGTAGATATATGGCTAACCCTGGGAAGAAACACTGAAAAGCATTAAAATGGATATTAAGATATCTGCATAGAACAAGGGATTATAGTTTGGTATTTGGTGGGCATCCAGGAGGATTTGGAGAATAATCTATGAAGACGTATGAAGGTTCAGGTCCTCTGGAAGGGTTTGTTGATGCAAATTATGTTGGTGATCTTGATTCAAGGAGGTCTACTACTGGATACCTCTTCTGCGTATATGGTTGATCAGTGTCTTGGAGATCAATCCTTCAGTCAATCATGGCCTTATCTATCATAGAGGCCGAGTACATTGGGATCATAGAGGTTGCAAAGGAAGCCCTTTGGTTTAGGAGGCTGATTGATGAGTTGGGGTGGAGCAGAGCAAGGTTACACTGTTCAGTGATAGTCAGAGTGCTCTATTGTTGGCATAGAACCCAGTCTATTAAGCACGTACAAAGCATATAGATGTGAGGTACCATAGGATCAGAGAGCTGATGGAGGAAGATGATGTGGAATTGATGAAGATCCATACCAAGGAGAATCAGTCTAATGCACTCACAAAGGTACTCTTTAGAGACAGCTTTCAGAGATGTGCGGCATGGATGATCTATTGAGAAGAGAAGAGTTCACAAGGACTTGAAAGCACCAAAATGGAGAATGTGAGCTCAAAAGTAGCACTCCTAAGTCTTGGAAATATGAGAAGATAGGTCATGAAAAGATGGGAGCAAGCCAGAAGAGAAATCAGCTCTCCTAGCAAAATTCAGAAACTAGGCCAGCTCACCCTGAGACTGAGCCTGCTAAGTTGGAAACTGAATTGGCTCAGTCCAGGACTAGATTGGCTAGGTCTCAGAGGAAAATCCAGACATAAAGCAGCATTTTTGGACTATTGGCATGGAACACAATTAGGTCGGCTCAGTCTGGGACTTAGCCAATCCAGTCATAGGTTAGTCGGCTCAGTCTGAAACTCAACCGACTCAGTTTTTGTGGATTATTATTTTATGTACATGGGTTATTTGGGTTTGGAGAGTTTTTCTATGAGCTTGGGCTTGCTCCTTTGTAAAGTATATATATTAGAAACAGGTTAAGGTTGTAATAGTGCTGAAATATACTGAATAAAAGCTCTTTTCTCCTAAAAATCTCTTCTTCTCTTCTTCTCTATTCCTTGAATTGTTTGATCATGCTTTCGCATTATTAATCTTTGAGAGGTTCTTTCTTATTGCTTGGCTAATCACCAGCGGCCATGTTGATCCATGTGGGAAGAGTGCGTATTTTCGATAGTTGGGTCCCATTAATTGTCATTGTCTAACAATGATTGGAGAGACAGATTAGTGGCCATTTCTACATAATAAAGAAAACCAAATCTAATTGGTATATGAATCAGTTATCCTAAAGACTTGGACTTTAGTCTAAAAGTTCTCTCACTATTTTATATGAATTAGTAGCCTCTACTTCCAATTTGAGGAATTACTTTAATTTTCTAGTAGGTACTAGAATTCACATTGACTACACACGAGGCCAACTTTAGTTGGTCAACCCATATGCACCTATGGGTAGGTTCAAAATCAATTGCTTCTCTAAATAATTTCTAGTAATATCAATTTTACCCTGGAGACCTATCAGTAGGCTTTAGCCTCCACTAAAAAAGTTCGGTTAGGTCCAACCATTAACATGACCATATTTAGTCTTATCTAACCAATAAATGATCAGGCCCAACTTTTGTCGACCAACCTAACCACCATCAGAAAGACTTAACCAAATCATCATTTTATGAATAATAATTTCATTAGTCAATAAGCACCAGGCCTTTGGGCCTCCAGTGATTATCCAATTAATGAACCTATTATCACTCAACTTAATGGGAGGCTATGATTTAGTTATCTATATAATTATTTCATTTTTAAGGATCTAATAATTTTAGAGGATTTAGTTAACATATTTAAGAAAAGCGAGCCAATTTCGATCCTCCTTCTAACTTCACTAAGTTAGATAAAAAAGGATCTAATCTAAGCTGGCATTAGGAGCACCTAAATCAGTCAGACTGATTTACCTAATTGATATGGGTGAGCCCGAATCATCAAGTGATCTAATCAAAATCTAACTCACTAGGATGGCCAGGTAAGTGAGATTAGTGGAAGGGATATGCCATTAACTCATCAAAGACCAAATCAGTGCGAGTTGCTCTCAATTAAAAACCATTGGTCAAACTGCCAAACTTCTTACCTTAGAGACATCTGGTTTATTAGTTTTAATTTGACCAATTTAGTAATTTTAGGTTTGATTGTGTAGCCATGAATCAAGTCCATTTGGTCCTCGTTAAAGGCATGGACTTGACCAACTACAACTATTGTAATTGAGTCTATAAAGTTTTTGACCTAATCTAAATTAACATTTAATTAGATTTGATCAATTACTCTAATTTAGTCCACTCTTTAACTAACCTTAGATTTAACCCAATTTATGAACCTAATTCAAGTAACCTACGTTTTATGATTAATGACTTAGTCTTAATTCATAATTCTAGATACTAAATCATTATACTTAATATTTAGTTAAGTTTATGGGCTGTGGGTTAGGGTTTGATATTTCAAAAATATTTTTTAAATTTTTGAAAGATTCTTTACAACTTAGTACTATTCACCAATTGAGTCGACTCACTTTAAAATTGAATCAGCTCAATTCACAAACAATACTAGTTGTAAGATTTAATCTGAAACTATGTACACTACATAATACTAAACCATGAATCAAACTTTATCTAATTATGAATTTATGATCACAAATCAGATTAAAGCCTAATATAATTAGATCATAAAAATATTAGATCAAATCTAAGATTTTATAATTAACGATATAGATTAGCAACATACTAGGATAACCTTTTTACTATAAGGGGTAAATCTTACAGTAGGATAACCTGCAGTCCGTATGATCTAAATTTTAATTTTTAGATCTAATTAATTAAATTATTAGATTAATATTTTGATCAAATTTAAATTATCAATCTAAAATATGTAAGCATATTATGTTTAGCGAAGCTGTCCTAATACTATTTGAAGGAAATCGCATAGGATTTAAGCATGCATATTCAAAACTTTTTTGAATAAAATAGCAGCAAAAGTAAATATTAATATAAAATTAATACTATATATGTATTGATTATATCAAATAAATCCTACTCAGGATCTAAATATGCTAATATGTGATAGAAAAATAAAATGCATTCGATCAGCAAATCGAATATGCTGACCGATACGAGTTCAGAACTCGATACCTTTTCACCGATAGTTGATCTCCATGATCTGAATCCATCAAAAGAAGCTATGGTATTATGCTATAGCTGCACACTTATTCGGCCTCTATGGATGGTCCACACGGAGCCAGCTCCATCGGAGTGCTAGCTCCTTGTCGGGGCCTTCAACGGCTAATCATGATCGATCTAATTGATCATATACTTTATGATTTTTTAAATACTCTAGAAAATCAAAACATAAATATTTGAGGATGATGAAGAGGTGTTTCAAATTTGGTGGTGATCCGATGCTCACAACACTCGATCTCTCCACCCGAACCCAGATTCCCGAAACTAGGGTTTCACTCGGCCCAAAAACCCTGACACACTAAAAATCCTATCATGCCCTCTCTGTATGGAGTTTTCCTATGAAACTAGTTTTAATAGAAAGATGACTTTTAGATCTATAAACCTTATTTAGATTATATCTAAAAATTGAGTATCCTTAGAGATAAAAATCAAAAAAGAAGAGACGCATGAGGGAAAAGTAGATGCAGGAACCCTACTCACCTTCACTCCAAGATTTTTTTTGCTCAAAACTAATACCCAATCACTCTAAAATTTTTACCACGTAATGCTAACCCCTTCTTCTATACACAAAAAATTCTCATAATTTATTGACATGAATGCCATAGGAAAAATGCATGAAAAATATAAGGATCAAGTGGTTGGGCGGTTTTAACCACTCACTTGATTTCAAAAATCAAATGAGCCTCTTATCCTTATCCAATGCCTCTTCCCATATGTTTAACATGTAGAAGGACTCTCCTTCTACATGTGCACATTTTTATTTCTCCAAAAAATGTTTGACAAACAAAAGGAAGGGCGTGGGAAGCAGATAAGGTTGGATTGGTTCCAACATCCAACAAACAAAGTTGAATTCAAAACTCAACTTATTTTGAACCGGTCCAAGCCTTGGACCAAGTCAAAAGCAGATAAGAGAGGGGGCATAAAAACTTTTGGATGAGAGAAAAGTTACGTACAAAAAATTTTGGTCGTGGAACAAGAGTGAAAAAGTCAAAAATGGTGGGCACATGGGAGAGTTTGAATTCAAACTTCATTTGACTTGGTCTTAATTGGTTTCAACCAAACCATTTAATCTAGATCCAATTAGACCAGATTAAATCCAACCAAATTAGGCCTAACCTAATCTAATAAAATCTTAATTAAATTAAAAATTAATTAGGTCTAGGTCCTAATCAAATCAGGGTCAAAACTCTTATAGCGATTAGGTCATCTCATGACCTAATCCGGTTAAACCCAATTAAATCAAATTCAATCAAACTTGATCAAATTCTCATTGCTCAATCAAATTAAGCTAATCAACAATTGAATTGATAATTAATCTTCTAAAAATATCTAAGTCCAAATTGGTTGGGTTACCGGGCAACATTATCCCATCAACATAAAACTCTTGAAGAGTCCAAATCCTGTGGAACTCTTGAACCCAGTGTCCCAAACAAATGAAACTTATAATCTTAGAGTCCCAGACTAGTGAAACTCCTAATCAGAGAGTCTTAGACATGTAGGACTCAGAGTCTCAGTCTAGTGGGACTCTTGATCATAGAGTCTCAATCTAGTTGGACTCTTCTTGACCACAGTGTCCTTGGTCATCAAGACTCATGATCAGTTATCAGATTAGATAAGAACTCCTTGTGTGTATGACCCCATAGGTTTGAATCCTAAGCCGATAGCATAGGAATCAATTTTGTATACCAATCGATGTGACCATCTAGCAATGATATCCGACATCCGAATAGGTCGAAAAGTCGCAATGCAATAATGATGAAGCTGTGGAATATGGTTACCATATAATTCATCCCCTTAATCACAATGTTCGAAAGGATGATCTAGGATTTACTGTCAACCCTATAATTCATCCACATTATATTTTAAAATTTAGCATCCATCATATGGACTATCCCGATCGAAGATTTGCTAAATTGAAATACAGCGATGCACTTGCTCCAACACTTGGAGAGATCAATCCCATCTTAACTCACACACCAATAAGCCAAATACTTGACTGCACCCAGTAGCCTTCCATCACTAAATTAAAAATTCAGATAGTCTGGTACCTAAGTATAGTGAGTTGCTTGCAAGTCACCATGGTGGTCTCAGGTCTAAGGGACACTTATACCCATATTCTTCAGAGTTAATCTTGACAGAACATTCAGTGAAGATGTACCCATACATCTTACTTGCATGCCATGCCAGTGTCTCAACACTCCTTGATTACGGGGACAACCAACCTATATGGCACACAACGACCTATACTCGATAAACATTGTCATCCTAAATAACAACGTATCTTTTGATCATGAATAATTTAAGGACTAAATTATAAATCCTCCTTTATCAAATCTAGATAGTCCTAAGGACTTCATCACAACACAGGAGTTCATTAGAAGATAATAGAATTTATGATGAAAAATATCAAAATAATTTTTATTATTTGATAATTTATATACAAGTACAATAAGTAGCACAACCGTCAACAGACTGACGATTGGCTTTGGGATATATTTTTAATAGATGTACCCATATATCTCACCTGTATGCCATACCAGTGTCTCCATACTCCTTGATTAAGATGACAACCAACCTATATGGCATACAATGATCTATGCTCGATAGATGTTGTCATCCTTATTAGCAGCCTATCATTTGGTCGTAAATAGATTTAAGGACTAATCGATAAATTCTCTCTTTATCGAAGCTAAATAGTCCTAAGGACTTCATCACAATAATAGAGTTCATTAGAAGATGAATACTTTATGATGAAAAAAATGCTAAAATATATTTTATTTATTAATAAATTAATTATAGATACAATGTAGCTCAACCATCAATAGGTCGATGATTGATTTTGGGACATATTTTCCAACACGGATATCCAGACGATCGAAATGCTCACAAGGGGGCTCCTAGCTCACAAGAGGAAAGGTAAAGCAATGGGCTAAAGTTCAAAAAAAGCAAGAGTCAATGTTTCGAGCTCTACGGTCCCCACTAGTGCCATGGGTGCCCTCAAAGTTACCCTCGAAGTTGAAGCTCGTCCAACCGTTGAGTTTGGCACTACTACCGAGGTCGTCGATCCTTCGATGATGTCGAGCCCTCCCATCGAGGCCCAAATTTTAGTGCCTTCCGTCGGAGGAGAGAAGAGGTAGGGAAAAAGAAGACCAAAAGGGTCCTAAGAAAGTTCTAGCAAAAGGTCCACTACAATAGGCCTAATAGCTTTGACGAAGAATTGGGAGAGAATCCTTTTGATAATCATGAAGTTGCTTGGGGTTTGGTTGACGAGTTTACCATACCCAAAGTTGTGGATTGGATCATCGATGCGGATGTCGACCAATGTGCCTGGGATGCTAGAGGAAGGGCCTTTGGGCCCTTGTTCTAAAAGGAGTGCTCAATCGATCCTACTTGTCTTCTTTTTTCTCTTAATCTCTTGAATCCACTTTTGTTCTCCTCTTGCTTCAAAAATGCCTCTAAACAAGACAGCCACTTGGTGGTCTACTGCTTCTACTGCTAGACCTGAGGCAGATCCGCCCATCTGACTCCATCATCTGCTCCTCAACCTCCTCCGTCGGCGATCATGGTGGATCCGGCGCTGTTCAACTTACTCATGTAATAGGTTTGAGGTCTCACCAAATTGGTGTAGGCCATATAGCAGTCTTCGACGGAAGTCCAGCCAGAAAACCCCCAACTAGAGCTTCAAGAACCGACACCAAGAAGGACAACCTGGGTCAGCAGATCCATCACCTCCGAAAAGGAGAAACAGAGAGCAGGGAGCCCCTGTTCTGATCATGATTCTTCTCTAAAGAAGACTTTTTCTATCTACAATCGACGATCCTCTGAAATTCATGGTCGAGATGATGCTCTCGATCAAAAGCTTCAAAAAATGAATCGATGGATTGAGGAGCTCTGCCATACCATCCCAGTCCACCATGATGATATCTACACCGATCCTCCCTTCTCCATCAAAATCATGCAAAAGCCTATCTCGTCAAACTTCAAGCTCTCCCAGTTTGAGAGCTACGATGGGACCTTTGATCTGGTTGACCACCTTGAAGCCTTCCAAACCATGATGCTGCTCAATGGTGCACCGGATGCCATCTTATGCCGAGCTTTCTCATCTATCCTAAAAGAAGCAGTAAGGAACTGGTACTCAAGCCTTAAGTCGGGTACGGTCTTCTCTTTTGACCAGATAAGCCATTAGTTCATGGCAAATTTCATAAGCAGTCGATGCCCAAGATGAGAGATTCGGACTCTCTCATCAATATAAAGCAGAAAGAAGGAGAGTCCATCCGAGCTTACGTCAATCACTTCAACACTATTGTACTGGAGGTTTGGAACTTGGATCAGTCTGTAGCTATGGCCATACTGAAGGGTGATCTTTAGAAGAAAGATCTTCTATCCTTCCTGGAAAAGAAGTACCCTAAAAATTTTATTGATATGTTAGCCCGAGCTGAAGGTTATACCCACGAGGAGGAGGCCTTCAAACTGAAGGATGATGAGGCTGCGAGAGAGTGGCAAGCGGGTGAATCTAGCAAGCTCGCACTTGAAAGAAATCCAAGTAAAGCTCGAGCATACTCCCGAACTCTTTTCGAGTGCAGGCGAGCTTGAACTCCTCCTCTAGTATGTCGATAAGAAAGTCTGGATCAAAAAACTTGATGAAGCTCCACTCTCAAAAGATTCAACAACTACGCTTCCTTGAACGCCTTAAAGACCCAGGTGTTGATGGAGATAAGGGAGCAACTACAAGGTCCAGAGAGGATGCAAACTCATCTAATCAAGGACAACCCCAATAAGTCTACCTCTACCATCGTGACCATGGTCACGATACTGAATAATACATCCAACTTTAGGACAAGATCAAGGCACTAATTAGAAGAGGTTGGCTGGATCAATTTATCAGATGCTGATCAGAGAGAAGAGAAGATCATCCAAGAGCCCCACCACAGCCTGAACCATTGGTGCTAGAGGAAGGGCTTTTGAGCCCTTGCTCTAAAAGGAGTGCCTAGCCGATCTTACCTACCTTCTTTCCTCTCTTAATCTCTTGAATTCACTTCTATTTAATCTCCTCTTGCTCTAGAAATGCCTCCAAAGAAGACAACCATCCTGTGGTCTACTACTTCTATCGCCAGATTGGAGCTAGATTTACCCATTCTGACTCCATCATTGGCTCCTCAACCTCCTTCATCGACAGCCATGATAGATCCAGAGCAGTTCAACTTGTTGATGCAATAGGTTCGAGGCCTCACTGAAATGGTGCAAGCCATACAGCATCCTCCGACGGTAGCCCAATCAGAAAACCCCCAGCCAGAGCTTCAAGAATTGGTGCCAAGAAGGGCAACCTGGGTCACCAGATCCATCACCCTCGAAAAGGAAAAGCAGAGAATGGGGAGCTCCTGTTCTGATCATGATTCTTCTTCGGAGGAGATTTTCCCCATCTATAGTTGATGATCCTCTCAGATCCATGGTCGAGATGATGCTCTCGATCAAAAGCTTTAGGACATGAACCGACGGATTAAGGAGCTCCACCATACCACCCCAGCCCACCATGATGACATCTGTATCGATCCCCCATTCTCCATCAAAATCATGCAAGAGCATGTCCCACCAAACTTTAAGCTCTCCCAGTTCAAGAGCTACAATGAGACCTTTGATCCGATTGATCATCTTGAAGCCTTTCGGACAATAATGCTGCTCCATGGTGCATCGGATGTCATCCTATGTCAGACTTTTTCATCTATTCTAAATGGAGCAGCAAGAAACTAGTACTCAAGCCTTAATTCGGGTATGGTCTTCTCTTTTGACCAGATGAGCTATTAGTTCGTAGCTCATTTCATAAGCAGCCAATGCCCAAGACAAGTTTCGAACTTCCTCATCAATATAAAGTAGAAAGAATGAGAGTCCATTCGAGCTTACGTCAGCCATTTCAATGCTGCTGCATTGGAGCTCCAGAACTTGGACTAGTTTGTAGCCATGGCCACACTGAAGGATGGTCTTAGAAGAATGATCTTCTATCCTCCCTGGAAAAGAAGTACCCTAAAAATTTTGCTGATATGCTGGCCTGGGATAAAGGTTATGCCTAGACGGAGGAGGCCTTCAAACTAAAGGATGATGAGGCCATGAGAGAGTGGCAAGCAGATAAATCTAGCAAGTTCGCACCTAAAATAAACCTAAGTGAAGCTCGACCGTGCTTTCGAACTCCTTCTAAGCGTAGACAAGCCCGAACTCTACCTCGAGCATGTCGATAGGGAAGTTTGGATCGAAGAACTTGGCGAAGCTCCCATCTTAGAAGATTCAACAACTACACTCCCTTAAATGCCTCAAAGACCCAGGTGTTGATGAAGATAAGAGAGCAATTGCTAGGGCCAGAGAGGATGCAAACTCATCCGACCAAGCACAACCTCAATAAGTACTACCTCTACCATCATGATCATGGTCACGATACTGAAGAATGCATTCAGCTTCAGGATGAGATTGAGGCACTAATTAGAAGAGGTTGGTTGGATCGGTTTATCAGGTGTCGATCAGAGAAAAGAGAAGATCGTCCAAGAGCCCCACCACAGCCTGAACCATCTCGATGGGATGAGCCATAAGGAGATTGGCCCTCCTTAGAATCATCAACACTATCGCTGGGAGACATCATCAGCAAGGGAAAGCCTGTGAGCTAGTAAAAAAGCAGCAAATTGAAGAGCCCATCATTTTCGTAGAAGAAGATGCTCAGGGAGTTCATCTTCCATATAACGATGCGATTGTAGTTACTTTAAATATTGCTGATTATGATGTACTCCGTATTTAATTGATAATGAAAGCTCTGATGATGTCTTGTTTTATGATGCTTTCTTTAAAATGTCCATATCCGATGAATTCTCCATTAGTAGGATTCACGGGTGATACAGTGCTAGTGGAAGGAATAATAACATTGCCTGTGGTAGTTCATCGATACCTAAGGCAATCTAAGGCATAAATCAATTTTATAGTAGTCAAAGCTCCTTTTGCCTATAATGTCCTTAGCCAACCTGGTTTGAATGCACTTCAAGCTGTGGTTTCTACTTACTACCTAAAAATGAAGTTCTCGATGAAGCATGGAATCGAAAAGGTCAAAGAAGATCAAGCACGAGCTCGGTACTGCTATAATATTGCCTTATAGGAGGAAAAGTTGGTAGATCCTTATCTGGTGGATGGGCTTGATGCCTGTGATGACTTATCTAAGGAGAGAGGAGAACCCATTGATGATCTTAAAGAGATCCTTTTGAATGATGGGAATAAAAAGCATACTGTGAAGATTGGCTCAAATTTGAAAGGAGAAGTCAGAAAGCAGCTCATCATATTCTTACAAAGAATGCTGACATCTTCGCTTGGGCACTAACAGACATGCCTAGGATTGATGCAGAGGTCATGGAATATTGCCTAGGTGTGGACCTGAAATGTCGGCTAGTAAAGCAGAAGAAGGAAAGTTTGGCACCAGAGAGGCAGAAGGTTATAGTGGATGAGGTTGACAAGCTCCTTAAGATAGGATTCATTCTATAAGTGCTCTATCCGGATTGGATTGCAAATAATATTTTTGTTAAAAAAATAAATGGCGAATAGAGAATGTGCATAGACTTCACAGACTTAAAAAAGCATGCCCAAAAGATAGCTACATTCTATCTAGGATTGACCACCTGGTAGATGCAACTTCAGGCCATGAACTTCTCACCTTCATGGATGCCTTCTTTGGATATAATCAAATTTGGATGGCATCAGAAAATATTGAGAAGACTGCTTTTATTACTGACCGTGGTCTCTATTGTTATAGGGTCATGCCCTTTGAGCTTAAAAATATAGGTGCAACTTATCAATGCTTGGTAAATAAGATCTTTAAGGAGTAGATCGACCACAACATGGAGGTTTATATAGATGACATGCTGGTCAAAAGTCGATCTTTGCCAAATCACATTACTGATCTCGAAGAGATCTTTGGCATCCTTCAAAAGTACAAGATGAAGTTGAATCCTACAAAATATACTTTTGGAGTAACCTCAAAAAAGTTCTTGGGATTCATGGTGTTGAGCCACGGTATTGAAGCCAATCTAGAGAAGATCAAAGCCATTCAGAAAGTGACTACACCAAAAATAATAAAAGAAGTTCAACATCTCACAAGCAAGGTAGCGGCCTTGAATTGCTTTGTTTCAAGGTCGGCGGAGCGCTGCATGCCCTTCTTTTAAGTACTTAAACAACCTAAGAACTTCAACTAGATCCTTAAGTACCAATAGGTCCTTAAAAAATTGAAGAACTATCTCAGTTCCCCTTTGCTTCTAGCCAAACTAGAACCTGGAGAAGAGCTATTCATGTACCTCACTGCATCCTCCACGGCTATCGGATCCATACTAATCAAGAAAGAAGTTAAAGTTTAGAAGTCGATCTACTATATAAGCAATGCTCTGAGGGATGCAGAAATAAGGTACACCAAATTAGAAAAACTAACTTACATCTTATTGATTACAGCCAGAAGCTTCGGCCTTATTTTCGGGGGCATACAATTACTCTCCTCACTGATCAATTCATCAAGGCAGTTCTTCATCAACCCAATACCTTCGGTAGAGTGGCAAAGTGAGCAATTAAGTTGACTGAATTTGACATTCATTTCCAACCTCGATCGTCCATTAAAGCTCAAATACTAGCCAATTTTATAGTGGAATGCACTATTCTAGAGGAGACTGAACCAGAGCACCATGAAGTTCTTATCCCTAGCTCCCCTAAAGAGAAGGCTGATCTCCTTGAGAACTTCTAGGTACTGTATATGGATGGTTCATCCAATGCTTTCGGGGCAGGCATAGGCTTGATCCTCATCAACCCGAAAGAAGTTGTAGGAAAGTATGCATTACGCTTTGACTTCCCCACCACTAACAATGCAACAGAGTATGAAGCCCTGCTTGCAGGACTAAGAATAGCCAAAGATTTGAAAGTATAGTATCTCAAGGTTTATAATGACTCTTAGCTGGTGGAGGGACAAGTCAATAACTCCTTTGAAGTCTAGAAGGAAAGTATAAAAAAGTACTTAGAAAGAGTGAAGAGTTTGAGTTCGGCCTTTGATAATTTTGATATCCAGTGAATTCTCAGGGTAGAGAACAATAGGGCTGACCTCCTCTCTAGGCTAGCCATCCTAGCCCCAAACGAACTACCAAAAGAGATCCTTTTTGAAGTCCTACAGCACCCAAATTTGGAAGAGCCTCGGGCAATGATGCAAGTTGATCATGTTGATCGATCCATTGATTGCTTATCTCAAGGAAGGAATTCTTGTCAAAGACCATAAAGAAGCTCGATAGTTAAGAAATCAATCTTCCCGCTACATTTTATATGAAAACAAGTTATACAAGAGGTCGTACTCATTAGCACTCCTCAAGTGTCTCCGACCTTCAGAAGTCAAGTATGCCTTGAGGAAAGTTCACGAAGGAATTTGCAAAAATCATCTAGGAGTGAGATTTTTATCACATAAGTTACTCCGTTAGGGGTATTATTAGCTAACAATGCACCAAGATGTGGTGGATTATGTGAGAAAATATGATAGGTGTCAGAAAAATGCAAATATTCAGAGATAGCCGGTTGCATAGCTCACACCATTGGGCACCCCTTGGCTATTTGCATAATGGGGGATGGATATACTGGGATCTTTTCTCATGGCATCTGGATAGTGAAAGTTCCTACTAGTGGCAGTGGATTATTTCACTAAATGGATTGAGGCCAAACCCTTGGCAAAGATCACTGAGATCAAAGTGCAGGACTTCATCTGAAAGTCAATTATTTATAGATTTAGTTTACCTCGAACATTAATTACTGATAATTACTGATAATGGGCGTCAGTTTGTAGGTGCGAAGTTCATTGAGTTCTGTGAAGATCTGAATATATCTTACCATTTCACATCAGTAGCTCATCCACAAGTAAATGGTGAGATAGAATAGAACTTTGCTTCAAGGGATAAAGACTAGGCTTGAAAGAGCAAAAAAGATGTTGGTGGATGAACTTTATCACGTGCTCTGGGCTTACAGAACCACTCAAAGGTTGCCGACAGGAGAAATCCCTTTCGCATTGGCTTTTAGGATAGATGCGGTCATCCCCATCGAGCTTAAACTTCTTTCATGTGAGGATTTATAGTGCTCCCAATCCTTGGGAGGCCATGGGAGGAGTCACAGTGATGGCTCTAGAGATTCCAGGGGCTTGGTTGGTGCTTTGGAGATCTGAGATACAAGATGAAGCAAGAAACCAAAGTCGGAGAATCAAGACTGAAGAAAAAAGATTTTCTGTAGGTTAGCTGGCTTAGTCCAAAATTGGATCGGCTAAGTCTCAAAGTATAGGCAAAATAGAGAGCTTAGCATTTTGGGACTACTGGCAGGATACAGAACTGGGCTGGCTCAGTTTCATAGCTCAGTTTTACACTAAGCCGACCCAGTGGAACTTAGCCGGCTTAGTGCTGAGACTAAGCTGGCTCAGTGTGTGGGTAGAGTTACACGAGGGTTTATTTTTGGGCTAGGGTTTGGGTTGATCCTAGGGGTCTGAAGGCCTGATTCAAGAGGTCTTAAGGGGGCTAACTCATATATGGATCAGGTCTAGATTCAGAGGATGAGAGCATGGGAGACATGGGAGTATATGGGCTTGGTGAGTGCTTTCATGTATTGGGTTAGCCAGGAGAATTTTTGGTTGGACCTAATACATATGTTGTATTAGGGTTTTAAAAGAGTGGAATCAACACAGATCTTTTCTCCCTCAATTCTTTCTTCTTCTCTTCTCTCTAGAGTTGCCACCCCAAGGTTCTTGAAGAAGCCCTAGAGAGAGGGGGTGCCTCCCACAAGCCCAAGGAGGGAGGTGCCCCAGCATAGATCTAGATGTTGGATCTATGGTTTGCTGCCCATAGAGAACATCAAAGGTTCCTTCGGATCTGTGCTAAAGATCAGGAGCTTCCACAACATGGTATTGGTGCTTGTGATGTCAAGGATGATTGGCGTTCGAGCGATATCATGAGTCTATAATTTGGTATCAGAGCTAGGTGATGCCTGGGATGTTGTGGACGGCAATATGGTATCAAAGATAGGTTTTAGAGCCTGATGGTGCATAGAAGTGAAGGAGAAGTCATACAAAGTGAAATCAGAAATCTGTACAAGGATTCCATGGTATGTCTCAAATCTACCTTGTTGTTGTTGTGGTTTGGCCAACCGAGAGTAGCGAGTTGAAGGTGGAGGTTGAGAGGATTAATGGAAAGGGATTTTTTTGGGATGGAAAGATTGAGTGCATGATTTGCTGATCGATCTTGGTGGAAAGGCTGGGGTGTATGATGGTTATGTGATAGGTAGGGAGTGCTGGAGTGCTGCAGTAGCATTTTTTTAAAGATGCAGGGCTGAGAGAGGCTCGACAATGTAGCAGTCGAGGAAGGTACCTTAG
Source organism: Cocos nucifera (assembly GCA_006176705.1). NCBI lineage: Eukaryota > Viridiplantae > Streptophyta > Magnoliopsida > Arecales > Arecaceae > Cocos > Cocos nucifera. The sequence continues at coordinate 21,478 of QRFJ01001512.1, forward strand.
CAGAGCATCAGGGTTCTCTAGAAAGATGGGTAGTGTGGGACTATTGAAGAATGATTTTCCAAGGGATAATGGTCGAAGGAAGGCTGAAGAAGCGACTATACATCCTTCGGTGTCAGGAAGGCGGGAAAGTAGTCAGAGATGTATTCAGCGGTTCGACCAAAGCATGAATTTGCAGAGCCTTGGAGATGATGGAGATGGATGATCCATGGAGGTCCAATAGGTTAGGACTGGATGGCTATAGAGTGGCACAGAGACAAGACCAGGGAGCACTGGAGTGCTGTAGGAGTGCTACCTTAGAGGCACAGGGGCTGAGAGAGGCTCGGCGGTGCAGCAACCGAGGAGTGTATCTCAGTAGAGAGTGTCAGTGGTATCTCAGGGAGATCGAGAGTCAATCTCAGGGAGAGCCAAGGGGTCTCAAGGAGTGCCAGGAGGTCTATAGTAGTCGAAAGTATTATGGATCAGGTTTCTTCTATAGGAGCACCAGGAAGAGTCGCGTTTCAAGTGGAGGATGGTTCTCTGGGTGCAACTGAGGCGATAGCTGGTGTAGGGGCAAAAGAGAAGGACTAGGGGGAATTTTCTAGGGTTCAGTTGCTAGATTCAGAAGAGTTGGGTAAGCTCTTGGGTTTCGAAGGTGTCCATGGATTGTGGAGGTATCCGAGACAGCTTCAAAGAGGGCCGCAGAGTGCGGAGGGTTCGAAGTGCAGTGGTAGGCTCAGTAGTGCAGCATTGAGTAGTTGGCCTTGAGGGACTTATTGATTGAGTCGACTTCTACGGCATCAAGTGGACTTTGGATATAGGTGGAGCTCCATGGTGGTGGCTTCATAAGTGAAGAGAAAATTTGACATGAGTTCAGAGCACCGGTGATGCATAGTTCTAGGTTGAGCGGTTTATGCAGGTGGACAGGCGTAGCCTGAGGAGATCATGTCAGGTGGTATAGCATATGCTGGTGCAGAAATGCTATAGGTTCTTCAAGAAAGTTCAGAGAAAGTGATGCAGCTGCCAAGTAGAAGGGATTCTACAATTCTAGGATGGTGCCAAGAAGCAAGCACAGGTCTTCAATGGTGGAGGCGGTCATCCCAAAGGCCTTAAAGGTGCACAACAGCTGAAGAGGATTAGCAGAGGCGATGTTTGCATAGGTGCTGTCGAGTGCATAGGGACAGTGGGATCATGCAGGAGGGCATTATCGAGGGATTTGCTAAGGCTTGGGGCACCAAGGTGGAGATTATGAGGATTTATGGTGCTCCCACGCCTTGGGAGGCCACGGGAGGAGTCAAGGTGATGGCTCTGGAGATTCTAGGAGCTTAGTTGGTGCTTCAAAAACTTGGGACACAAGGTGAAGCAAGGAACAAAAGCCGAAAAATCAAAACTGTAGAAAAAAAATTTTCTGCAGGTTAGTTGGCTCAGTCCAAAACTGGATTGGCTAAGTTTCAGAGAATAGGCAAAATAGAGAGATGAGTGTTCAAAACTACTAGTATGGCACAGAACTGGACCGGCTCAATTTCACACTGAGCCAACCTAGTGGAACTTAGCTGGCTCAGCGCTGAGATTGAGTCGGCTCAATGCACGGGCAGAGTTACGCAAGGATCTATTTTGCGCTAGGGTCTGGGTTGATCTTAGGGGTCTTAAGGCCTAGTTTAAGAGGTCTTAAGGGGGCTAACTCATGTATGGATCGGGTCTAGATCCAAAGGATAAGAGCATGGGAGACATGGGTGTACATAGGCTCGGTGAGTGCTTTCATGTATTGGGTTAGCCAGGAGAGTTTTTGGTCAGACCTAATGGCTATGTATAAATACATAGGTTGTATTAGGATTTTAAAAGAGTGAAATCAATATAGATCTTTTCTTCCTTAATTCTCTCTTCTTCTCTTCTCTCTAGAGTTGTCACCCCAGGGTTCTTGAAGAAGCCCTAGAGAGAGGGGGCACCTCCCTTAAGCCCAAGGAGGGAGATGCCCTAACATAGATCTAGGTGTTGGATCTATGGTTTGCTGCTCATAGAGAATATCATAGATTCCTTCAAGTCTGTGCTAAAGATCAGGGGCTTCCAAAACATGGTATCGGTGCTTGTGATGTCAAAGATGATTAGCATTCGAGCGATATCATGGGTCTACAATTTGGTATTAGAGCTAGATGATGTATGGGACGTTGTGGATGGCAATACTTCAGTGCGAGTCGAAGCTTTTAGTATGCAGAACAATTCTCAAGACCTCAAGACAAATCTTGATCTATTGGAAGAAAAGTGAGAGAAGAAACAAATTTGAATGGCAGCTTACAAGCAGAAAGTAGCCTGCTACTACAACTCCAGGGTCTAGAGCTAAACATTTAGAGTAGGAGATTTGGTGCTCCAGCGAGTGGATGTTTCGCAATCTCAAAATTAAGAAAAGCTCGCTCCAAATTGGAAAGGCCCCTATGAAGTCATGGAAGTTGTTCGATCGGGGACATACTATCTGAAGGAGCTCAGAGGGCTAGCACTTTCGCGACCTTGAAACTTGGAGAACTTGAGAATGTATTATCAGTGACCTTGCTATAATAAATTTTTTTTATTTTAATATTGTTGTTTCTTGGTGCAAAACTATATGATGATAGAAAATGTCTTAACCGAGCTTCGCCCTTAGATGAAGTAAAGATCAATGGTGTCAAGAATAGGAGGAGAATCTCGTCTTGACATAGATGAAGATCTTCAATTATTTAAGATAGGAGGAGGGATGAGACCCTTTCAATGGCTCTTTTGTGCTCCAATAACTTTGTTAGGGATAGGAGAAGAATCTTGCCCTAACAAAGATAAATGCCAACCCCATCAGGAATAGGAGGAGGATCTCGTCCTGACAGGAGGATAAAGTTAAGACCAACTATGTCAAAAATAGGAGGAGAACCTCGTCCTGACATGGATGAAGACCTCTGATTATTGAAGATAGGAGGAGGGGAGAGGCCCTTTCAATGGCCCTTTTATGTCCCAATAATTTTGTTAGGGACAGGAGGAGGATCCTGCCCTAACAAAGATAAAGACCAATCCCGTCAGGAATAGGAGGAGGATCTCGTCCTGACAGGAGGATAAAGTAAAGGCCAATCATATTAGGAATAGGAAGAGAACCTCATTCTGACATGGATGAAGACCTTTAGTTATTTAAGATAGGAGGAGAGGAGAGGCCCTTTCAATGGCCCTTTTATGCCCTAATAACTTTGTTAGGGACAGGAAGAGGATCTCGTCCTAACAAAAGTAAAGGCCAATCCCATCAGAAATAGAAGAAGGACCTCATCTTGACAGAAGGATAAACTAAAGGCCAATCATGAGGAGAACCTCATCCTGACACCGATGAAGACCTTCAATTATTTAAGATAAGAAGAGGAGAGAGACCCTTTCAATGGCTCTTTTGTGCCTCAATGACTTTGTTAGGGACAGAAGGAGGATGCCTTAACAAAGGAAGGCCAATCCTATTAGAAACAGGAGTAGGATCTCGTTCTGATAGGGGGACGAAAAAAAGGCCAACCATATTTGAAACAGGAGGAGAACCTCATCCTAACATGGATGAAGACCTCCGGTCATTTAAAATAGGAGGAAGGGTGAGGCCCTTTCAACGGCCCTTTTGTGTCCCAATGACATCGTTAGAGGTAGAAGGAGGATCTTACCCTGGCAAAAGTAATAGCAAACCCCATCGGGAACAAGAGGGGAACCTCATCCTAATATAGATAAAAATTCATGGTTACCCAAGACAGGAAGATTTTTCAATGATCATCTCATTAAAAGTTGAGGCAAAAAAGGAGGAAAAATCAATAAACGTCAAATCCATACAAGGCGAAGAGCCAATTGAAAAAAAATATTATTTTATTAAAATTGAAGGTCATTACAAAGTGAAGGTCTGTAAGACCATACAAAAAATGAAGAAATAAGATGGACGAAGTCCTAAGAAGGACCTGATTCTTTGGACCTCAGACTGCTGCTCCCTACTATCACCAGAGATTGCTTCAAGCTAGTGATCTCTTCTTCAAGCTCCTTCATTTTCAATAGGCTCTCTACAAATAAATTAGTGGCCCATTAAAAATTATCTTTGGACTCCTGCAACTATCTTCTTAAAACTTCAGACTCGGCCTCTACATCCTTGATAGCTTGCCGCTCTTAGGCCAGTTGAATCTTCAACTGTTGAAGCATGGCTGATTCTTTGGCGAATGTCACTAATAGGGTCTCTAAAGAATTCCTTAAGGAAAGAAGTTCATTTGATTATCTATTCAAGCTGGCCTCTGCCTTCTCTACCAACTGCCTTTTAAGACCAGCTATCTTCTAGTCTACTTTTCAAAGTTGCTGCTAGAGGGTGGTGATTTCATTACTTCAGTTGAGCTCAAAATTCTTGTGTGAAACCTCAGTAGCATGAAGTTGACTTTGAAGCTCTGAGAATGTCTTGGACCAATCCTAGCCAGACTCCTCTCGGTCGGTGGACCATGCCAAGCTTCCCTCCAATAATTAAATTTTTTCTTTTTTGCCGCATTGAGTTCAACTTCAAGGGAACAAGCTTTAGCTATTAAAGTCCAGGACTTCTCACTTGCATGCTTCATTTAGGTGATCTTTTTTGGTATTATATTCTTTAAATAATTATCTAGATGATTGGTGTAAGCAGTTGATTTTGGTGATGGCATCGGCATGTTTCTTCTCTGATTTCTTAAGCTTGTCTTCAGTCTTCTCCACTTTCTTCTTAAGATGATGAACCTCCCTCCTTAGGCTTTCTATGTGGGACTTCAAGAGAATACCCTGAGGAAGGAGGTCGGCTTCGATAGGAGACTGTACTTGGAGCATAAGAATATCATCATATGGATTTCATCGAAGAAAAAATTCAGTCCCAAAATGAAATTGACTTCATTGATCAAAATATTTTTAGTACAGAAAGAAAATAAATGAAAAAAAAAAATATAAATTAAGAGGTCTTAGACCTTCGGAGGAGCTGACGAAGAGTCCGGTATAGTACTAGTCGGCCCCACTTTTTCAGCAATAGGTTCGGTAGGAGGGGGATCGGCTGCATCAATGGACGGCACCGTTTCATCTTTAGTAGCCCCTTCATACAAAAAGTCAAGGTCAAGCTTAGAAAACTTGTGGCCATCCTGCTCTTGCAGAGCTCGAATCCTTTATTGAAGGTCTCTTGGTCGAATCTGACATTTAGGTCTCTCATTTTGAGGAGAGACCTTGAACTCCTCTATCGCTCGAGCCATCACCTCCGAGATCTGCATAGATATTTACTCCTTTAATTCGGTGGTCTTAGCTTTGGCCTTCCTCCTCTGTTCTTCCTCCAAGACTAATGCAGTCTTTAACCCCATTGATATCTTCCTCTCCTTGCAGAGTACTTTTTGAAGACCTTCGACCTTGGCAGATTTCTCCGACAAAGAGCAGTCAACTTCATCTCTTTCCTTAGTAGGTGCTCAACCTCGGCCTGATGATCCTCTTGGGTCCTCACCACCTTTGACTTTAGAAGGTTCAATGATGTAGCCCAGCAGTTGGTGGCCTGTCTATTAAAAAAAGAGAAAGACAAGGTGATTACCTCAAGAAAGGATCCGAGCAAATCCCAGGCACGTTGGTTGACATCCGCATCAATGATTTGATCCTGGATGACTTTATGATTGTCGAAAGAGTTCTCCCCCAATTCTTCGTCGGAGCTATTGAAGGAAAATCCTGATTTCCCGGTCCAGGTTCGTCCAGATCTGATCAGATCAAGAGATATATTTCAAAAATTTTTTCTCTTGATCCCAATCAGATCTTGATATGTTTCAGATCAGATTCTTATTATTTTAATAAATAAAATAAAATAAGATAAATTAAATCAAATTTAATTTATCTGATTTGGGTAATCCTATTACCCTATAGATGATCCTGATTGCAGCGGAAGGTTCTGGATCTAGCCACGCAAGCGCCTGGCCTCTATCGGTATCCACTCAGGTTGGATCTGGAGATCCTCTTCTTCTCTATCACGCCTCCAAAAATTAGATCTGGATCTGATCTGGAGGATCTTCAAAACTCCTTTTGAAGATCAGCAGTCGTCCTTTGCAGCAGTGCAGCCTTCTTCTTTTGATCGCCTTTCTTTTGATCTGGAACGCACCAACCTAAGTCCAAAACTCTTTTGGATGTGGAGAGGAGAAGGAGGAGAAGTTTAGGCATGGAGGAAGAGGGGAGAGGCAGCCTTGGGGCGTGGGAAATCTCTATTCTAATTGCATTGGAATCTGAGTTGGGCGCAGGGTCTTATTTATAGACTAAGCGTGATCCAACTCCTCTTCCTCCCAACCAATCACAACCCTTTGTGAAATCAGATCTAAATCTGATTGGTGGGAATAGAGACCCCTGGATTCCTCCTTAGAGGGTGCCTAAGACCAGTCAAACTGGATTCTTAGTAGAACTCTGATTGGAATCCAAAAGGGAGGTGGAGTCCTTGTCCAACAAGGACTCCAAGGCGCCTCCAACTTGGGCGCACGCCTAGGGTGGCGTGCGCCCTCCTCCTTGCCAGGTTCTGGTAGGGGGACAGGCCCCCACCAGTTCTCCAATAGGTGCGTGACACGTGGACAAAAGTCAAAGTATCTATGGTCAACATTTGACCAGTCAAAGGTCAACTTTTGACCAAAGTCAAAGGACCAAAAATGGCAGGTGACCAAAAATGGCAGGTCATGTCTTATAAAATAAGACAACCTTCTCTAACTTGGACAACCTCCAGTTAGACCATATGAAGGCCTCTGATTGAGCACAAACTCCTTTGGCTCAGTCAGGACAACTTATTTGTGATAGTAAAAGAAGAACGTTAGGTTCAATCGAGTGCTAGCACGATTTCCTTGAACCTAATTGAATCTCATTCAGATCAATTGAACTAGATCAGTTCAATTGATGATCACCAGATTCAAACCCTTGTTTGTGTGACCCAGTTAGGTTCAGTTCTGTATGGTAATGGGATATGTCATGATCTCTATCAGAGACATCATCGAAACTCCTTTCGATGGATCAGAACTCTTCTGATTCGAACAGCTAGAATGATCGATCATCTAAATCATTCTAATTGCTCCCAAAATCCACCAGTGACACCTAGCAGTATATGGTGGCAACCCATCAGAGCTGAATGCGAACCTCTTGGTGCAGCTACCTGTGTGATTAAGTTCTTCTATCTTGAGCCCCGATCAGATTAGGGTTAAGGTAAACTCGTCAAACCCTAGTCTCTGTCATATGATATAATCATTTGATTCGAGTCCAATGTGAAAATCTAAATAGAAACTCTTTCTATTATTTCACTCTGCCATGGCCATGGGCTTCAGGACTTGATTCTCATGATTATCATAGGGCTGCTCCTCTACCACCGAGGTAGATAGATCCCATCTTGATGCAATCCAGTTCCTACAATGAACATGCTATAGCCAACATACACCTCAGGGTTCCATATGGCTAGGAGACCGAGTAATGGTGTAGTCAAACTATAACACCCTCAAGGTGAACTGCCGATGCATCTCAGGTCAAAGAACCAGACACACTACTGCAGCATCGAGTCAGTCATTGACGAGAAGGTAGACTTCCTAATGACTACTCGAGGTGGTCACGCTCAGTGCCCTCGTTCTCTAACGAGTACCTGTACTTTCGCTCCGGTGTCTCCACACCGTAGACTCAAGACTCATCTACTAAAGAGAAGCGATCGTACACCAACCTTCCGGATCAATCACCATCCTCGTGATGATCCTATGGTCGGGAGCTGTTTATGAGTTAATAATGATTATTCATGTCTTAAATTTTCAACTCTTGAAAATATGAATTATCATTACCATTAACTCAAAGGATGTATCACAGACACTAAATACATAGGTGTGATAGAAAATAACCCATTTTATTAATTATAGTCAAAATTATAATTTTGCCCCTAGAAGTGTATTACAAGTGTCAGCCAATTCTGGCTTCTAGGGCACATATATCTAACAATCTCCCACTTGTCCTAAAGCCAATTGGCTACAAGTCTAAGTCCCATCTTCTCAAGGTGGGCTTCGATCTTCTGTTGTCCCAACGGCTTTGTAAGTGGGTCTGCCACATTATCTGTGGAGTTGACTCTCTTGACCTCAACGTAACCTTTCTCAAGGTAATCGCGGATGAGATGATATCGCCGCTCAATGTGCTTGGACTTCTGGTGAGACCTCGGCTCCTTAGCAAGGGCTATGGCGCCATTGTTGTCGCAGTAAAGAGGAATGGCATCTGATGGCATTACTCCAATTTCTGCAGCAAACTTCTTGTACCAGAATGCTTCCTTTGCAGCCTCTGATGCAGCTATATATTCTGCTTCCATGGTGGAATCTGCTATCACAGTTTGCTTGGAACTCTTCCAGCTGACAGCTCCACCATTGCACACAAACAGACTTCCAGATGTCGACTTTCGATCATCTATATCAGACATGAAGTCCTGAGTCTGTGTATCCTTGAACTTGGAGTTCTCCGTTACCAAAGACCAACATCATATCCTTAGTTCTTCTCAAGTACTTAAGGATACATTTCACAGAAGTCCAGTGTTCTTCACCTGGATTTGACTGATATCTGCTTGTGACACTCACAGCATGGGCTATATCAGGTCGTGTACATAGCATGGCATACATGAGGCTCCCTATTGCAGAAGCATAAGGGATCTTGCTCATGCGTTCTATTTCCTCAGGTGTGCTGGGGCACATCTTCTTGGAAAGATGAATACCATGTCTGAAGGGTATTAATCCCCTCTTAGAGTTTTCCATACTAAACCTCTTTAGTACTTCCTCTATGTACATCTTCTGTGAAAGTCCTAGCATCCTATTCGGTCTATCCCTATAGACCTTAATTCCTAGAATAAAGGATGCTTCACCTAGGTCTTTCATGGAGAATTCCTTGGACAACCACATCTTGACTGATGTCAACATGGGAATATCATTCCCAATAAGGAGGATGTCATCCACGTACAATACGAGGAAGACAACAGCGCTCCCACTGACCCTTTTGAAAACACATGGTTCCTCTTCATTTTTGATGAAACCAAACTTTTTGATCACATCATTGAAACGAGTGTTCCAGCTCCGAGATGCTTGCTTAAGTCCATATATGGACCTTTGCAGCTTGCAAACCTTGTGATCAGTATCACTGGATGTGAAACCTAGCGGCTGTTCCATATAGATATCTTCCTCAAGATATCCATTTAGGAATGCCGTTTTCACGTCCATTTGCCATATTTCATAATCGAAATAGGCTGCAACAGCAAGCAATGTGCGGATGGATTTTAGCATAGCTACTGGGGAAAAGGTATCCTGATAGTCAATGCCTTCACGTTGACTATAACCTTTTGCCACCAGTCTAGCCTTGAATGTCTCCACATTCCCATCTGCACCAATCTTTCTCTTGAAGATCCATTTACATCCAATAGGTACTATACCTTCTGGTGGATCTACCAAGGTCCAGACTTGGTTTGAGTGCATCGAGTCGATCTCTGACTTCATTGCCTCAAGCCATTTCTCGGAGTCGATATCTGATATCGCCTCGTTGTAGGTTTTGGGATCATCTCCATGAGCACCATTACCTACGAGGAACATTTCCTCTACATCCTCTGAAATAATACCTAAGTATCTTTCAGGGGGACGGGAAACTCTTTCCGATCTACGAGGTGGAGGAGGTAGTGTTCTTATTGGCTCAACCTGATTTGGTTCCACTTGGTCCTTAGCTCTTTTCACTTGTGAGACTTTCTCATCAAGCTTAATCTGCTTTCCAATGCCACTATCTTGAATAAACTATTTTTCAAGAAATATGGCATGTCGACTCACAATCACATTGTGGTCTTCTGGAATGTAGAAATAGTATCCTAATGACTCTTTAGGATATCCTATGAATCGAGCTCTGAAGGACCTAAATTCTAACTTGTCCGCTTGTTGTCTTTTGACATAAGCCGGACAACCCCAAATTCTGAGATGACTCAGACTTGGTTTCTTACCGTGCCATATCTCATACGGTGTGGTAGGAACGATTTTAGAGGGAACCCTATTCAGTAAATAGATTGAAGTTAATAATGAATGTCCCCAAAGAAAATCAGGGAGGTCTGTGAAGCTCATCATGGATCGAACCATATCCAATAGAGTCCGATTTCTCCATTCTGAAACCCCGTTGAGTTGAGGTGTTCCTGGTGGAGTCCATTGAGAGACTATGCCATTATCCTTGAGATAGTCTAGGAATTCCCTGCTAAGGTATTCACCTCCTCGATCTGATCGAAGAACCTTAATGGGTTTTCCTGTTTGTTTTTCTACTTCATGTCTGAATTCTTTGAACTTTTCAAAGGCTTCAGACTTGTGTCTCATAAGATACACATACCCATACCTAGACAGATCATCGGTAAAGGTAATGAAGTAGACAAAATTGCCTCTAGCCGGCACATCAAATGGGCCGCACACATCAGTATGTACTAGGGCAAGGAGATCTGTGGCCCTCTCCCCATGTCCAACAAAAGGGAGTTTAGTCATTTTGCCTTGAAGACAAGATTCACAAGTTGGATATGACTCAAAAGTCAATGGACTCAATAGCCCATTTTTCTCCAATTTGTTAATCCTATCTTCTGCTATATGACCTAATCTCAGGTGCCATAGATATCTGTCATTTGGACTATCCCTAGGTCGTTTGGCATTCACGTTTTGCTCGATAGTTAAAACAGGTACATCAATATGCAACTGATAAAGACCATTAACAAGGAAACCATTTGCAATTTTATTTCTTTCATAAAGAATGTTACAATGGTCCTTAAAGAAGGTGATCACATAACCTTCTTGTGCTAAGCATGAAACAGAAATCAAATTCCTGCTAGCTGCAGGCACATAATAACAGTCTTTTAAAACTAAGTCTAAACCAGATGGTAATCGAAGAGGGTATGTTCCCACGGCTACTGCAGCAACTCTTGCTCCATTACCGACGCGTAGGATCATGTCTCCATCCCTCAGCCTCCTGCTATCCTCAAGACCCTGCATAGAAGTGCACAGGTGAGCACTAGATCCAGAGTCAAGCACCCAACTGGATGCAGAAGAAACCGTAAGGTTAGACTCAATAACGAGCATACCTCCAGAAGGACCTTCCTTCTTGTTCTTTAGGGTGGCCAGGTAAATAGGGCAGTTCCGCTTCCAATGGCCGTCGCTGTTGCAATGGAAACACTTTCCTTTGCCATCGGCCTTTTTCTTCGATTCTGCCTTCTTCTTCTTTGATCCTTCCACCTTTTGCTTTTTCACAGACTTCTTTTTCTTTCCATAAGACTTTCTTTTGGAAGAAGTCCGTTCCATAGCAAGAACTGAGCCTTTAGAACCTTTCATAGAAAGCTCAGCGGTAACCAGCATATTCATCAACTCGGCCAAGGAATTTTGAAGTTTATGCATGTGGTAATTCATGATGAATTGCCCATATGCATCAGTCAAGGATTGCAGAATAATATCGTTCTGCAGGTCCAAGTCCAACTTCACACCGAGCTTCTCAAGCTCTTCCATGTCCTTGATCATTGTCAGACAGTGATCTTGGACTGACTGCCCATCACGCATCTTAGCCTTAAAAAGTCATTTTGTGACTTGATATTTGGCTGCGCGACTCTGTTCACCAAACATCTCCTGCAGGTGAGCCAACATTTGGCGAGCAGTCCCGATATCTTCATGTTGGCGCTGGAGCTCATCAGACATCGAGCCCAACATGTAGTATCTGGCCTTATTGTCTTCGTCAATCCATTTTTCCAGAGACGCTCTCTGTTCAGTGGATGGACGAGCTGGTAAGGTGGGAGGGTCCTGGTCCAAAACATGTGTTAACTTCTCTGAACCCAAAACAATTTTGTAGTTCCTGAGCCAATCTTTATAATTGGGTCCAGTCAGTCTATGTGTGTCTAGGATACGTGCCAGTGGGTTGGACGCAGACATTTTCCTGTAGAGAGTCAAAGATTCTAGTTAGATATTGTAATTTTGACTTGACCAATTTGTTTAGGGATTTTATTTTTAAACAAATTAGCTCCCACTATTTTCTCGGATCCCTACACTCCCTCTGTAGAGATGCGAAAATCTCCGCGATTGATGATTTCTAGTGGGTGGTGCGGTCTCACCAACTGACTCATCACCTCACCTAACAGTTATTGGTGATGGGTTAGCCAATGAGTGAACAACTCTTGTTCAATGATTCTCTAATCATGGTGCACCCAAACTTGGTCTCTAATTCATGAATCTCACCGTATCCGGAATATTGATCCACTCCTTAGTTAAGTCAGACCCACCATTTGCATAGACTGGGTTCCTAATTGAGTCTCTCACCGTATCCGAAATATTGAGCCCAACTCATCCTCCAGCCCATAGCATCCAATGCCTAATAGACATGGTTGCATCTTCCCGGTGCAACTGAGCCACTGTATCCAGCCGAGAACAATCAACCCCGGGAAGGGCCCGCACATCTACAATGGTGGAAGACCTCAGACTTAATCTTTTCTTAGGGAGAATTGATTCAGGTCTCATTAAACTAGACTTGGCTTAGTCATAACAATTATGACTAACCTAGTGGCATGGGTTAGCTCGGATTATTGACCACCTCAGATCAGAACTGTGTCAACAGATATGGCCAGGTAAGTGAGACCGGTGGAAGGAATATGCCGTTAACTCGCACAAGAACGCATTCAGGTCGAGTAGCTTCCAATTAAAAACCAGTCGGTCGTCTATGCCAAACTTACCTTAGACACCAAATTGTTGAGTCAGAACCAATTGGGTTAGCCTACAATCCAGACTCTAACCTCTGAGCCTAATTAGGTCTTGCTTGATCGTGACTCGATCTTGACCCAGACTTAATCCTATTAGGCTGGTCAATTTAAGCATTGTTGATCCCATCTAACCAACTCTTGATTCGGTTTGATCAACCGCTTAGACCTAATTGAGCTACCCAAGCCCGAACCCAGTATTATGAATATGTCTTAGATCTGAAATTCTCAATTTTAGACCTAATTAATATTCCATAAACTTAATTCTTAATTAAGTTGGGTTCATAAACAAAATATGCACAATAAATCCTAGGGTTTCAGGATCTAGGGTTTTGCAGAAAGTAAGTTTTGGGTTTCTGATTAAGGACGAACACGCAGCACCCCTACACGTCATAAGAACACCCCATCGAATGGGAAGAGAGGGCCTTTAAACCCTTCTTCGTTCTTATGACCGGACGGCCAAGAGGAACGCCTTAATCAGGAACATTCAATACTACAAAACAATATCAGATCTATATCATATATCTCATATATAAAGTAGATCTAATCATGGCATATTTTGCATACATCTCATGTATCAAATCATGCATATTTTCAGATCTAAATTATCTCATAATAATCTAAAAAATTAGATTTAAATTGATCTAATCAAAATAAATTCTAATCTAGACAATTATGTAGAACTATTCTACAACTAGTCTAGACATGCATCAATCATATCTCATATGATATTTAAAATTAAATAATTTTTATTTGCTGTTTATCAGATGTTATTATAACACTTATAATATCAGAAAATAGTAAATAAGAAGATCTAAAATATGATTTAATCAGATTAAATCAAAGACATGCAAAACTATTCTATAGAACTATTCTATTCTAGAACTAGTCATGCATATCTTCTAATGTTCTTAGATCCAAATCATTTAATTTTAATTTTTTTTGATTTCAGATCTGATCACATCTCATGTGACATCTGAAATCACTTTATTTTCTAATTAAAATAAAATTAAAATCAGATCTAAACAATTTAGAACCATGGCTCTGATACCAGTTGAAGGGAAATCCTGATTTCCCGGTCCAGGTTCGTCCAGATCTGATCAGATCAAGAGATATATTTCAAAAATTTTTCTCTTGATCCCAATCAGATCTTGATATGTTTCAGATCTGATTCTTATTATTTTAATAAATAAAATAAAATAAGATAAATTAAATCAAATTTAATTTACCTGATTTGGGTAATCCTATTACCCTGTAGATGATCCTGATTGCAGCGGAAGGTTCTGGATCTAGCCACGCAAGCGCCTGGCCTCTACCGGTATCCACTCGGGTTGGATCTGGAGATCCTCTTCTTCTCTATCATGCCTCCAAAAATCAGATCTGGATCTGATCTGGAGGATCTTCAAAACTCCTTTTGAAGATCAGCAGTCGTCCTTTGCAGCAGTGCAGCCTTCTTCTTTTGATCGCCTTTCTTTTGATCTGGAATGCACCAACCTAAGTCCAAAACTCTTTTGGACGTGGAGAGGAGAAGGAGGAGAAGTTTAGGCATGGAGGAAGAGGGGAGAGGCAGCCTTGGGGCATGGGAAATCTCTATTCTAATTGCATTGGAATCTGAGTTGGGCGCAGGGTCTTATTTATAGACTAAGCGTGATCCAACTCCTCTTCCTCCTCAACCAATCACAACCCTTTGTGAAATCAGATCTAAATCTGATTGGTTGGAATAGAGACCCCTGGATTCCTCCTTAGAGGGTGCCTAAGACCAGTCAAACTGGATTCTTAGTAGAACTCTGATTGGAATCCAAAAGGGAGGTGGAGTCCTTGTCCAACAAGGACTCCAAGGCGCCTCCAACTTGGGCGCACGCCTAGGGTGGCGTGCGCCCTCCTCCTTGCCAGGTTCTGGCAGGGGGACAGGCCCCCACCAGTTCTCCAATAGGTGCGTGACACGTGGACAAAAGTCAAAGTGTCTATGGTCAACATTTGACCAGTCAAAGGTCAACTTTTGACCAAAGTCAAAGGACCAAAAATGGCAGGTGACCAAAAATGGCAGGTCATGTCTTATAAAATAAGACAACCTTCTCTAACTTGGACAACCTCCAGTTAGACCATATGAAGGCCTCTGATTGAGCACAAACTCCTTTGGCTCAGTCAGGACAACTTATTTGTGATAGTAAAAGAAGAACGTTAGGTTCAATCGAGTGCTAGCACGATTTCCTTGAACCTAATTGAATCTCATTCAGATCAATTGAACTAGATCAGTTCAATTGATGATCACCAGATTCAAACCCTTGTTTGTGTGACCCAGTTAGGTTCAGTTCTGTATGGTAATGGGATATGTCATGATCTCTATCATAGACATCATCGAAACTCCTTTCGATGGATCAGAACTCTTCTGATTCGAACAGCTAGAATGATCGATCATCTAAATCATTCTAATTGCTCCCAAAATCCACCAGTGACACCTAGCAGTATATGGTGGCAACCCATCAGAGCTGAATGCGAACCTCTTGGTGCAGCTACCTGTGTGATTAAGTTCTTCTATCTTGAGCCCCGATCAGATTAGGGTTAAGGTAAACTCGTCAAACCCTAGTCTCTGTCATATGATATAATCATTCGATTCGAGTCCAATGTGAAAATCTAAATAGAAACTCTTTCTATTATTTCACTCTGCCATGGCCATGGGCTTCAGGACTTGATTCTCATGATTATCATAGGGCTGCTCCTCTACCACCGAGGTAGATAGATCCCATCTTGATGCAATCCAGTTCCTACAATGAACATGCTATAGCCAACATACACCTCAGGGTTCCATATGGCTAGGAGACCGAGTAATGGTGTAGTCAAACTATAACACCCTCAAGGTGAACTGCCGATGCATCTCAGGTCAAAGAACCAGACACACTACTGCAGCATCGAGTCAGTCATTGACGAGAAGGTAGACTTCCTAATGACTACTCGAGGTGGTCACGCTCAGTGCCCTCGTTCTCTAACGAGTACCTGTACTCTCGCTCCGGTGTCTCCACACCGTAGACTCAAGACTCATCTACTAAAGAGAAGCGATCGTACACCAACCTTCCGGATCAATCACCATCCTCGTGATGATCCTATGGTCGGGAGCTATTTATGAGTTAATAATGATTATTCATGTCTTAAATTTTCAAGTCTTGAAAATATGAATTATCATTACCATTAACTCAAAGGATGTATCACAGACACTAAATACACAGGTGTGATAGAAAATAACCTATTTTATTAATTATAGTCAAAATTATAATTTTGCCCCTAGAAGTGTATTACAAGTATCAGCCAATTCTGGCTTCTAGGGCACATATATCTAACAGCTATTGGGCCCATTGCGGCAGACCTTCCGTAGGGATTTTCTAAGAGCCCTTTTGGTCTTCTTTTTCCCCGCCTCTTTCTCCCCTTCGGAGGAAGGCTCTGGAACTTGGGCCTTGGTGGGAGGGATAGCAACATTAGAGGATCGATGGCCTCAATAGTAGTGCCGAACTTAATGATTGGAGGAGCTTGAACTTTGGGGGTAACTTCAGGGGCACCCGTGGCACTAGCATGGGTTGCAAAGCTCAAAACATGGACTCTTGCCTTTTTCGAACTCTTGCCCATTGCCTTACCTTTCCTCTTGCAAGCTGGGAGCCTCCTTGTGAGCATTTCGACTATCTGGGCATCCATTTCTATAGGAAAGAAAAGAAGGTAGGGTCAGAGAGAAGAAAGAAGAAGAAGAGGGTAATCCACCAACTTCATCCATATACCTATTGGATCCAGAGGGCTAAGGCCGAGGTTGAATAGAGTTTACTCTTTTATTAGTTCGGATAGGGGAGGAGTTTGGTAACCTTTAATTTTGCTAACCAACTCTCGATCCTCTTTTTCTAACCTCGAGGCTTGGTGAACTGAATCCCTCAGATTTCTCTAAGGAGGGAGTCCTAAGAGTAGGGTCGGGCAAGAAACAAAGATGAATTACTCTTTCCAGTTATGGAATACAAGGAGGGGGCACCCTTAAGCAACCCTTTCTTATTGAACTAGGGTAAAATATACTACTAATCCTTCGCAGTAGGGTGATGCTTGAAAGTAAAGTAAGTTTGAAAGAGTAAAATTGTAGGCTGAACTTCAATAGATATGCAGAGAGCAAGAAATCCTATTATGAATCCAAAGTAATTCAACACTATAGAAGCTAAGAAGATATTTAGAAAATGGAACAAAGCTACCACAAAGATAGGAAGAGGGAGCCTTAGTCCAGCACGAAAGGCCTCCAAATACAAGCAAAATCGACCTGGAGGAGGGATGTAAGCTCGGCCACTCGGCCTAGAAAGTTTCAGCTCATACTCTATAGGTACTCCATACTGGATCCTAATTAGCGATAGGTCTTCAATAGTTAAGGAGCAAAGGATGGTTCCCATTATGAAGTTTGGCCGAGGTGCTGCCCTAGGTTCATCTTCCATTCTGATCTCGAAGTTTTGGGGGTTTGGGTCAACCAGGTCTCTAGAGCCGCTAGACCAAGAAATTTCGGATGATATTTAGATCAGATTAAATCCGGCAAAATCCCCAAAGAACTTAGGAAAAAGAGGTGGTGAAAAACTAGAAAAGAAAAATGGCAAAGCCCACCTAGAAAAATCTAAAGAGATTCTAAATAATATGGAAAGGTTAAAAATCAAGAGAGCAAGGATGAGTAACGGATCTAGGTTGATTGAAAAATTTAGGAAGAGGACCGAAAAGATGAATGATAAGTTGAGAAGAACGCCGATGGTTGGAGACATCATGGGAGGACAGAAGCTACAAGGATGGGATGCTCGTAGTCGACTGAGAACGAAGGAAGGAGAGTGAAAGGAAGCACAGATAAAGGTGAGAGGCCATGGAAGAAGAAGGGGGTTAAATAAAAGAGTGAGACTAGAGGACGTTATGATTGTAGGATCCTCTCAATCAATCCCAGCCCACCACGTGTCCCACTCACCTCTAATGCCTAATGAAACAATTATTGTGCCATACGTCAAGCTTCCGTGCTGGATGAATCTTTGACGAAATTAGTCCTCTTGGGTCATTCAAGCATTAAGCCTCAGTGCCAGATCAAAAGAAGCCAAAAGGTTTTCGATTTTCGAATGTGGGAAAGCTGATGAAGGACTTCGGATCACGATAATTTTTCTATGCTTCCATCATTCAAAATTTGAACCCTGAGAGTAGGGGGGACAAGTGTTGGGGGTGAAATAATCCCACTGAAGTCCTTAGCCATCCATTTCCATTTCTGAAGGGATCTGCCGACCTTCTCGACAATAAGTCCATGCCATAGAACTCGTTGAAGATGCATTAAAGTCCTGGCTAGACGGTCTTGAATAGTAAAGGAAAACTGCTATTTAACTAACCTTACTTCTCAACTTAAGATGAGTGGCAAGACCCAAGTTCAGCTCTTTTAACCTCGATTGGCGACTAGCCTAGAAAATAGTCAAACTCCTCCGATCGCGCTCCTTCTGGGATGAACTCCTCTAGTCGTATTTTTTTCAGACGAACTCCTCCACCTGCGCTCCTTCCTAGACGAACTCCTCCAATCGTGCTTCTTCTGGATGAACTCCTCCAATCGTGCTCCTGTCGGACAAACTCTCCTAGTCGTGCTCCTCCTGGTGGCATTCCCTCCAGATGCGGACCTACTTAGTTCCTGCCATGCCTATCAGCAGGATCCATCCAAGCGAACCTTATCAAGTCGCTGATACATAATGACTGCTCCATGAAGGACGGAGCGTGAAAGCCTTAGATCTCAATTCTGGGAGCATCCACTTATGTACAACCTAAGAAGCTTCCGAGCTTCTTAAAGCAATTAGACGTTGCCTCCCACAGACTTCGGCTGGCCATAAGTCTGCTGCATACACCGAAGTCTCCAACCTATGTTCGAAGTTTAACATGGAGATCTTCACTACTTATAAGTTGTGACAAATGACAACTCATCCTTCATAACAAACTTCATGCGGCCTGAGTGGCCCACTACCAGATGGTTACGGTTGTCACCATCAGTTTGTTACGCACTTCGTCTATAAAAGAGACCCTCCAGATATGTTTTTCCCTAAGCTTCCTTTTCCTTCCCGTTACCTGCTTTTTTATTTCTTGAGCACTCCATTATGGTTGGCTAGAGAATTAACGTGAGCATCGAAGGGATCCCGTTGGAGCCATCCACCTTCGATTTGGACTTTGTTTTGTAGGTCCCATCGGCGGCCTCAGCTTCTTAACTCCAGCTACCTCTGGCATCCTCACAGATTTCTACACCAATAGTAATAAATAGAATTTTGCCGCAAGGAATAAAGGCAAGACTTGAGCAGGCGAAAGGAACATGGATGGATGAGCTTTATCATGTACTTTGGACTTATAGAACCACTCAGAGATTGCTAACTATGGAGACTCCATTTGCTCTAGCCTTGGGAGCTGAGGTGATCATTCCAATTGAACTTGGACTCCCCTCGGTGTAAGTGGAAAGCTTTAATGAACAAAGCAACTCATAGGATCTCAGAGCAAATCTTGATTTACTGGAAGAAAATTGGGAGGAAGCTCAAATTTGGATGGCAGCTTATTAGTAAAAAGTAGTCTGATACTATAATTTCAAAGTTTGGAGTAAAACATTCAAGGTTAGAACAAGGGAATGCGTCAAATCATTTACCTTCTCTTCAAGTTCTCACCTCACTGCCAAGCTTTCACCAAGCAGTTTTTGGGCTCTGTAGGAGTCTTCCTCAGCTTCTCTCAGCTTTTTTCTCAGAATAATGGACTTACTTTGGCATCCTTTACAGCTTTTTCTTGGTAAGTTATTTGAATCCTCAGCTGAAGGAGCTCGGACTTATTCTACTCATATGGCTTAGAAAGACTTTCAAGGATCCTCTTTAGAGAAGCAAGTTCACTTGAATCTCTGCTTGGGCCAACTTGAGCTTTGTCTGCTAACTGCTTGCAAAGCTAGGTCATCTCATCATTGGCCGTTTGAAGTTTCTACTTAAGTTTGGCAATCTGGTCACACCACTGAAGTCTATAGATGTCATATGCCTTCTCGGCCGTGTGCAACTATTTCTGGAGATCAGAAAACTTCTTCGACCAATCCCCATCATATTTTTCCTGATTTTGAGTCCAAGCTGAGCCCCTCTCCAACTGTTGAATTTTTTCTTTTGCCTCTCAAAGCTCAACCTCAAGAGAACAAATTTTGGCAGTCAAGGTCCAGGACTTCTCATTGGCTCGTTTGGATGCCCGCTCAAGCTCTTCAAATAAATGATATTTCTTGGCTGTGTATTCCTTGAAGGCCTGCTTAGAAGCTTGGCAAAGATGGTTGATTTTGGTCGAGGCAACTGCATAGTTATTTTTCAATTTCAAAAGTTTGTCTTTTGTTTTCTTTAATTTCTTGTTGGCATGCTAAACTTCCTTCCTCAGATCTTTAATATTGAGCTTTTAGGAGAATAGCCCGAGGTAGTGGAGCAGCTTTGGACCATGATTGTGGCTGATGGCAATACTTGCATGCCGAGTTCTAAATTATTGACACATCATAATGCATGGAGGTATGCAAAAGAATGAAATTTAATTTTATTGATTGAAAAACTTAAGTACATAAAATGAAAAATAAAAAGAAAAAATACAACTAGTAGAGGTCTTCGACCTCTGAGGGTGGGGCAATAGAAGAACTTGGAGCAGCCTTAGTAGGTTCTGGCTCCTTGGCGGGTGTAGGGGCATCAGTAGTAGGTTCGATAGGAGGAAGATGAGCTCTAGTTGTAGAAGGCTCTGCCTCGTCATCAGAAGAATCTTGTAATAGAAAGTCGAGGTCTAGTCCGGGGAACTTCTCAATAATTTTTTTCGGCAGAAGTCGAATCCTTTGCCAAAAGCTTCTTGAGCAAACTCTACTTTGATGCCTTCCAACTCCTTTAAAGACTTGAAAGACAAAATGGCCTGCCCCTCTGCTTCAGCCACCCGCCTCCTCACTTTGATTCTCCTTAAAATCTACCAAAAATTAGGTTTAGGACTCCTAAATCAACTCAAATTAAGATCTGAGTAATTCTGCCCGTTAGATCTTGATCAAACAATCCAAAAACCACTCAAAAATCCCTTAAAATAACCCAGATCAAGTCGGATTTAATATCAGCCGTTGGATTATCCATTGGATCGAATCTAGGCCGTCCGATCGCATTGAAATAAGCCTTCAGACCTTTAGTTTTATGTTGGGATGAATCTCGGCCGTTGGATCTCAACTGAGAGCTGCGGATGCCGTCCATCAGCGCCTTCTTCTCATCCGTCCGATCAAGCTTCAGTGAAAATCGCCCGTTGGATCAGCCAGAATTCCCAAATTGCCCTCCGTGGACCGTGCGCGAGCCCGATGTTGCATGGACCGCCACATTCTTCAACCAATCAGCGCGCGCCTCTTACTGTGAAATTCTTGAATTACCCTTCAGATGGTCCACCATGCGCCGCGAAAAATGCTGACGTCATCCTGACGTCAGCGTTGCATCGGCGTTTTTTTTTTTTTTTTTTGAAATTCGATTCTGGGCTCGTTTGAAGTCCGTTTTGCCTGAAATTTTTTTCATCTGAACTAGAAAAATGAGATCTTCAATTCGTGGCCTTCTTTCCTATATAAGATTAATAAAAGTATCAATTTCTAATAAAATAGATTAATTTATTTTATAATTTAATACTTTTATTAGTATATTTTTACCACTTATCAATTGGACGTAGAATTTTTCTGTAGAGAGTTAATGTTTCTAGTTAGATATTATAATTGAGACTTGACCAATTTATTTAGAAGTTTTATTTTTAAATAAATTAGCTTTTACTATTTTCTTGAATCCCTACACTCTCTCTGTAAAGATACAAAAATCTCCACGATTACTAATTTCTAGTGGGTGGTGCAGTCCCACCAACTGACTCATCACCTCACCTAACAGTTATTGGTGATGAGTTAGCCAATGAGTGAACAACTCTTGTCCAATGATTCTCTAATCATGGTGCACCCAGACTTGATCTCTAATTCATGAATCTCACCGTGCTTAGAATATTGATTCACTCCTTAGTAAAGTCAGACCCACCATTTGCATAGATTAGATTCCTAATTAGGTCTCTCACCATATTCAAAATATTGAGCCCAATCCATCCTCCAGCCCATAGCATCCAATGCCTAATCGACATGGTTGCATCTTTTTGATGCAACTAAACCACTGTGATCAGTCGAAAACAATTAATCTCGGGAAAGGCCCACACATCTACAATGGTGGAAGACCTTAGACTTAATCTTTTCTTAGAAAGATTTGATTTAGGTCTCATTAAACTTGACTTGATATAGTCATAACCATTATGACTAACCTAGTGGCATGGGTTAGCTCAGATTATTGGCCACCTTAGATCAGGACTGAGCCAACAAATATGGCCAGGTAAGTGAGACCGGTGGAAGGGATATGCCATTAACTCGACAAGAATGCATTCGAGTCGAGTAGCTCCAATTAAAAATCAGTCGATCGTATCTGCCAAACTTACCTTAGACACCAAATTATTGAGCCAGAATCAATCGGGTTAGCCTACAATCCAGACTCTAACCACTGAGCCTAATTAGGTCTTAGCTTGATCGATCACTCATGTGATTCGATCTTGACCCAGACTTAATCCTATTAGGCTGGTCAATTTAAGCACTCTTGATCCCATCTAACCAACTCTTGATTCGGTTTGATCAACCGCTTAGACCTAATTGAGCTACCCAAGCCCAAACCCAATTTTATGAATATGTCTTAGATCTGAAATTCTTAATTTTAGACCTAATATATATTTCATAATCTTAATTCTTAATTAAGTTTAGGGTTCATAAATAAAATATGTAAATAAAATCCTAGGATTTCAGGATCTAGGATTTTGCAGAAAATAAGTTCTTGGATTTTCTGATTAAGGACGAACGCGCAGCACCCCTACACATCATAAGAACACCCCATCGAATGAAAGGAGAGGGTATTTAAATCCTACTTTATTCTTATGATCGGACGGCCAAGGGGAATGCCTTAATCAAGAAATATAAAAACTACAAAACTAGTTAGATCTACATCATATATCTCATATATAAAAATTGATCTAACTATAAACATATTTTGCATACATCTCATGTATCATATCATGCATGTTTTTAGATCTAAATTATCTCATAATTATCTAAAAAATTAAATTTAAATTGATCACATCAAAATAAATTTATTCTAGATAATTATGTAGAACTATTCTACAACTAGTCTAAACATGCATTCATCATATCTCATATGAACCAAAAATTAAATAATTTTATTTTTTATTTTTTAGATCTTATTATAATATTTATAATATTAAAAAATAGTAAATAAATTAATCTAAAATTATAACTTAATTAAATTAAATTATGATCATGCAAGACTATACATAGAATAATTCTATTCTACAACTAGTCATGCATCTTGTAGAACTTAGATCTAAATTATTTAATTTTAATTTTTTTTAATTTTAGATCTAATCATATCTCATGTGACATCTAAAATTATCTAATTATTAGATTAAAATTAAATTAAAATTAGATCTAAATAATTTATGGGAACCTGGCTCTGATACCAGTTGAAGGAAAAAATCTATTTTTCTGGATCAGGTTCGTTCAGATCTGATTTGATCAAGAAAAATATTTTAAAAATTTTCTTCTTAGATCTAAATCAAATTTGATACTTTTTAGATTTAATTTGATAGATCTAATAAAATAAAATAAAAATAAATTAAATTAGATTTAATTTATACCTTGTTCTTGGGTAATCTAATTATCCTATGATGATCCTGCTGATTGCCTGAGGTTCTGGATGCAGCCACGCAATCGCCTGGCCTCTACCTGGTATCTACTCAGGCAGGAATCTGAGATATCTCCTCCTTTCTCAATCGATCCTCCATAAGATCAGATCTGGATCTGATCTTGAAGGTCTTCAAAATAACTTTTGAAGATTCGATGTTGTCTTCTTGCAGCAGTGCTGCCTTCTTCCTTTCTTGTTGCCTTTCTCTTGCCTGGATCGCACCAAACTGAAGCCCAAAGCCTCTTAGGCATGGAGAGGAGAGAGAAGATCTAAGGAAGGCATGGAGGAGAGAGGGAGAGAGCAATGTGGCATGGGCAAAGGGAGAAGCCTCTTTAAAGCTAGGCACAGATAGGGTTTATATAGACCCTACTGCGCCATGCAGTGCCACATCATCCCGACCAATCATGTCTCTTCATGCAATCAGATCTAAATCTGATTGGTGGGATGATATCACCTGATCCAATTAGATGAGAGCCTCTCTCCAACATCCTTAGGTGGCACCAGGACTGGTCAAAGCAGAGTCCTTTGGCACCGCCTAGTTTGATTCCAAGAAGCAACCTGGAGTTCCATCTGTATGGGACTCCAGGCGTCGCTATCCTTGGGTGCATGCCTCCCTAGGCATGCACCCCCTCCTTTCCTCTTTCTAGCAAGGGGACAAGCCTCTATCTGCTCTCCTATGGGTGCATGACACATGGACAGATGTCTAAGTGTCAAAGGTCAACGTTTGACCAAAGTCAAAAGATAAGAATTAGCAGGTGATGAAAAATGATAGGTATTATCTCAAATTTATCTCATAAATTAAGACAATCCTTTTCTAACCTGGACAAGCTCCAGTCAAACCAAGTAAAGATATCTGAGTGAGCCTAAACATATTTAGCTCAGTCAAGATAATATTAAATGATTATTGAAGGAGAATATTAGGCTCAATCGTGTGCTAGCATGATTTTCTTGAACCTAATTGAATCTAATTCAAATCAATTGAACTAGGTTAGTCCAATTGATGATATCCTAGATCCAAACCCTTATTTGTGTGATCCAGTTAGGTTTCAGTTCTATATGGTAATGGGATATGTCATGATCTCTATCATCGACATCATCGAAACATCTTTTCGATGGATCAGAACTTTTTCTAATTCAGACAACTAGAATGATCGATCATCCAAATCATTCTAATTGCTCCCAAAATCCACCAGTGACACCTAGCAGTATATGGTGGCAATCCATCAAAACTGAAAATGAACCTCTTGGTGCAATTACATGTGTGATTAAGTTCTTCTATCTTGAGCCCCGATCAGATTAGGGTTAAGGTGAACTCGTCAAACCCTAATTTCTGTCATATGATTTAATCATTTGATTCAAGTTCGATGTGAAAACCTTAATAGAAACTCTTTCTATTATTTCACTCTGCCATGGCCATGGGCTTATGGACTTGATTCTCATGATCATCATAGGGCTGCTCTTCATCTACCGAGGTAGATAGATTTTCTCTTGGTGCAATCCAATTCCTACAATGAACATGCTATAGCCAACATACACCTTAGAATTTTGAATGGCTAGGAGATCGAGTCATGGTCTAGTCAAACTATAACACCCTCAAGGTGAACTATCGATGCATCTCAGATCAAAGAACAAGATACACCATTGCAGCTTCGAGCTAGTCATCGACGAGAAGGTAGCTTCCTTATGAATGCTTGAGGTGGTCACGCTCAGTGCCCTCATTCTCTAACGAGTATCTATACTCTTGCTTCGGTGTCTTTACACCATAGACTCAAGACTCATCTACTATAAAGAAGTGATTGTACACCAATCTTTTAGATCAATCACCATCCTCATGATGATCCTACGGTTGGAAGCATTTTATGAGTTAATAATGAAAATTCATGTTTTAAATTTTCAACTCTTGAAAATAAGAATTATCATTACCATTAACTCGAGGGATATATCACAAACACTAAATACACATTATGATAGAAAATAATCTATTTTATTATTTATAGTTAAAATTATAATTTTATGCTTAGAAGTGTACAATAGGTGTCAGCCAATTCTAGCTTCTAGGGCACATATATCTAACAGTAAATTTCACCTTGGTTTGGCAAGAAGGGGTTGCTCAAAGGTGCCCCTTCCTCTATCCATAATTGAAAAGTTCATCTTTATTTCTTGCCTAACCTTACTCTTAGGACTCCCACCTTGGAAAAATCTGAGGGATTCAGTTCGTCAAACCTCAGGGTTAGAAAAAGAGGACTGAAAGTCGTTTAGTAAAATAAAAAATTTTCAAGCTCCTCTTGTGTTCGAGCTAATACAAGAACAAACTCTATTCAACCTTGGCCTCAATCTTCTGAATCTAATAGGTATACAATCGAAGTTGTGGGTTACCCCTTTTCTTCCTTTGTTTCCTTCCTGACTATACTTTTACTTCCTTTACTACAGAAATGAACACCCAGATGGTCAAAATGCTCATAAGGAGGCTCCTGGCCTGTAAGAGGAAAGGAAAGGCATCGAACGAGAGCTTGAAAAAGGTAAGGGCCGATGTTCCAGGCTCCATGGTTCTCGTTAGTGCCGTGGATGCCCCTGAAGTTGCCCCAGAAGTCGAAGCTATTGGAAAATATGTCCTAAAGTCAATCATCTAAGTGGTAGATGACTGAAATTAGTATATGAATTATCTAATAATAATAGTTATTTGGCTGGTTCATCATAGAAGTTCTATCTTCTTTAAATGTACTTCTAAATTATGATGAAGTTGTTAGAACCATAATTAATCGATAAAGAAGGATTTATCGAATGGTTCTTAAACTGTTCATGATTAAATGATAAGTTATTAATAAGGATGATAACTTATCGAGTAGGTTGCTATATGCCATATGCATTGGTTGTCCTCGTAACCAAATGGTGTGGAGATACTAGTATAGCATTCAGGTGAGATGTCGGAGTACATCTACACTAAACATGGCCAACGTAGCACTGTACTATCAAGAGTAGCTAGCTAAGGCCAATAGATATAAGTGTCCCTTCGATCTGAGATTATCATGGTGACTTATAAGTAACTCATTATACTTTGATGTCGGACTGTCTGTATTTCTAATATAGGTTCGAAAGATTTTTGGATATAGTCAAGTACTTGTAGAGTTAGTGTATGAGTCAAGATGGGACTGATCACTCCTGATTAACTTTAGGAAGAGAATAACTCGCTATGTTTCAATTTAGCAAAACCTAGGCCTGGATAATCCTCATGAGGAGTTACGGGATTCGCAAAATTTTGAAACATAATAAAGATGACTTGTATGAGTGTTAACAGTATACTCAAAGTCATCTTGGGTATTATTGGTCAAAGGGATGAATTATATGGTAACCATGGGCTAGGGTTCTAAGAATGTTGCTTTGCATACATTCGGCCTATTCGGACGTCGAAAACCATTGCTAGATGGTTACTTCGATTAATACAAGAATTGGTTTCTACACTACTGGCTTAGGTTCAAACCTATGGGATCACACACATTAGAGGTTGTAATTCGATTAGATGGTTAATCGATAATTGAGAATCGTTCTAAGGTAAAACCATCAATACAATTGATGTTTAACCTAGTACAAGTGTTGTAGGAGGATCGATTAGCAATTGGATTATTAATTGGCTTAATTTGATTGAGCAATCAGGCTGAGATCAAGTCTAATTAAATTGGATTCAATTAAAATTTATTTGGACTTAATTAGATTAAGTCTAATTAGTTTATTGGATAAGCCAATTGCAAGGAAGAATAAGTTCCTATTCAACTAGGACTTGAGTGCACCTAATTTCTAATTTGATTAGAAATTAAAATAGATTTAAATATAATTTAAGTCTAATTTAATTAGACTTCTAATTGAATTAAGATTTTCTATTAAATAGGTTGACTCAAATCTAATTTAAATGAGATTTAAATTGGGTTTGACTTAGTCTACATTGGAGAGTCCTACTTAGACTAGGACTCTTTCCTTCACTCTTGCACCACCTAAGAAAGATCCCACACCCATTATATTTTTAATTCTAGATTTTTTATATTTTAACATGCCTAAGAGAGGTTCTCCACACCCCCTATCAGGTGTTTTTAGAATTTTATTTAACTTGATCAAATAAAGAAAGTTATTAAGACTTGGACTCTATTTGATAGAGTCCCAATTCTCCAAAACACCATTTTTTCTTATAAAATATTTTTTCCATGCCTCTTTTTCTTTTGTGTACTTATTTCCTTTGGTTTTGCATGTGGTTTCCTAGTATTCACCCCAAAAAAATAGGGGAGGAGGTGTCCAAGAGTTGGATGCCTCCTAAAACTCCTCCCTAGAGTCTATATAAGACTAGGTTTGACCTAGTCTTCCTTATCTAATTCGGGCACCTCTTATAAGATGTTTTTGGATGTGAAAAATTTTAGAAAATTTCTAAAAATACCAGAAGAAAAGGAGGAGGAGGCATAGAGGTTTGGGGCACCAAGTTTCTTGGATAAGAGGTATTTATCTCAACATCAAAAGTTGATGTCTTGAAGGGACAAAAGTAAGAGAAGATTGTCTTCTCTTGGTTTTTTCTTTTAAGTTTTTTCTTTCTATTCTTTTGTGTATTTTAATATGATAAAAATCTAACAGAGAGAGAGAGGGAGAGGGTGTGGGGATGTGTGCTCCAAGGTGTTGGGACATAGTAATCATCTTTGGACATGATCCGATCATGTCCTGATGAGAGAAGAAAAAGAGAAGGTCCTCTTTTAGGATATCTTTGAGAACCCTTCTTCTCCATATTTTTGTAGGATTTTTCTATAAGAAAAATCAGAGAATGTTAGATCTATAAACAAGAAAAAAATCTAGAGTAGAAGATCTCCTCTTGTCCTAGCATAGAGATGTTTTCAGGACATCAATTGTTGATGTCTTAAAAGAGAAGATTTATCTTCTCTTTGGACTTTTCTCATATGTATTTATTTTTAATTTTTGGAAGGTCCAAAAGTTAGACCTCTTCCTTATTTCTCCTTGTGTTCTTCATCTCTTGAAATATCCAAGAGATTAGAAGAATAATTTTTAGATTAACCATCAGGAGGGATCCGCGAGAAGCTAGCACTTTGAGCGGATCTTCGTTCGACGAACCTCCGATTTGTGTTGCAGCCTCATGTGGATTTTTTGTAGAGCTCGGATGCATATGCAGCTCCAAAGAAAATAGTGACAATCAACCATGGAGTTCTCGATCTATATGAAGATAAGAGATTTGATCTCTTCTCTCATCTAGATGTGATCTAGAATTTAGATCTAGAACTATTCTAGATCTAGGATATTGATTTGATAAATATCAAAATATTTATTTTTAAATTTAAGAATATATTATGATATGTTATAGGCTCTAGATATGGGGTTTAGTAATTAGATTATATGCTATTGTAGATTAAATAGTTTAATCTACATCTTTCGTTGCATTTTATTTCAAAAATATTTTGAAATTCAAGCGTGAAATCTTACATATTTTCCATCAGTGGTATCAGAGCATCTAGGTTCTATTATAACATGATCATGCTTGCATTAAGATAAATCTAAAAATAAAATTTTAAAGATCGCATATACTGATTATACGGTTGTCCTACTGTAAGGTTTATCTCTTACAGTGGAGAGGTTGTCCTAGTATGTGCTGATCTATTTATGAATCATGAATAAGTTAGATATGATCTAAATAATTTTATAATTTATTTTTTAATTTTAAATCTAAAATTAAATAGATATTAGATCTATTTTAGATTATTTAGATTAGATCTAAATAATATCGGATCAGACATACTGATTATAAGATTGTCCTGCTGTAAGGTTTATCCCTTACAGTGGAGAGGTTGTCCTAGTATGTGCTGGTCTGAATAAATCATAAATATGTTAGATAAAATCTAAAATAATTTATGATTTATTTTTAGATTTTAAATCTAAATTTAAATGGTTTATGATTTGACCTATATGATGTGTTTTATGGTTAGATCTAGATCCTATTATTGCATATGTTGATATGTATCTTTTATTTTGAATCTAGAATGTATATGTATGACATATTAGTTTTATAGAATTTAAATTATGAACTTAGTTTCTGCAAAACCTTAGATTTGAAATCCTAGGACATGATCAAAATATTAAAGATAAATTAGATTTGAAACCATATATATTGAATATGATTCAATGTAAACTATTTATAATTTAAAATTATTTTAAATAATTAAATTAAAAATTAGTTCTAAGGTTCCATAAATCCAAACCCATAAGCTTTGAATTTAATTGAGAATTAAGTGATGGTTTAGGATCTAGATTTGTAATTTAAAGATTCTAAGATAATTTCATAAAACATGGATTAATGGGTAATGGGTTAGCTTTGATTAGGTCCTTAATTGGGTTAGACCTAGGGTTAGATTAAATATGGACTAAGTTAAGAAATTAATCGAACATAGTTAATAGTTAATTAGGATTAGATTATTTTTATAGATCACTTCAATAGTCATAGTTGATCAAAGTTCATACATCTAATAAATGGATACTGATCATGGCTCAGTGGTCGAGCCCGAGTCATTAGGCAGATTAAATCAAAATTGATAAATCGATTGATATCTAAGGTAAGTCTGGCATTTCTAAATTCGTTAGTTTTTAATTAGCAGCCTGCTTACCTAGCTATTTTTGATGGTGTCTAAAGCAAGCCTTGGCAGACCCTCGCACCAATCTCACTTACCTGGCCAATGTGGTTAATTTGGTCTTGATTAGATTGCTTATTGATTCATGCTAACTCATGTCATATAGAAAATCAGTGAGACTGATTTTATTCAGTGAGACTGATCTAGGTGCCCATGGACTAAAATTAATCCTATTCCTCATCAATAACTTGAGAAGTCAATGGGAGGACTTGACTTGGTGAAGTTAGTGGAAGCAAATTGGTCCATGTTCTTTCTATCCTTAAATCACTAATAAATTAAATCTTTTAAAATTATTAGGTTCTTAAAATGATAAAATTATGAAGATAACTAAGTCATAGCCTCTCATTAAGTTGAATGATAATGGGTCCATTAACTTAATAATCATTGGAGGCCCAAAGACCTGGTGCTTATTGACTAATGAAATTATCATTCATAATATGATAACTTGAAAGTGTCTCTCTAATGGTAGTTAGGTTGACCAACCAAAGTTGGGCTTAATCATTCATTGGTTAGATGCACAAGTATGGTCATGTTAATGGTTGGACCTAACTGGATCCTTATAGTGGAGGCCAAAGCCTATTGATTAGATTTCTAGGAAAAAATTAAATTACTAAAAGTTATTTGGAGAAATAATTGGTTAATGAACCTACCCATAGATGCACATGGGTTGGCCGACCAAAGTCGGGCTTGTGTGTAGTCTACGTAGATTCTAGTACCTACTAGAAAATTAAAGTAATTTTCTGAATTGAAGGTAAAGGTTATCAATTCGAATAAAATAGTGGAAGAATCTTAAGACTAAAGTCCAAGTCTCTAGGCTTAAAATAATTCATATACATTAGGTCTATATTTTCTTTTCTCATAGAATAAGGCTAAATCCTAATTGCTCCAATCACTGTTAGACAGTGATGACTTATAGGATCCAACTTTGATAATTAGTATTGAAAGTTGAATTTAGTTCAGCAGTAAGAATAGGTTCGTATTGGGGCTTATAAGTTCAGTCAAAATAATTAGTCTAATGTTGACCCAAAGTAGGCATAATGCTTCTACTATTAGAAGCAGGGTCATATGAAGAAGAATTGTCTTGCTTTCCTTGACCATAATAAACTAATCAAGAGAAAGGAGCAAGAGTTGCTTATCAAAGATGTTATATGATAATACCTTGAAATTTTTCTGTATGTAATTTTGCTACCTGGGTATGGGATACTAGTAGTCCTATAAAATTTGTTGTAAGAATTTTAGGTAAGTGGAATGCTTAAAAATGGTGAGAAATATCTGAACGTTAGAGATGGAAGTCCTGTTTCAATCCTAGCTTTAAGAATTATCAAGCTTATTTTTGAAAGATGTCATTTTGAGTGATTATCAGTATTGTCCATCGTTTATGATAAATGTGATCTCTATTGGCTTTTTGGTCAGAGATGGTTATCATTTATCCATAAAAGGAATTATTATGATATTATTATGAATAATGTTATAATAATACATGGATAATAAAGAAATAATATTTAACATTTATACAGTCTATAAAGTATAATGTACACATTTAATAAACATCTAAGTTAGATTATGTCATGGATGTCTATCTTTGGCATTATAGGCTTAGTCATCTTGACAAGAATAGAATAAACATATTAGCTTGAGAGGAAAACCTCGACATCAATGATTCATGAATCATTGATAATCTATGAGTCTTGTCTTCTTAAGAAGATGGCAAAGTCACCTTTTACTAAAAAGGTGAATGAAGCCGATAAAGTTCTAAGTCTCATACATTGTGATGTATGTGGACCTATGAATCCAAGTGCTAGAGGAAGATATCAATATTTCATTATAGACAACCTATTTGGACATGGGTGCATTTAGCCTAAATCATTTGAAATATTTAAATGATTCAATAATAAAATAAAAAAATAAACTAAAAAAGATATTAGAACTCTTCGATTGGATCGAGGAAGTGAATACTTATCCAGTAAGTTTGTAACATATCTAAGAGAGAATAGGATTCTCTCTCAGTAGATTTTTTTTTTGAAATATAGTATATCAAAAAGAAGAAATTGAACTTTGTTAGACATGATTCAATCCACGATAGGGTTCACTGGTCTGCCTGTTTCAGGGTTGTGCTCTTATGACTATTTATTTTACTCTGAATAATTTACACCAAGTAAATCTATTGTAAAGACTCCATATAGGATATGAATCAGGTGTAGACCTAAACTCTCTTACCTTCGGATTTAGGATTAATCGGCCTATGTCATAGGCTTGCACATAGATAAACTTAGATCTTGGTCCAATAGGTGTTTAAGGGTTATTAATTCTACCATACTAAAGAACATAAGATGTTAATCAATAGTAGGGCATTCCTTTTGAAAAGAAGTTCCTTAGAGAAGGAACTAATGCCTATCAAATTGAACTTCGAGAAGTTTGACTGGTAGAAAATGAACTGACATAATCTAGTAAACCTATAGAATTGGATTTGATCATATCAAACCTAGAGCCCATTAAAGTAGCACCTTTAAGAAGATCCATTAGAGTACTATGTTAGCCAGACAGATACTTCAGTATCTTAGTCCTGGGACGGCAATCCTATTGAGCTCGATCAGAACAGCAAGGATTTGATCACCTATAGGGATGCAATACAGTGGTCTTACTCTAAGAAGTGATTTGGAACCATCAAATCCAAATTAAAGTCCATGGAAATCAATAGTGTGTGAACACTAGTTGATTCACCTGAAGGGATAAAATTCATTGGGTGTGAATGAATTTTCAAAAGGATCAGAGTAGCGCAGACAGAAAGGTAAAGACTTATAAAGCCTGTCTGGCTATCATTTTAGAGTTCAAACATATGTTTTGAATGTATGTCTTTGTTTTGGAATTGGGCAAAATGTTCTATAGTGCAATTCCTTATGTTGTCTGTGGATAAAATTCTATTAATCGGGAATGGCATTCCAATATTGCAAGAAATAAAGATTTGGTTGTCATCTAATTTCTCCATGTTCAAGACTAGATATGGTATGCTTACTAAGGATTGTGAGTGGATACCAGTCTGATCAAGTGAGAATCACTGGAAGATTGTATAGATAATCCTTAAGTATTTGGAAAATACTAAGATCTAGTGACTCAAATATGGAGATACTCACTTAAAACTTATGAATGTTTTGATTTTAGTTTTTGTCAGATCAAGATGATCGTAAGAGAGTGTCGGATCATACCCTAATTGCAAGAGCAATCTATTGAAAAGGTTTTAAGCAGAAT
>QRFJ01001512.1:54903-176553 GCA_006176705.1 Cocos nucifera
TACTGTAGCCGATTTAGTTAGTGATGTAGAGTGCATCGTGGCATATGATGCTGCTATGTAAGTTGTATAATTGCTGAGGTTCATTAGCAGGTTGGGAGTGGCACCCTTCACTGATGGTCAAATTCTATCGTAGCACTAGAGCCATAGCTCAGGCTAAAGAACCAAAGGACTAGGATATTCTACATCACTATCACCTTTGATTTTAGATCAGGATGACGTCAAATTTTGGAAGATCGATGAAAAAGGAGAACTTGATCGATCCATTTGCTAAGGCCTCAAAACTAAGAAGTTCTATGAACTGAAGTAGAAGATAGGATATTTGATATCATTCTAATTGGCTTTAGTCCAAGTGGGAGTTGTTGAAAAATGTATCCTGAAGGCAATCATCTAAGTGGTAGATGATTGAAATTAGTTTATGAATTATCTAATAATAATAATAGTTATTTGCTGGCTGGTTCATCATAGAATGTTATCTATCTTCTTAAATAAACTTCTAAATTATATTGATTGTTTTTAGAACCATAATCAATCGATAAAGAAGAAGATTTATCGGATGGTTCTTAAACTATCACGATCAAAATGATAAGATTATAATACGGATGATAACTTATCAAGTAGGTCATTGTACTGCCATATGCTTGATTGTCCTCGTAACCAAGGTGGGTGGAGACACTGCGTATAGCATCTCAGGTGAGATGTAGGAGTATATCTGACTAAACATGACTAATGTAGCACTCTACTATTAAGAGTAGCTAGCTAAGGCCAATGAATATAAGTATCCCTCCGATCTGAGATCACCATGGTGACTTGCAAGCAACTCACTGTACTTTAATACCGAACTATCTGTATTTCTAATATAGGTTTGAAAGATTTTTAGGTACAGTCAAGTTCTTATAGAGTTAGTATATGAGTCAAGATGAGATCGGACCACTCCTGATTATCTTCAGAAAGAGAATAACTCGCTGTATTTTAATTTAGCAAAACCTAGGCTTGGGTATCCTCGTGAGGAGTCACAGGATTTGCAAAATTTTGAAACACAATAAAGATAAACTTTTATGAATGTGATAGCATACTCGAAGTTATCTGAACATATTGATCAAAGGGTATGAATTATACTGGTAACCATGGGCCAGGTTCTAAGAATATTGCTTTTGCATACATTCGACCTTTTTGGACATTAGGAACCGTTGCTAGATGGTTACTTTAATTAGTAAAATTAATTTTTATACTATCGACTTTAGGTTCGACCTATGGAATCTATTTTTAATATGAGCAAAAATGTAATGCCCATAAAAAAATACCTAGAGTAGCCAAAGATAGGTATCTATGGCACCAAGACTAGGTCATATAGCAGAAGATATGTTACAAATTAGAGAAAATTGGGCTATTGATTTGTTGACATCCGAGTCAATCCAATTAATGAATCTTTGTCTTCATGGCAAAATGACTAAGCTTCCTTTTGTAGATATGGGAAAGCCATGGATCTTTTGCCTAGTACATAACTGATGTGTGCGGTCTATTTTATGTGCGACCTAGAGCAACTTTGTCTACTTCATACCTTACCGAATGATTTATCGATATGGATATGTGTATTTATCAGCACAATCTAAGCTTTTGAAAAGTTCATGAAATTCAAACATAAGTAGAAAAATTAAAAACCTTAAAATTCTTCGATCAGATCGAGGAGGTGAATACTTTAGTTAAAATTTCTGGACATCTCAAGAAAATGGCATAGTCTCTCAATAGACTCCATCTGAAATACCTCAATTCAATGAGATTTTAGAATGGAGGAACCAGAACCTATTAGATATGGTCCGATCTATGATGAGCTTCACAGACCTTTCTGATTTTCTTTGGGGACATAGTCTGTTAACTGCAATATACTTACAATAGGGTTTCTTCTAAAACTGTTCCTACCACACCGTATGAGATATGGCATGGTAAGAAACTAAGTCTGAGTCATCTCAGAATTTGGGGTTGTCTGGCTCATGTTAAAAGACAACAAGCGGACAAGTTAGACGATAGGTCCTTTAGAGCTTGATTTATTGGATATCCAAAAGAGTCATTAGGATATTATTTCTACATTCTAGAAGATCACAATATGATTGTGAGTCGACATGCCATCTTTCTTAAAAAATAGTTTATTCAAAATGGTGGCATTGGAAAGCAAATCAAGCTCGAGGAGAAAGTCTCACAAGAGCAACGAGCTAAGGACCAAATGAAACCAAATTAGATTGAGCCAATACAATCACTACCTCCTCCACCTCATAGATCGAAAAGGGTTTCCCATCCTCCTGAGAGGTACATAGGTACTATTTCAGAGGAAGTAGAGAAAATGTTCTTTGTAGGTAATGAGGTTCATGGTGATGATCCCACAACCTATGACAAGACGATATCGGATATCGACTCCGAGAAATGGTTAGAGGCAATGAAGTTAGAAAATAACTCGATGCACTCAAACCAAGTTTGGAAACCTTGGTAGATCTACCAGAAGGTATAGTACCTATTAGGTGTAAATGGATCTACAAGAGAAAGATTGGTGCAGATGGAAATGTAGAGACATTCAAAGCTAGATTAGTGACAAAAGGGTATAATCAATGCGAAGACATTAACTATAAGGATATCTTTTCGCCAGTAGCTATGCTAAAATCCATCCGCACATTGCTTTCTATTGCAGCCTATTTCAATTATGAAATATAACAAATGGACGTAAAAATGATGTTCTTAAATAGATACCTTGAGGAATATATCTATATGGAACAGTCGCTAGCTTTCACATCTAATGATGCTGATCACAAGGTATGCAAGCTACAAAGGTCCATATATGGACTTAAGCAAGCATCTTGAAGCTGGAATACTCATTTTAATGATGCGATCAAATTGTTTGATTTCATCAAAAATAAGGAGGAACCATGTGTCTTCAAAAAGGTCAGTGGGAGTGCTATTGTCTTCCTCATATTTTACGTGGATTATATCCTTCTTATTGGGAATGATATTCCAATGTTGACCATAGTTAAAATGTGGTTATCCAAAGAATTCTCCATGAAAGAGCTAGGAGAAGCATCCTTCATTCTAAGAATTAAGGTCTATAGAGATTGACCGAATAGGATGCTAAGACTTTCATAGAAGATGTATATAGAGGAAGTGCTAAAGAGATTTAGCATGGAAAACTCTAAGAGGGGATTAGTACCCTTCAGACATGACATTCATCTCTCCAAGAAGTTGTGCCCTAGCACACCTAAGGAGATAAAATGCTTGAGCAGGATCTCTTATGCTTCAGCAATAGGGAGCCTCATATATGTCATGTTATGTACATGACTTGATATAGCCCATGTTGTGATTGTCACAAGTAGATATTAGTCAAATCCAGATGAAGAATATTGAACTTCTATGAAATGTATCCTTAAGTACTTAAGAAGAACTAAGGATATATTGTTGGTTTTTGGTAATGGAGAACTCCAAGTCCAGGGGTATACAGACTCGGATTTTATGTCCAATGTAGATGATCGAAAGTCAACATCTGGGAGTCTGTTTGTGTATAATGGTGGTGTTGTCAGTTGAAAGAGTTTCAAGCAGATAGTGATAGCAGATTCCACCATGAAAGTAGAATACATCGCTATGTCAGAAACTGCGAAGGAGGCATTCCGGTACAAGAAATTGAAGGGGAAATCCTGATTTCTCAGATCAAGTTCATTCAGATTTGATCGAATCAAGAGAGATATTTCAAAAATTTCTCTCATGTATCCAGATCAGATCTGAGATATTTCATATCTAATTTTATAGATCTAATAAATAAAAATAAAAATAAATTTAATTTAATTTAATTTGTACCTTGATGTTGGATAATCTGATTATCCTTTGATGATCCTGCTGTTTGCCTGAGGTTCTGGATCAAGCCATGCAAGCGCCTGACCTCTGCAGGTATCCACTAAGGTTGGATCTTAATATCTTCTCCTTCTTTATCACCTCTTCAAATATTAGATCTGAATCTGATTTGAAGGATCTTCAAAACTCCTTTCAAAGATCTACAGTCATCTCTATAGCAGTGCTGCCTTCTTTCTTGCTCGTCAGCTTTCTCTTACCTAGATTGCACCAAACTGGAGCCCAAAATTCATTGGGCATGGAGAGGAGAGAGAGGACTAGAAGTTCATAT
The DNA here is from genome assembly GCA_006176705.1 of Cocos nucifera. Lineage (NCBI taxonomy): Eukaryota > Viridiplantae > Streptophyta > Magnoliopsida > Arecales > Arecaceae > Cocos > Cocos nucifera. The sequence goes on from QRFJ01001512.1 coordinate 59,057, forward strand.
GGAGGAGGGAGAGGGGTAGCCTTGGGGCGTGGGCTAAGAGAGAACTCTATAAAAGTTGGGCGTGGATAGGGTTTATATAGATCCTGCTGTGCCATGCAGTGCCACATCATCCCGATCAATCATGTTGCTTTGTGCAATTAGATCTAAATCTGATTGGTGGGATGACATCACCTAATCCAATCAGATGAGAGCCCCTTCAATTCATCCTTAGATGGTGCCTAAGACTGGTCAAAGTCTATAGGTTGGCACCACCTAAGTAGAATCCTAGAAGCAACCTGGAGTCGCATCTGTATGGGACTCCACGCATCCCTATCCATGGGCGCACACCTCTCTGGGTGTGCACCCCCTCCTTTTCAATTTCTAGGAAGGGGACAAGCCCCTATCTGCTCTCCTATAGGTGCATGACACATGGGCAGATGTCTAAGTGTCAAATGTCAATGTTTGACCAAAGTCAAAGACAACAATTAGCAGGTGATGGAAAATGATAGGTGTTGTCTCAAATTTATCTTATAAATTAAGGCAACCTTTTTTTGATCTGGACAAGTTTAAGTCAGACCAAGTAAAGGTACCTGAGTGAGCACAAACACATTTAGCTCAATTGAGACAACTTTTAATGATAGTAGAAGGAGAACGTTAGGCTCAATCGTATGCTAGCACGATTTTCTTAAACCTAATTGAATCTTATTCGAATCAATTGAACTGGGTTAGTCCAATTGATGATATCTAGATCCAAACCCTTATTTGTGTGACCCAATTAGGTTTAGTTTTGTATGGTAATGGGATATGTCGTAATCTCTATCATCGACATCATCGAAACTCCTTTCGATGGATTAGAACTTTTTTGATTCAGACAACTAGAATGATCGATCATCTAAATCATTCTAATTGCTCCCAAAATCCACCAGTGACACCTAGCAGTATATGGTGGCACCCCATCAAAACTAAAAATGAACCTCTTGGTGCAGCTACTTGTATGATTAAATTCTTATATCTTGAGCCCCGATCAGATTAGGGTTAAGGTGAACTCGTCAAACCCTAATTTCTATCATATGATTTAACCATTCAATTCAAGTCCGATGTGAAAATCTTAATAGAAACTCTTTCCATTATTTCACTCTGCCATGGTCATGGGATTATGGACTTGATTCTCATGATCCTCATAGGGCTGCTCCTCATCCACCGAGGTAGATAGATTCCTTCTTGGTGAAATCCAATTCCTACAATGAACATGCTATAGTCAACATACACCTCAGGGTTCCGAATGTCTAGGAGACCGAGTCATGGTATAGTCAAACTATAACATCCTCAAGGTGAACTGCCAATGCACCTCAGGTCAAAGAACCAGACACACCATTACAGCTTCGAGTCAGTCATCGATGAGAAGGTAGACTTCCTTATGACTGCACGAAGTGGTCACGCTCAGTGCCCTCGTTCTCTAATGAGTACCTGTACACTCAGTTCGGTGTCTCTACACAGTAGACTCAAAACTCATCTAGAAGCAATTGTACACTAACCTTCTAGATCAATCACCATCCTCATGATGATCCTACGGTCGGGAGCATTTTATAAGTTAATAACGAAAATTCATGTCTTAAATTTTTAACTCTTGAAAATATGAATTATCATTACCATTAACTCAAGGGATGTATCACAAACACTAAATATATATTTGTGATAGAAAATTATTCATTTTATTATTATAGTCAAAATTATAATTTTACCCCTGAAGTGTATTACAAGTGTCAGCCAATTTTGGCTTCTAGGGCATACATATCTAACAAACTTCCGCTTGACCTAAAGCCAATTGGCTACAAATGTAAGTCCCATCTTCTCAAGATGGGCTTCGATCTTCTACTGGCCCAATGGCTTTGTAAGCGAGTCCATCGCATTGTCTGCGAAGTTGACTCTCTTGACCTCGATGTAACATTTCTCGAGGTAATCGCGGATTAGGTGGTATCGCTGCTCGATGTGCTTGAATTTCTGATGAGACCTTGGCTCTTTAGCTAAAGCTATAGCACCATTATTATCACAATACAGAGAAATGGCATCTGATGGCATCACTCCAATCTCTATGGCAAACTTCTTATACCAGAATGCCTCCTTCACAGCTTCTGAAGCAGCAATGTATTCTGCTTCCATGGTGGAATCCGCTATCATAGTTTGCTTGGAACTCTTCCAACTGACAGCACCACCATTACACACAAATAGACTCTCGGATATCGACTTTCGATCATCTACATCGAACATAAAATCCGAGTCTATATACCCTTGGACTTGCAGTTCTTCATTACCAAAGACCAACAACATATCCTTAGTTCTTCTCAAGTACTTAAGGATACATTTCATAGAAGTCCAGTGTTCTTGTCCTGGATTCGACTGATATCTACTTGTGACACTCACAACATGGGCTATATTAGGTCGTGTACATAACATGGCATACATGAGGCTCCCTATTGGTGAAGCATATGGGATCTTGCTCATGCATTCTATTTCCTTAGGTGTGCTAGGGCACATCTTCTTGGAAAGATGAATGCCATGTCTGAAGGGTACTAATCCCCTCTTAAAGTTTTTCATGCTAAATCTTTTTATCACTTCCTCTACGTAATCTATGGAAAGATGAATGCCATGCCATGTCTGAAGGGTACTAATCCCCTCTTAGAGTTTTCCATCGATTTTCTTCAATTTGTTAACCCTATCTTCTGCTATATGACCTAGTCTTAGGTGCCATAGATACCTATCATTTGGATTATCCCTAGGTCATTTTATGGCATTCACATTTTGCTCGATATTAAAAATAGATACATCAATATGCAACTGATAAAGATCGTTAATAAGAAAATCACTTGCAATTTTATTTCTTTCATAAAGAATGTTACAATGGTCCTTAAGAAGACTAATTATATAGCCTTCTAGTGCTAGGCATGAAATAGAAATCAAATTCCTGCTTGCTGTAGGCACATAATTAATCTTTTAAAACTAAGTCTAAACCACATGGTAGTCGAAGAGGGTATATTCCCACCACCACGACAGTAACTCTTGCTCTATTTCTGATGCGTAGGATCATCTTGCCATGCCTTAGCCTTCTGCCATGCTCAAGACCCTGCATGGAAGTGCACAAATGAGCACTAGAACCAAAGTCAAGCACCCAACTGGATGTAGAAGAAACCATAAGATTAGACTCAATAACAAGCATACTTCCAGAAGGACCTGCCTCCTTATTCTTTAGGGTGGCCAGGTAAGTAGGGCAGTTCTGCTTCCAGTGGCCATCATTGTTGCAATGGAAATATTTTCCTTTGTCAGTGGCCTTCTTCTTCAGCTCTGCCTTTTTTTTTCCTCCTTCTACCTTCTGCTTTTTCATAGACTTCTTCTTCTTTTCAAAAAGACTTTCTCTTGGAAGAAGTCCATTCCATAGCAAGCACTGAGCCTTTAGAACCTTTCATGGAAAGCTCAGGAGTAACTAGTATATTCATAAGTTCGGCCAGGGAATTTTGAAGTTTATGCATATGGTAGTTCATGATGAACTGCCCAAATGCATCAGTCAAGGACTATAGAATTATATCATTATGCAGATCCAGGTCCAACTCCACTCCAAGCTTCTTAAGCTCTTCCAAGTCCTTGATCATCATCAAACAATGATCTTGGACTGACTACCCATCACGCATTTTAGTCTTGAAAAGTCGTTTAGTGACTTGATACTTGGCTATGCGACTTTGTTCACCAAACATCTCTTATAGGTGAGCCAATATTTGGTGGATAGTCCTGATATCTTCATGTTGGCGTTGAAGCTCATCATACATCGAGCCCAACATGTAATATCTGGTCTTGTTATTTTCATCCATCCACTTATCAAGAGACACTCTCTGTTCAATGGATGGATGAGCTGGTAAGGTGGGAGAGTCCTGGTCCAACACATGAGTTAACTTCTCAAAATCCAAAATAATTTTGAACTTTCAGAGCCAATCCTTGTAATTGGGTTTGGTCAGTCTATGGGTGTCCAGGATACATGCTAGTGGATTGGATGCAGACATTTTCTTATAGAGAGTCAAAGTTTCTAGTTAGATATTATAATTAAGACTTGACCAATTTGTTTAGAGATTTTATTTTTAAACAAATTAGCTCCCACTATTTTCTTGGATTTCTACACTCCCTCTATAGAGATGCAAAAATCTCCATAATTAATAATTTCTAGTGGATGGTGCGGTCCCACCAACTGACTCATCACCTCAGCTAACAGTTATTGGTGATGGGTTAACCAATGAGTGAGCAACTCTTGTTCAATGATTCTCTAATCATGGTGCACCCAAACTTGGTCTCTAATTCATGGATCTCACCATGCTCGGAATATTGATCCACTTCTTAGTTAAGTCTGACCCACCGTTTGCATAGATTGGATTCCTAATTGAGTCACTTACCGTGTCCAGAATATTGAGCCCAATCCATCCTCTTGCCCGTAGCATCCAATGTCTAATAGACATGGTTGCATCTTTTCGGTGTAACTGAACCATTATATCCAGCTGAGAACAATCAACCTCGGAAAGGGCCCGCACATCTACAATGGTGGAAGACCTTTAGACTTAATCTTTTCTTAAGGAAACTTTATTTAGGTCTTATTAAACTAGACTTGACATAGTCATAACCATTATAACTATCCTAGTGGCATGGGTTAGCTCTGATTATTGACCACCTCAGATCAGAACAGAACCAATAAATATGACCAGGTAAGTGAGATCAGTGGAAGGGACATGTCAATAATTCAATAAGAACGCATTCGAGTCGAGTAGCTCCCAATTAAAAATCAGTCGGTTGTATCTGCCAAACTTACCTTAGACACCAAATTATTGAACCAGAATCAATCGGGTTAGCCTATAATCCAGACTCTAACCACTGAGCCTAATTAGGTCTTAGCTTGATCGATCACTCACATGACTCAATCTTGATCGAGACTTAATCCTATTAGGCTAGTCAATTTAAGCACTGTTGATCCCATCTAACCAAATCTTGATTCGATTTAATCAACCACTTAGACCTAATTGAGCTACCCAAGCTCGAACCCAATATTATGAATATGTCTTAGATCTAAAATTCTCAATTTTAGCCTAATTAATATTTTATAATCTTAATTCTTAATTAAGTTTTGGGTTCATAAACAAAATATGTATATTAAATCCTAGGGTTTCAGGATCTAGGGTTTTGCAAAAAGTAAGTTCTTGATTTCTAATTAAGGACGAATGCGTAGCACCCCTACACATCATAAGAACACCCCATCGAATGGAAGGAAAGGGCATTTAAACCCTACTTTATTCTTATGATCGGACGGCCAAGGGGAATGCCTTAATCAAAAATATACAAAACTACAAAACTAGTTAGATCTACATCATATATCTCATATACAAAAATTGATCTAACTATAAACATATTTTGCATACATCTCATGTATCATATCATGCATGTTTTCATATCTAAATTATTTCATAATTATCTAAAAAATTAGATTTAAATTGATCGTATCAAAATAAATTCTATTCTAGATAATTATGTAGAACTATTCTACAACTAGTCTAAACATGCATTCATCATATCTCATATGATCCAAGAATTAAATATTTTATTTATTATTTTTTAGTTCTTATTATAAAATTTATAACATCAAAAAATAGTAAATAAATAGATCTAAAATCATAACTTAATCAAATTAAATTATGAACATGCAAGACTATGTATAGAATTATTCTATTTTACAACTAGTCATACATCTTGTAAAACTTAAATCTAAATTATTTAATTTTAATTTTTTTGATTTTAGATCTAATCACATCTCATGTAATATCTGAAATCACTTGATTATTAAATTAAAAATAAATTAAAATTAGATCTAAATAATTTAGACAATCTGGCTCTGATACTAGTTGAAGGAGAAATCCTGATTTTTTGGATCAGATTCGTTCAGATTTGATTAGATCAAGAGAGATATTTCAAAAATTTTTCTCATATATCCAGATTAGATCTAAGATATTTCAGATCTAATTTTATAGATCTAATAAATAAAAATAAAAATAAATTAAATCTAATTTAATTTATACCTTAATGTTGGGTAATCTAATAACTCTTTGATAATCCTGTTGTTTGCCTGAGGTTCTGGATCTAGCCATACAAGCACCTGACCTCTATTGATATTCACTTGGGCTGGATCTAGAGACCTTCTTCTTTGTCACCTCTCTAAATATCAGATCTAGATCTGATTTAGAGGATGTTCAAAACTCCTTTCGAAGATCTATAGTCAGATACTGCAGCAGTGCTGCCTTCTTCCTTTCTCATCAGCTTTCTCTTGCCTGGATTGCACCAAACTGGAACCCAAAATTCCTTGGGTGTGGAGAGGAGAGAGCGGACTAGAAGTTGGCATAGAGGAGGGAGAGGGGCAGCCTTGGAGCTTGGGCTAAGAGAGAACTCTATAAAATTTGGGCACAGACAGGGTTTATATAGACCCTGCTGCGCCATGCAGTGCCACATCATCCCGGCCAATCACATTGCTTCCTGCAATGATCTAAATCTGATTGGTGGGATGATATCACCTCATCCAATCAGATGAGAGCCCCTTTAATTCATCTTTAGATGGCACCTAAGATTGGTCAAAGTCTATAGGTTGGCACCACCTAAGTAGAATCCTAGAAGCAACCTGGAGTCCCATACAAATGGGACTCCAAGCATCCCTATCCATGGTCGCATGCCTCCCTAGGTGTGCACCCCCTCCTTTCCAATTTTTAGCAAGGGGACAAGCCCCTATCTACTCTCCTATAGGTGCATGACACATGGGTAGATATCTAAGTATCAAAAGTCAATGTTTGACTAAAGTCAAAGATAAGAATTAGCAGATGATGAAAAATGGTAGGTGTTGTCTCAAATTTATCTTATAAATTAAGACAACCCTTTTCTGACCTAGACAAGCTTCAGTCAGATCAAGTAAAGGTACCTGAGTAAGTACAAATACATTTGGCTTAGTCGAGACAACTTTTAATGATAGTAGAAGAACGTTAGGCTCAATCGTATATTAGCACGATTTTCTTGAACCTAATTGAATCTTATTCAAATCAATTGAACTGGATTAGTCTAATTGATGATATTCAGATCCAAACCCTTGTTTGTGTGACCCAGTTAGGTTCGTGATCTCTATCATCGACATCATTGGAACTCCTTTCGATGGATCAGAACTCTTCTGATTCAGACAACTAGAATGATCAATCATCTAAATCATTCTAATTGCTCCCAAAATCTACTAGTGACACCTAGCAGTATATGGTGGAAACCCATCAAAACTAAAAATGAACCTCTTGGTGCAGCTACTTGTGTGATTAAGTTCTTCTATCTTGAGCCTCGATCAGATTAGGGTTAAGGTGAACTTATCAAACCCTAATTTCTATCATATGATTTAACCATTCGATTCACATTCGATGTAAAAACCTTAATAGAAATTCTTTCTATTATTTCACTCTGTCGTGGCCATGGGCTTATAGACTTGATTCTCATGATCCTCATAGGGTTGCTCCTCATCCATCGAGATAGATAGATTCCTTCTTGGTGCAATCTAATTCCTATAATGAACATGCTATAGCCAACATACACCTCAGGGTTTCAAATGGCTAGGAGATCGAGTCATGGTGTAGTCAAACTATAACACTCTCAAGGTGAACTGTCGATGCACCTCAGGTCAAAGAACCAGACACACCACTGTAGCTTCGAGTCAGTCATCGATGAGAAGGTAGACTTCCTTATAACTGCTCGAGGTGGTCACGCTCAATGCTTCCATTCTCTAATGAGTACCTGTACTCTCGCTCCGGTATCTCTACACAGTAGAGTCAAGACTCATCTAGAAGCGATTGTACACCAACCTTCCAGATCAATCACCATCCTCATGATGATCCTACGATCGGAAGCATTTTATGAGTTAATAATAAAAATTCATATCTTAAATTTTCAACTCTTAAAAATATGAATTATCATTATCATTAACCCAAGGGATGTATCGTAGACACTAAATACACATTTGTGATAAAAAATAATCTATTTTATTATTTATAGTCAAAATTATAATTTTGTCTCTAGAAGTGTATTACAAGTGTTAGCCAATTCTAGCTTCTAGAGCACACATATCTAACAAAAATTTACCACAGAAATCGAAGTGTTGCCATCAGATGCCATTCCTCTATACTGCGACAATAATGGCACCATAGCCCTTGCTAAGGAGCCGAGGTCTCAACAGAAATTCAAGCACATCGAGCGGCAATACCACCTCATTCATGATTACCTCGAGAAAGATTACATCGAGGTCAAGAGAGTCGACTCTGCAGACAATACGACAAACCCACTCACAAAGCCATTGGGCTAGTAGAAGATCGAAGCCCATCTTGAGAAGATGGGACTTAGATTTGTAGCCAATTAGCTTTAGATCAAGTGAGAGTTTGTTAGATATGTGTGCCCTAGGAGCCAAAATTGACTGATTATAAATAATAAATAATAAAATAGATTATTTTCTATTACAATGTGTATTTAGTATCTATGATACATCCCTTGAGTTAATGGTAATGATAATTCTTATTTTCAAAGAGTTGAAAATTTAAGACATGAATTTTCATTATTAACTCATAAAATGCTCCTGACCATAGGATCATCATGAGGATGGTGATTGATCCGAAAGATTGATGTACAATCGCTTCTTTATAGTAGATGAGTCTTGAGTCTATGGTGTAGAGATACCAGAGCGAGAGTATAGGTACTCGTTAGAGAACGAGGGTACTGAGCGTGACCACCTCGAGCAGTCATAAGGAAGCCTACCTTCTCATCAATGACTGGCTCGAAGCTGCAGTGGTGTGTTTGGTTCTTTAACCTGAAGTGCATCGATAGTTCACTTTAAGAGTGTTATAATTTGACTACACCATGACTCGGTCTCCTAGCCATTCAGAATCCTGAGGTGTATGTTGGCTATGGCATGTTCATTATAGGAATTGGATTGCACTAAGAGAAAATCCATCTACCTTGGTAGATGAGGAGTAGCCCTATAATGTTCATGAGAATCAAGTCCATAAGCCCATGGCCATGGCAGAGTGAAATGATAGAAAGATTTTTTATTAAGGTTTCTACATCGGACTTAAATCGAATGATTAATTCATATGATGAAAATTTGGGTTCGACGAGTTCACCTTAACCTTAATCTGATCGGGGCTCAAGATAGAAGAACTTAATCATATAGGTAACTGCACCAAGAAGTTCATTTTTAGTTTTGATGGGTTGCCACCATATACTGCTAGGTATCACTGATGGATTTTGGGAGCTATTAGAATGATTTGGATGATCGATCATTCTAGTTGTCTGAATCAAAAAAATTTTGATCCATCAGAAGGTGTTTCGATGATGTCGATGATAGAGATCATGGCATATCTCATTACCATATAGAACTGAACCTAATTGGGTTACACAAACAATGGTTTGGATCTGGATATCATCAATTGAACCAACTCAGTTCAACTGATTTGAATTAGATTCAATTAGATTTAAGGATATCGTGCTAGCACACGATTGAGCCTAATGTTTTCCTTCAACAATCATTAAAAGTTATCTCGATTGAGCCAAATGTATTTGTGCTTACTCAGATACCTTTACTTAGTCTGATTGAAGCTTGTCCAGGTTAAAAAAGGATTGTCTTAATTTATGAGATAAATTTGAGATAACATCTGCCATTTTCCGTCACTTGCTAATTCTTGTCTTTTGACTTTGGTCTAACGTTGACCTTTGACACTTAGACATCTGTCCATGTATCATGCACCCATAGGAGAGCAGATGGGGGTTTGTCCCCCTACTAGAAAGAAGAAGGGAGGGGGCACATGCCTAGGGAGGCGTGCACCCAAGGATAATGATGCTTGGAGTCCCATACAGATAGGACTTCAGATTGCTTCATGGAATAAACTTAGGTGGCACCTAAGACTCTACTTTGACCAATCTTGGCACCACCTAAGGATGTTGGAGAGGGGCCCTCATCTGATTAGATTAGGTGATGTCATCCTACCAATCAGATTTAGATCTGATTACATGAAGAGACATGATTGATCGAGATGATGTGGCACTGTATGACGCAGTAGGGTCTATATAAACCCTATTTGCGTCTAGGTTTTAGAGACTTCTCCCCCTTGCCCATGCCATATAGCCCTCTCCCTCTCTCCTCCATGCCTACCTTTGATCCTCTCTCTCCTCTCCATGCCCAAGAGGCTTTGGGCTCAAGTTTGGTGCAATCCAGGCAAGAGAAAGGCGATAAGAAAGGAAGAATGCAGCACTGCTGCAAGAGACGGCATCAGATCTTCAAAAATTATTTGGAAGATCTTCAAGATCAGATCCAGATCTGATGTTTGAAGAAAAGATTGAGAAGGAGGAGATATCTAGATCCTATTTGAGTAGATACCGATAGAGGCCAGGCAATGGCTACATTCAGAACCTCAGGCAATCAGCAGGATCATCATAGGATAACAAGATTATCCAAGAACAAGGTATAAATTAAATATAATTTATTTTTTTAATTTTATTTTATTAGATTGATCAAATCAGATCTAAAAGGTATCAAATCTAATTTAGATCTGAGAGAAAAATTTTTGAAATATTCCTCTTGATCAAATTAGATTTGAATGAATATGATCCAAGAAATAGGTTTTTCTCTTCACTAGCAGCATAGTCTTAGCATGAATTGCACACTACTAAGCCTAGAAGCCTTCGACCTCCCATCCAAATTTCAGCAAATAAAATTCAACCACTTGCGAGTCACAACAAATGACAGTCCACTCTCCATAACAAACTTTTAGTGGTCTGAACGGTCTTCTAACATTCTATTATGGCTGTCACTATCATTCTGTTATAAGCTCCATCTATAAAAGAGATCCTCTAGATATGTTTTCCACTCTAAGCTCTCTTCTCTATTCTAAATCTCCCATGTACTCCATTCTTGTTAGCTAGAAAGCTAACTTTATCATCGGAGGGTCCATGCCAGAGCCAACTCCGTTCAGGACTTTGTCTTATAGGTCTTGTCGGTAAGATCCCCACCTCTAGTGCACTTCGGCGACCGTCTATTTTTTGCAACAACACCTAGCATGTCTGTGGGAACCCAAGCAAAAATATTAGCATTCCTTCGCAGAAAGGTAACAAGCTTCCTTTTAACCTCTTCTTCCAAATTTAAGCCGATCTAAACTATGTGGTCCTCATTCCCATCATTTAAGAAAACTGCTACAAGGTTGTCAATTGGCTCCTCCTACTCTTCAATCAAATCATCCTGAACATCAAAGACCATCTATCGAGCAAAGCTCCAATTGTTTTCTTCCTTGCAAAGTAATTGTATAACAATGACCCTCCTCTGATTTTCCAACTCTAAATTCAATTAGAAACTTTATTTTTAAAAAATATGTCGATACCATAACTCGGAGTGCATTTAGCCCAGGTCATCCAAGAATGGCATTATAGGCAGAAGGAGCTTTTACTACCAAAAAATCAATCTGTGCTTTGGATTGCTTTGGATGCCAACATATCATCATGAGTAAAGTGATTATTCCCTCAACTAGCATCGTGTCATCAGTAAATCCTACCAGTGGTGAATTTAATGGTCCCACTCAACTATCAGGTATAGGCATTTTGGAGAAAGCATTATAAAATAAAATATCAATAGAACTTTTATTATCAACCAAGACCTGATGTACATCATAATTGATAATATTCAGAGAGATTACAACTGCATCATCATGTGAAAATTAAACCCCTTGTACATATTCTTCTATAAAAGTAATAGGTTCTTCAGCTCTCTAATTCTTTGCCGGCTTGGGTGATCCACTAGCCTCTTCTTGTCGATGTCTCTCAATAATTATGTTGATGATTCCAAGTGAGGGCTGGCCTCCTTGGAGTTCTTCCTAAAAGAAATATGCCCTCAAGTCAATCGAAATATATATTTTGATGGGCTATTCTTTTATCTTCTAAATTTATAATTATCATAAATTATTAAATAAAAATATTAAAATATATATTAATTTAATATTTATTTAAAAAATTGATACTTTTATGGATATTTTATAGGAAATAAGTCTACTTTAATATTAAAATATATACTTTTATGGATGTTTTGTGAAGAGCTCAATTTATGATTTCGAATGTAATAAATTTTATCCAAATTGAAGCTAAAATGAGAAAGTTATGAAGCCTAGAAGTTTAAAATAAAAAAAAATTAGACCAATGCATGGTGGACCGACAGAAAGGTCATGGAATAGGCATAGACTAGCCAGCTCAGTAGGCACGGCCAATCGGTGCACAACACGTGGCGAACCTAGACCACTAAGAGGTCTATAGAATTTTTATCATGGTATACAGGGGCATTTCCATCATTTTATCTAGCACACTGGCTTCTGATTGGCTGCGGCCTTCGACGTAGCCGGTCCATGGCGGTCTATGGCTATAGTTTTATATGATCGGATGGTGGACGTTGATGCCAGTGGAGATCTAATGGCTAATATTCATCCAATGGCAGAAATTCATCAAGCGGTGATCCGACGGCCAGAATTAATCCAGAGGCCTAATCAGGGGTTTAAGTAGCTAAATAGTTTTTGAGCTGATTTTGGACCGTTTGATCAAGATCTAAAGGCCAGGAAGCTTTAGGATGTTTAAAATCGATCTAAACTTGATTTTTGACTCTGAAATATATCCTGTTGACCTTGTTTCCTCCTCTATTTAAGCAACCTTACCTCCACAACCTGAGAACAAGTTCTCTAAGCCAAAAATAGAGAAAAAAGATCTTCTCTTCTCTCTTTTTCACTCTTCTCGTCCTCTTTTCTTCCTTCTTTCTTCTTCCAAATTTAAATCAAAGGGGCTCTGAAAATGTCGGGAGCGAGCAGATAGTCTACCATGTGTGGCTAAGGAGTTAAATTCTAGGAGAGTAGATGAAGTCTTCAAACAAGGATTGTAATTTTCTTTTCCTTATTTTTATAATTTTTTATGCAAACTTGTTCTCCTACCTAATTTTTAATAAAATTTATTTTTATGCAGCAGATCTTGACTCTGTGGCATGCTTATTATCAATCTAAATAAATTATATTTATAGAGATAGATTGTGATCGATAGGTACAATCCATCCTTAATTTAATAATTTATTTTAAAAAATATTAAAAATCATATTCTTAATTTTTATGAATTAAAGTATTGAATAATTTATGATTTCTTGGAGATGGATCATGATCAAGAGATATATTTCATGCTCTAAGAAAATAAATTATAATCATAAATAAATTCTTAAAAATATCAATTTTTGCATCAAAAGAATTACCACAATCCTATTAGAGAGGGATTCAAAATTCCAGAATAATTCTCATTACCTCTCAAAAATCCTAATTAATTAAGTATTTGCTTTCTTTTTATTTTTCTTTTAATTTGCTAAACTCTCACTTTGCTCGCTTTAATCTACTTATTTAAATTTCTACTTTAAAATTAAATTAAAAAAAATTATTTTTAATTAAAATTAAATGTCACTTAGTCTTCAATTTTTAAGAAAATTGACATCCTAAAATTAGGCTTAATTTTTATTTGTTGCTTTAACGATAAATAGTCAAATTTTTGGCATCGTTGTCGAAGATTGTAGCACGATTACTTCAATTAATTAAAAATTAATTAATTAATTTATTAAAAAATAAAATATAATAAAAGAAATTATTGCTCTTTAATTTTATTTAGCTATTACTACCTTTTATAACTAATTTTTTACTTTAGTATTAATTTGCTACTTTTTGTAGTTTAGATTTTACTATTTTTTAAGACTTAATCACTTGAATTTACTTTTTTTTGCAAAACCAAACAAATCAAACATTTAAAATATACCTATAAAAAGATAAAATCATAAACCCTAAAAAGCCAACCAACATCTCATATTAGCATAACCATAAATATAAAATAAAAATTAACTTTTAACATATTTGGATATCTTATTTTGTTTGCATTGTATATTCATAATATACTTTAAGGGTACAATCCATTAAACAAGATAAGGAGAGATTTGATCATCCTTCCTTAGCCCATAAACCACCATCCTTCATATTATATTGAACTAGATCTCAATTTAAAATTAATTAGATGTTGGCCTCTAAGAATATTCGAGCTTAATTGGATAAGAAAATCCTAGATTTGGACTAGATTTAGGTTGGTTAATTGCTCGGTGTCTAAGGTAAGTGGTTCAAAGATTGTGATTTTTAATTGATTCCATTGTCTGATCTGACCAACTTAGTTAGTGTCCAAGAAAAGCAATGAGCAGGAAACCTTCCATATCTTACACTTACCTGGCTGAGTCAGTTAGCCAATTTTGGGCTTGGAGTGCTTGAAGGTGATCTTGGAATAGTTAGGAGCTGTCTAGATCCAGGTTAACCCTAGGATAGAGAGTCCATCCTTGTCTAACTTATTTGCCATTAAAATGCAAATCATAATTAAAGCACTCTTCTCCTCTATTATCTCTAGATTTAGGACTTCTTAGGACTCATCTTTAGAATCCTCTTCTTTTTTTCTCTCATCTCTCTAAAACTTAAAAGAAATAAAATAAAAGTAAAAAATAATATATATATATATATAATAAATTTATAAAATAGCAACTTGGAAAAAAGAATCTGATCGATTAGTAAGAATAGATCCAAATCCTACCTTAATCCAAGAAATTTTTGAATCCACTATGGATCAAGAACCTCAAACCCTAATGGACCTTGCTACCTTGTGGGCTCAGCCCAACCATCTTGTATTTGACTACCCCAAACCAACACACTTAATTTTGAGATTAAACCTCAAATCATCAACATGCTTCCTAAATTTATCGGGATTGAAGATGCATACATTTTCATTAGAGAATTTAAAGAAGTATGTGACACCATAAGAATACACCAGCTCTCGGAGGATGCCATTAAGCTAAGTCTAATTAATTTTGCCCTTAAGGGGAATGCAAAAAAATGGCTATATTGTCTGCCCAACCACTCGATCACTACATGGGATGGATTTGTCAAAATATTCTTAGGAAAATTCTTCCCTCATCATAAAACAACAAAATTAAGGAATGAAATTAACCAATTCTACTAGTTAGAGAGTGAATCATTCTGAAAATGTCCAGACCATTTTAAGAACCTCTTAAACCAATGCCTACATCATAGGATAGAAACTTAGAGGTTGTGTCAAATAATTTATGAAGATCTGGAACCAAATTCAAGAACCATGCTAGAGTTGATGTGCCCGAGCCAATTCATGTATAAAAAAGTCAATGGGGCCTGACAATTTTTAGAAGATCTAGCAAAAAAAAGTTTGCAATAGGAGGTAACTAGGAAACCTACCAACAAGAGGAGGTATACATCAAGTTTCATCAACCCTAGCTTTAGAAGCCAAAATTGCCTCGTTGCAATGAAAATTTGAGGCCTTAGAATTAAAGAGATCAGCCAATATAAACCAAGTATCTACATCTATGTGTAACGGATGCAGTGTACCAGACCATGTCATAGAAGAATATCCTCTCCTAATGAACCAGACTGATAATGATTATGCACAGGTGAATGTAGCATACCAAAGATCAAATAATAACCCTTATGCATCCACTTATAATCTAGGATGGAGAAACTATCCTAATTTTTCATGGTCACAAGGTCTGAAGGTAGGCGGTCCTAGCTCCAACCAAACAAATCCAATGCCTAATCCTATGCTAAACAACCCACTAGGCTTTAACAATCATGAAAAAAATTAGACTCTTTGGAAAATACCCTTAATACTTTTATAAAAACTACTGGTCAATTGCTAACATCAAATTTCCAAGTCATAAATTCAAACTTCCAAGCCATTGCCCATCTAGAAATGCAGTTGGGTCAGATAGCTATGGAACTTAATGAAAGAAAAAAGGATAAATTACTAAGTCAACTCAAGGCTAACCCTAGAACCCAAAACAACCAAAGACCACAACAAGGGCTCTAAATCAATCAATTAAATGCTATCCATACACTAAGATATGGGAAGCAAATAGACAATCATGTGGGTATATCTGAAGCACCCAAAGAAATAGAAGACTCACAATCTGAACCAACATCTGAATAGGGCCAGTCTGAAGAGCCTAAAGAAATAGAACTTGATTCACTAGTAGAGCCCGTACCAGAGTTAATTGGACCAATATTCAAGATTATAGCATCCTTTCCTAATAGACTTAAGTCCCACCGAAACTCAGCCCAACTAGACAAAATCCTAAAAGTTTTTAAACAAGTTAAAGTAAATATTCCCTTGTTAAACATGATCCAATAAATTCCAACATATGCTAAATTTCTAAAGGATTTGTGTACCAGGAAAAAGACTACCAATGTATCTAAGAGAGCCTTCCTGGAAGTTAGTGTGAGTTCATATCTATCAAACCATGTACTAGTAAAAAAAATAAAGATCCAGGGTCCCCCATTATTTCTTGCATCATAGGAAAAACACTCATTGATAAGGCTTTTTTAGACCTAGGGGCGAGTGTCAACATACTACCTTATTTAGTTTATGAAAAGTTAGAGTTGGGAGAATTAAAGCCTATAGGAATAACTTTACAATTAGCAAATCGAGCTTTGAAAGTACCAAGAGGAATAGTAGAGGATATATTAATTAAGGTTGGTGATTTCATCTACCCAGTAGATTTCGTAATTTTAAAAATCAAACATGTATCAAATCCTAATGGCCACATCCTAGTTATGCTAGGTAGACCATTTCTAGCTATAGCCAATGCTCAAATCAATTATTGAAATGGTCTAATAAAATTTTTCTTTGATAATATGACCACAGATCTAAATATTTTTAATTTGTCTGAAACAAATCAAGTAGGTGACCTCAGCTTAATATAGGATAAAGTTTACAAATCCATTGACCGAAGTGATGAAAAATCTGATATGGAACTATGGATGAATCAAAATTATGAAGAAGTCGAGGAAGTCAATGATTTAGCCACAGTCAATATGGAACTTAGATCGGAGCCTTCAGTTGAACCATTGTTTAGACCATCAGTGGAGGAAGCACTCAAGATAGAATTAAAAATACTTCCTAAACACCTGAAATATGCATACCTAGGTCCATCAAAAACTTTGACCTCCTTCCCCGCGCTCCTAGGCGCAGCCCACGATCGTGATGGCACCGGACAATCTCCTCCCTCCCGCGCTCCCAAGTGTAGCTCGCAATTATGACGGCACTGGCCGACCTCCTCCCCCATGGTCGAAGGCATAGCCCTCAATCTCGGACGCTGATGATCTCCTCCCTGCCGTGCTCTCAAGTGCAACCCATCGACCTCTGACCAACTTTCTCCCCCATGCCTCCCCCTCTCTAGTAGACCTCTCTCCCACATAGCTGAGATCCTCCCCTATGCTCTTTGGTGCAGCCTGCAATGCCCCTTCGTCCAAACCTCCCGCTCCTAGGTAGAACTTGAACTCCTCCGAACTTCTCACTATGCCCATGCGACCACCGATCGATCTCATCCTAGCGGTGACTCCAATCTTCTCGCTCCCAGACCAAGCAACAGATCTCCTCTCCCTACACGTCCAAACAACCTTTGACTGACCTTTTCCTCCCCCATGCGATGACTCTGGCCATCTCCTCTCTCTCGAGTGACTGTGGCGGCCGAACTTTCCTCCCGGAGGTGGGTGATGTTGGAACCGATTTCCTCCCCATGCATTGATCTCCTTCTTCATGACTCTGAATGGTAGCTACCGATCATAATGCCATCGATCTTCTTCTTCCATGTTCTTAATTGCGGTCGAAATCAGTCATAGTGATGCTAACTTTCTCCTCCCCCGCTCCCAGGTGCGGTCGAACCCATCACGGTGGCCCACGGTGGCATCGAGGTCGTCTATAACAATCTCAAGCACAATTGGAGTTCTCTCAACTGCACTGACCCTCTACCCCATGCACTTAGATGAAGACAAACCTACTGCAATGGTGCCAGAGCTCACTTGGAGCGACCTCGAAGCCACCCACAAAATGCTACAACCTCAGCACACGGTCTTGTGATTTTCACCCACTGAAGCCAAGTTAATACAAAAAAAAGAAGAAAACAAAATTTGATCTAAATCAGGGTGGTCAAACAGAACCCGAGATCTTCCAAACAAAGAACTCATGGTAAAAAACTTTCAAACTTCTATCCATTATTATTTTTCTTTTCTTTTTCATTCTTGTAGGACTATAGGATGCCAAAATTATGGCCGAACCCAAAGCCAATTAAGACTAAGTTCAAAAAATTAAAGCTAAAGCTGAAGTTAAAATCCAGATCGATCCAAGATGCAAGCAAAACAAGTCTAGGATAAAGATCATATAAATCCAAGGCCAATAGGAACCCAACCTCAGTAAGCTAAGCTCACCAAAAGACCAATCCAAGGTTAAAGCCTAAGCCAAGCTGAGGTCAGATTCAAGGCCAAGCCAAGATCAGAATCAAGGATATGCTGAAGTTAAAATCACGACCAAGCTGAAATTAAAATCACAGCCGAGCTAAAGTTAAAATCATGACCAAGGCTGAACTATCAAATCCAAATTCAATCCAAGAAAAAATCAAGGCCAAGAAAGCAGACTTAACAAGAACATCAACCAAAGAAGACCTCTAATTATTTAAGATAGGAGGGGAGAGGCCCTTTCAACGATCCTTTTGTGCCCCTATACCTTTGTTAGGGACAGAAGGAGGACCTCACCCTAATAAAGGAAGGCCAACCCCATCAAGAATAGGAGAAGAACCTCATCCTAATAGAAAGACAGAAAGATTGATCATGTCAGGAATAGGAGGACCTCGTCATGATACGAATGATGAAGACCTTCGATTATTTAAGATAGGAGAAGGGAGAGCGACCCTTTCAACAGTCCTTTTGTATCCTAGAAGACCTCCAATTGTTGAAGATAGGAGGAGGAAAGAGGTCCTTTCAATGATTATTTTGTCTCTCTAGAAGACCTCGATTGTTTAAGATAAGAAGAAGGGAGAGACCCTTTCAATGATCCTTTTATGCCCCTAGAAGACCTCTGGTTGTTTAAGACAAGAGGAGGAGAGAGGCCCTTTCAATGGTCCTTTTGTGCTCTTAGAAGACCTCCAATTTATTTAAGATAGGAGAAGGAGAGAGGCCCTTTCAATGATCCTTTTGTGCCCCTAGAAGATCTCTGGTTGTTTAAGATAGGAGGGAAGAGGCCCTTTCAATGGCCCTTTATGCCCCTACGACTTTGTTTGGGATAGGAGGAGGACCTTGCTCTAATAAAGGATGAAAACCAACCATGTCAAGAATAGGAGGAGGATCTCATCCTGACCCAAAGATCCTTACGAGGGATGTGCAGGCCTCCGATTTTTAGGTCCGAGGTTAAATATCAAGATCTATAGAAATTCGACCTCAGAATGTCAACATGTGCAGAAATCCGACTATAGAAAGCAGAGGTCAGTAGAAATCTAAGCTCAAAAAGCTGAGGATAAAATTGAAGACTTTCAAATAATTTCAATAAGAAAATTGAAGTTCCTAAGACTAAATGATAAAAAAGAATATGTCTTCGGCAAGTCCGATTTAGTATACTTCCTTCATCCAAACCAAGGCTCAGACTCGGAAGTAGGGGGGCTATTGTTGGAAGACTTTTATGCCTGTCGAAGATATGAGAATACAGGCTGATTGAAGATCTTCAGAAGATTATGGTCGAGATTCTATTTCAGATCGAGCTTGAGGTCATCAAGAGATGGAAGCCAAAGTCATAATGTGGGCTGATTGAAGGTCTTTGGAAGGCTGTGGCCAAAGTTCTATTTCAGGCCAAGCTTGAGTTTATCAAGAGATGGAAGCCAAAATCACAATGTAGGCTGATTGAAGGTCTTTAGAGGGTTTTGGCCGAGGTCCTATTTCAGATCGAGCTTGAGGTCATCAAGAGATGGAAGCCAAAGTCACAATGTAGGTTGATTGAAGGTCTTTGGAGGGCTATGGCCGAGGTCCTATTTTAGGCTAATCTTGAGTTCATCAAGAGATGGAAACCAAAGTCACAATGTATGCTAATTGAAGGTCTTTGGAGGGCTATGGCCAAGGTCCTCTTTTAGGCTGATCTTGAGTTCATCAAGAGATAAAAACTAAAGTCACAATGTAGGCTGATTGAAGATCTTCAGAGGGCTATAGCCGAGGTCCTATTTTAGATTGAGCTTGAGTTCATCAAAAGATAAAAGCCAAGGTCTTTAGAAGACTAATTGAAGGTCTTCAAAGGGTTGTGGCTGAGATTCTATTTTAGGCTGAGCTTGAGTTCATCAAGAGATGGAAGCCAAGATCTTCAGAAGGCTGATTGAAGATCTTTAGAAGGCTATGGCTGAGGTTCTATTTCAAGCCGAACTTGAGTTCATCAAGAGATGGAAGCCAAAGTCACAATATAGGCTGATTGAAGGTCTTCGGAAGGGCTATGACCGAGGTCCTATTTCAAGCCAGAAGCATGAGTTCATCAAGAGATGGAAGCCAAGGTCTTCAAAAGGCTGATTGAAGATCTTCGAAAGGCTATGGTTGAGGTCCTATTTCAGGCCGAACTTGAGTTCATCAAGAGATGGAAGCCAAAGTCACAATATAGGTTGATTGAAGGTCTTCGAAGGGCTCTGGCCAAGATCCTATTTCAGATCGAGCTTGAGTTCATCAAGAGATGGAAGCTAAGGTCTTTAGAAGGCTAATTAAAAGTTTTCGAAAGGCTATGACTGAGGTCCTACTTCAGACCGAGCTTGAGTTCATCAAGAGATGGAAGCCAAAGTCACAATGTAGACTGATTGAAGATCTTCAGAGGACTGTCGTCGAGGTCCTATTTAAGGCAGAACTTGAGTTCATCTAGAGATGGAAGCCAAGGTCTTTAGAAGGTTGAATTGAAGGTCATCAGAGGCTGAGGCCGAGGTTCTATTTCAGGCCAAACTTGAAATTATCAAAAGGCTGAAGTCCCCATTCTTGGCTTCAAGTTGTCAACTTTTTCCCTACATGCCATGAGGGGACAATATCTGACACGATTTTTAGAAATCTTTTAGTGGGTAACTAAAATATCTCTAAGAATCCACTACTTTCTCATGACTAACAATCCACAACCCATCCTAACAAACCTCAGATCCTTCTATAAAAGAGAAAAAAGTGGGATCCTATGGTATGCAGACTCTTCTCTCCTAAATGCTCATCTTCTTCCTTCCATTGAATGAAAAACTAACTTGAGCATTAGAGCGTCTCCACCGGAGTCAACTCCGATCGAGGACTTCTCTTGCAGGTATGGTCGCATCCATCTATCGCATCCAGCTTACCGCCATCACATAACTCCAGCCAACCCGACCTCGAGATGGATTTCCACATCAATAATTTATTTTCTCATTATTTATTATGATTTTTATATGATAAAAATCTATGAGAGAGAGAGGAAGAGGGTGTGGGAAGGATGCTCCAAGGAATTGGGGCATGGTGATCTTTTTGGACATGATTTGATCATGTCCTGATGAGAGAAAAGTGAAGAGAAGATAGTCTTCTCTTAAGATTCTTTTGAGAATCCTTTCTTCTTAATTTATGTATGATTTTTTTATAAGAAAAATCAAAGAGAAAGAGATTTGGAAGCGTGAAAATTTTCTGTGGGAGAAGGTCTCCTCTTGTCCAGGTATGGAGTTCTGTTTAGGACATCAACAGTTGATGTCCTGAGAAGAGAAGATGTGTCTTCTCTTAGAATCTTTCTTAACTATTTATTTTCTATTTTTGAGAGATCTAGGAGTTGGATCTCTTTCTTAATCCTTCTCTTATTCTTCATCTCTTGGAGTGTTCAAGAGATTTGAAGAATAAATTTTAGATTAACCATCTAGAGGGCTCCACAAGAAGCTAGTACTTCGAGGGATCGTTATTCGATGAACCTTCGATTTTGTTGCAGCCTCATGTGGATTACTTGTAGAGATCGGATGCATGTGCGGTATCAAAGACAATAATAAAAATCAACTGTGGAGTTCTCAACCCATGCTAAGGTAAGAGATTTGATCTCTTCTCTCACCAAGATGAGATCTAGGGTTTAGATCTAGAATCATTCTAGATCTAGGGTATTGATTGGATCAATATCAAAATATTTATTTTTTGGATGTAGGATTCAGTAATTAGATTATATGTATTTATAAATTAAATGATTTAATTTACAACTTTCATTGCATTATATTTCAAAAAAGTTTTAAAATTCATGTATGAAATCCTACATATTTCTCATCAATGGTATCAGAGTACCTAGGTTCATTTATAACATGATCATATTTGCATTAAATTAAATCTAAAAAATAAAATTCTAAAAATTGCACATACTGCTATAAGGTTATCCTGCTGTAAGGTTTACTCCTTATAATGGAGAAGTTGTCCTAATATGTGCTGATCTATTCTTAAACCATGAGTAAGTTAGATGTGATCTAAATAATTTTATGATTTATTTTTTGATTTTAAATCTTAAATTAAATAGATATTAAATCTATTTTAGATTATTTAGATTAGATCTAAATAATATCGGATTGAACATATTGATTATAAGATTATCCTGTATAAGGTTTATCCCTTATAGTGGGGAGATTATCCTAGTATGTGCTAACCCGAATAACCTAAATCATAAATATGTTAGATAAGATTTAAAATAATTTATGATTTATTTTTAAATTTTAAATCTAATTTTAAATGGTTTATGATCTGATCCATATGATATGTTTTTTGTTTAGATCTAGATCCTCTTATTGCATACATTAATATATAATTTTTATTTTGAATCTAAAATGTATGTGATATATTTATTTTATAGAATTTAAATTAAGAATTTACTTTCTGTAAAATCCTAGATTCAAAATCCTAGGATATGATTGAAACATTAAAATAAATCAAATCTAAAATCATATATTGAATATGATTCAATGTAAATTATTTATCAATTTGAAAATATTTCAAATGATTAAGTCAGAAATTAGTTCTGAGGTTCCATAAACCTAAACCCATAAGCTTTGTACTTAATTAAGAATTAAATAATTGTTTAGGATCTAGGTTTGTGATTTAAGGATTCTAAGATAATTTCATAAAATATGGGTTAAAGGAAAATAGGTTAGTTTTGATTAAGTCCTTAACTGAATTAGACCTAGGGTTAGATTAAATATAAACTTAGTTAAAAAATTGATCAAACCTAATTAATAGTTAATTAGGATTAGTTCATTTCTAAAGATCACTTCAATAGTTGTAGTTGATTAAAGTCCATATATCTAACAAAATGGATACTGATCGTGGCTCTATGATCGAGCCCAAGTCTTTAGGTAGATCAAATCAAATTTGATAAATTAATTAATATCTAAGATAAGTCTGGCATCCTAGATTGATGATTTTTAATTGGCAGCCCGCTTATCTGGTCAATTCTGATAGTGTCTAAGGCAAGCCTTAGTAGATCCTCCCATTGATCCCACTTACCTGGCCAATGTGGTTAGTTAGGTCTTGATTAGGTTGCTCATTGGTTCTTGCTAACCCATATTACATAGAAAATCAGTGAGATTGATTTTATTCAGTGAGACTGATCTAGGTGCCCATGGATCAATATTAATCCTAGTTATTATCAGAGACTTGAGAAGTCAGTGGGAGGACTTGACTTGGTGAAGTCAGTGGGAGCAAATTGGTCCATGTCCTTTTCTATCCTTAAATCATAAATGATTTTAAATCCTCTAAAATTATTAACTGCTTAAAATGACAAAGTTGTGGAGATAACTAAGTCATAGCCTCCCATTAAGGTGTTTGATAATGGGTCCATTAACTCAATAATAATTAGAGATCCATAGGCCTGGTGCTTGTTGACTAATGAAATTATCATTCATAATATGATAACTTAGAAGTGTCTCTCTAATGGTGGTTAGGTTGGCCAACCAAAGTTGGGCTTAATCATTCATTGGTTAGATGCATCAAGTATGGTCATGTTAATAGTTCGACCTAACCAGATCTTTATAGTAGAGGTCAAAGCCTACTGATTAGGTTTCTAGGATAAAATTAAATTACTAAAAGTTGTTTGGAGAAATAATTGATTAATGAACCTACCCGTAGATGCACATGAGTTAGCCGACCAAAGTTGAGCTTGTGTGTAGTCTATGTGGATTCTAATACCTACTAGAAAATTAAAGTAATTCTCTGAATTGGAGGTAGAGGCTACCAATTCAAATAAAATAGTGGAAGAACCTTAAGACTAAAGTCCAAGTCTCTAGGCTTAATATAATTCATATACTTAGGTCATTGTTCTCTTTTCTCAAATAAAGGTAAACCCTAATTGCTCCTATCACTATTAGACAGTGATAACCTATGGGACCCAACTTTGATAATTAGTATCGAAAGTTAAATTTGATTCAACAGTATGAATGGATTCGTATTAGAGCTTCTGAGCCCAGTCAAAACAGTTATTCCAAAATTGATCCAAATCAGGCATAGTACTATTAGAAGCAGGATCATAGGAAGAAGAATTGTCTTGCTTCCTTTGACCATAACAAGCTGAATAAAAGAAAGGAGCAAGAGTTGCTTATCAAAGATGTTATATGATAACACCTTGAAATTTCTCTATATATAATTCTACTACCTAGGTATTAGATACCGGTGGTCATATACAATTCGTTGTAAGGACTTTAGGTAAGTGGAATGTTTGAAAATGATAAGAAATACCTAAAAGTTTGGGATGGAAGTCTTTTTCTAATCCTAGCTTTAGAAATTGTTGAGCTTATTTTCAAAAGATCTTATTTTGAGTGATTATCACCATTATCCATCGTTTATGATAAATATGATCTTTGTTGGCCTTTTGATCAAAGATGGTTATCATTTATCAATAAAAGAGGATTGTTATGATATTATTATGAATAATATTATAATAATACATAGATAATAAAGAAATAATATTTAATATTTATAAAATTTGTTAAGTATAATGTACATATTTAATAAACATCCAAGTTAGATTATGTCATGGATGTCTACATTTGGCATTATAGGCTTAGTTATCTTGACAAGAACAGGATAAATGGGTTAGCTTGAGTGGAAAACTCGATATCAATGGTTGTGAATCATTAATAACCTATGAGTCTTGTCTTCTTGGATAGATGATAAAATCACTTTTTACTAGAAAAGGTGGAGCCGATAAAGTTCTAAGTCTCATACATAATGATGTATGTAGATCTATGAACTTAAGTGCCAAAGGAAGATATTAATATTTTATTATAGACGACCTATCTAGACATGGGTGCGTCTAGCTTGAATCATTTAAAATGTTCAAATGATTCAATAATGAAAGAGAAGAACAAACTGAAAATGATATTGAAGCTCTTCGATCAGATCGAAGAGATGAATACTTATCCAGTAAGTTTGTGACATATTTAGGAGAGAATAGGATTCTCTCTCAGTGGATTTCTTTTCGAAATATAGTGTATCTGAAAGGAGAAATTGAACTTTGTTAGACATGATTCAATTCATGATAGAATTTACTTGTCTGCCTATTTTAGGGTTATGCTCTTGTGACTACTAGTTTTGCTCTGAAAATATACTGAGTAAATCTGTTGTAAAGACTCCATAAGGGATATGGATCAGGCATAGACCTAAACTCTCTCACCTTAGGGTTTTAGGGTTGATCGGCCTATGTCATAGTTTGCACACAGATAAACTTGGATCTTGGTCTAATAGGTATTTAAGGGTTATTAATTCTACCATACTAAAGAACATAAGATGTTCATCAGTAGAAGGGCATTTCTTTTGGAAAGGAGTTCTGTAGAGAAGGAACTAATGCTTATCAAGTTAAACTTGGAAAAGTTTGACTGGTAGAAAATGAACCGACATAATCTAGTAAACCTACAGAACCAGATTTGATCAGACCAAATTTGGAGCCCATTAAAGAGGCCCCTTTAAGGAGATCTGGTAAAGTACCATGTTAGCCAGATAGATACTTCAGTATCTAGGTTCGGGATGGCGATCTTGTTGAGCTCGATGAGAACAAGGATCCAATCACCTATAGAGATGCATTGTAGTAGTCTGACTCTGAGAAGTTGCTTGGAGCCACATAATCCAAATTGAAGTCTATGAAAATTAATAATATGTGGACACTAGTTGATTCACCTAAAGGGATAAAATCCATTGGGTGTGAATGAATTTTCAAATGGATCATAGTAGTGCAGACGGGAAGGTAAAGATCTGTAAAGCCCATTTGGCTATTATCTCAATTTTGGAACATACGTTTTGAACGTATGTCTTTGTTATGAACAAAGATAAA
Organism: Cocos nucifera; assembly: GCA_006176705.1. Taxonomy (NCBI): domain Eukaryota; kingdom Viridiplantae; phylum Streptophyta; class Magnoliopsida; order Arecales; family Arecaceae; genus Cocos; species Cocos nucifera. Next base: position 85,322 of record QRFJ01001512.1, read on the forward strand.
TCCTACATTTGTAAGTGGGCAAAATGTTTAGTAGTGTTACTCCTTGTATTGTCTATGGATGAAATTCTTTTAATCGAAAATGGCATTCCAACATTGCAAGGAATAAAGATTAGGCTGTCATCTAATTTTTTCATGTTCAAAATCAGATATGGTATACTCACTAATGTAGTGAGTAGATACCAGTCTGATCTAAGTAAGAATGATTGGAAGATTGTATAGACGATCCTCATGTATTTAGAAAATACTAAGGTCTAGTGATTCAAATATGGAAATACTGACTTAAAACATGTGGATGTTTTAATTTCAGTCAGAATAAGATGACAACAAAAGAATGTCAGGTCATACCCTAATTGTAGGAGTAATCTACTGGAAAGATTCCAAGCAGGATATTATAGCCTATTCAGTTAGTGATGTAGAGTACATCATGCCATATGATGCTGCCATGTAAGTTGTGTAGTAGCTGAGATTCATTAGCAGATTTGCAGTGGCACCCTCCATCGATGGTCCAGTCCTATCATAGCACTAGAGCCATAGCTCAGGCTAAAGAACCGAAAGACTAGCATATTCTGCATCGCTATCACCTTTGATTTTAGATCAAGGTGATGTCGATTTTTGGAAGATCAATGGAAATGTAGAACTTGACCATCCCATTTGCTAAGGCTTAAAAACTAAGGAGTTCTATGAACTTAAGTGGAAGATAGGATATTTGATATCATTCTGATTGGCTTTAGTCCAAGTGGGAGTTGTTGTGAAATGTGTCATAAAACCAATCATCTAAGTGGTAGATGATTGAAATTAGTATGTGAATTATCTAATAATAATAGTTATTTGGCTGATTTATCATAGAAGTTCTATCTTCCTTAAATGAGTTCCTAAATTATGATGAAGTTCTTAGAACCATAATCAATCAATAAAGAAGGATTTATTAGATGGTTCTTAAATTATTCACGATCAAACGATGAGTTATTAATAAGGATGATAACTTTTTGAGTGTAGGTTGTTATATGCCATATGCATTGATTATCCTCATAACCAACTGGTGTGGAGATACTGGTATGGCATCCAGGTGAGATGTAGGAGTACATCTATACTGAACATGATCAATGTAGCACTCTACTGTTAAGAGTAGCTAGCTAAGGCCAATAGGTATAAGTATCTCTTCGACCTGAGATCACCATGATGACTTGCAAGCAACTCACTATATTTTGGTGCTAGACTGCCTATATTTCTAAAATAGGTTTGAAAGGTTTCTAGATATAGTCAAGTACTTGTGAAGTTGGGGTGTGAGTTAAGATGGGATTGACCACTCCTGATTAGCTTCAAGAAGAGAATGACTCGTTATGTTTCAATTTAACAAAACCTAGGCTTGGATCATCCTTATGAGTCATGGGATTTGCAAAATTTTGAGACATAATAGAGATGGCTTGTATGAGTGTTGACAGCATACCCAAAGTCATCTTGGGTATTATTGATCATAGGGATGAATTATACGGTAACTGTGGGCCAGGGTTCTAAGAATGTTGCTTTGCATATATTCAACCTATTGGAACATCGGGAACCATTGCTAGATGTTACTTTGACTGGTACAAGAATTGGTTTCTATGCTACCGACCTAGGTTCAAATCTATAGGATTACATACATAAAAGATTATAACCTAATTAGATGGTTAATCAATGATTGAGAACCGTTCTAAGGTCATGTTAGATATGTGTGCCCTAGAAGCCAGATTGACTGACACTTGTAATACACTTCTAAGGGAAAAATTATAATTTTAACTATAAATAATAAAATAAATTATTTTCTATCATAGTGTGTATTTGAAAGTATCTGTAATATATCCCTTGAGTTAATAGTAATGATAGGTCATATTTTCAAGAGTTGAAAATTTAAGACATGAATTTTTATTATTAACTCATAAAATGCTTCCGACTGTAGGATCATCATGAGGATAGTGATTGATCTAGAAGGTTGGTGTATGATCGCTTCTTTTGGATAGATGAGTCTTAAGTCAACGGTGTAGAGACATTAGAGTGAGAGTACAGATACTTGTTAGAGAACGAGGGCACTGAGAGTGACCACCTTGAGCAGTCATCAGAAAGTCTACCTTCTCATTAATGACAGGCTCGAAGCTAGAGTAGTGTGTCTGGTTCTTTGATTTGAGATGCATCGGTAGTTCACCTTGAGGGTGTTATAGTTTGACTACACCATAACTTGGTCTCCTAACCATTTGGAATTCTAAGATGTATGTTGGCTATAGCATGCTCATTATAGGAATTGGATTGCACCAATGGGGATCTATCTACCTCGGTAGATGAGGAGCAACCCTATGATAATCATGAGACTCAAGTCCATAAGCTCATGGCTATGGCAGAGTGAAATAATAGAAAGAGTTTCTATTAGAATTTTCACATTGGACTTGAATCGAATGAATAATTCATATGATGAAAATTAGGGTTTGACGAGATCACCTTAACCCTAATCCAGTCGGGGCTCAAGATAGAGAAACTTAATCACATAGGTAACTACACTGAGAGGTTCGCTTTTAGTTCTAATGGGTTGCCACTATATGCTGCTAGGTGTCACTGGTGGATTTTAGGAGCAATTAGAATGATTTGAATGATCAATCATACTAGTTATCTGAATTAGAAAAGTTCTGATCCATCGGAAGGTGTTTCGATGATGTCGATGATAGAGATCATGACATATCCCATTACTATACAAAACTGAACCTAACTAGATCACACAAACAAGGATTTGGATCTGGATATCATCAATTGGATTAACCCCGTTCAATGAATAAGATTCAATTAGGTTCAAAAAAATCATGCTAGCACACGATGGGCCTAATGTTCTTCTTTAACAATCATTAAAGCTTATCTCGACTGAGCCAAATATATTTGGGCTCACTTAGGAACCTTTACTTGGTCTGATTGGAGCTTGTTTAGGTCAGAAAAGGGTTGTCTTAATTTATGAGACAAATTTAAGACAATACCTGCCATTTTTCGTCATTTGCTAAATCTTGTCTTCGAACACTGGTCAAATGTTGACCCTGGATACTTAGACATCTACCCATGTGTCATGCACCCATAGGAGAGTACCTGGAGACTTATCCTCCTACTAAAAAGTAGATAGGAAGGGGGTGCATGCCTAGGGAGGCGTGTGCCCCATGAGGATAAACATGGAGTCCTATACAAATGGGACTCTAGGTTGCTTCAGGGGATTAAACTGTGGCACCAAGAAGTCTTGTTTGAACAATTTTGGCACCACCTAAGGAGTGTTTTGAGGATCTCTCATCTGATTGGATTAGATGATGTCATTCCATCAATCAGATTTAGATCTAAATGTATAAAGGGCCATGATTGGCTAGGATGATGTGGCACTGCATGACGCAGCAGGATCTATATAAACCCTGTCTGTGCCTAGAATTCAATGATTCTATCTTTAGCCCATGCCACATAGCCCCTCTCCCTCTTTCTCCATGCCACCCTTTGGTCCTCTCTCTCCTCTCCATGCCCAAGGGCTTTTGGGTATGAATAAGTTGTGATCCAAGCAAGTGAAAGGTGCTAGGAAAGGAATAAGGCAGCACTGCTACAAGAGACAAGGACTGTTTTTCAAAAGCAGTTTTGAAGACCTTCAAGGTCAGATCTAAATCTAATTTTTGGAGAATTGATTGAGAAGCAGAAGATCTTCAGATCCTACCTAAGTGGATACTGGTAGAGGCCAGGCACTTGCGTGGTTACATCCAAAACCTTAGGCAAACATTGGGATCATCATAGGATAACTGGATTACACAAAACAAATGTATAATTAAGTTAGATTTAATTTTAATTTTAATTTTTATTATTAGATCAATAAGATTATATCTGAGGAGTCTTAGATTTGATTAGGATCTTAAATTTTTTTTAAAAAAATATCCTCCTTGATCCAATCAGATCTGAACGAACCTGATCTGGAAAATAGGTTTTTTTCTTCAACTGGTATCAGAGCTAGGTTCCATAATTCATTAGATCTAATTTTAATTTATTTTTGATCTAATAATTAGATGATTTTAGATATCACATTAGGTATGATTAGATCTAAAATTAGAAAATTAAAAATTAAATAATCTAGATCTTAGATGTGTGAGATGCATGACTAGACTAGGAATAAAATTATTCTATGTGTAGTCTAGCATGATCATAATTTTAATTTAATTAATTATAATTTTTAGATCTATTTATTTATTATTTTTTGATATTATAAATATTATAATTAGATTTCAAAAATAGAAAATAATTTTATTTAATTTATTCATATGAGATATGATAGATGCATGTTTAGACTAGTTGTAGAATAGTTCTACAAAATTATTTAGAATAAATTTTAATTTAATATGATCAAATTTAAATATTATTTTTTAGATGTTTATGAGATAATTTAGATCTAAAAATATGCATGATATACATGAGATGTATGCAAAACATATTTTTAGTTAGATTAATTTTTATATATGTGATTTATGATGTAGATCTAACTAGTTTTATAGATTTATCATATTTTTGATTAAGACATTTCCCTTGACTGTCTGGTCATAAGAACGAAGTAGGGATTAAAGATCCTCTCCTCCCATTCGATGGGGTGTTCTTATGGTGTATAGGGGTGCTGCGCGTTCACCTTAATCAGAAATTAAAAAACTTATTTTCTGCAAAACCCTAGATCTTGAAACCCTAGGATTTTATATACATGTTTTATTTATGAATCCTAAAATTAATTAAGAATTAAGATTATGAAATATATTAGGTCTAAAATTAAAAAATTTTAGATCTAAGACATATTCATAAAATTGGGTTCGGGCTTGGATAGCTCAATTAGGACTAGCGGTTGATCAAACCAAATCAAGAGTCGGTTAGGTGGGATCAAGAGTACTTAAATTGACCAGCCTAATAGGATTAAGTCTGGATCAAGATCGAGTCAGATGAGTGATCGATCAAGTTAAGACCTAATTAGGCTCAGTGGTTAGAGTCTGGATTGTAGGCTAATTCGATTGGTTCTAGCTCAACAATTTGATATCTAAGATAAGTTTTGGTAGATACAACCGACTGATTTTTAATTGGGAGCTACTTGACTCGAATGCATTCTTGTCGTGTTAATGGCATATCCCTTCCACCAATCTCACTTATCTAGCCATATTTGTCTGTCCAATCCTGATCTAAGGTGGCTAACAATCCAAGCTAACCTATGCCACTAGGTTAGTCATAATGGTTATGGCTATGTCAAGTCAAGTTTAAAGACACCTAAATCAAATCTCCCTAAGAAAAGATTAAGTCTAAGGTCTTCCACCATTATAGATGTGCAGGCCCTTTCTGAGGTTGATTGTTCTCGGCTGGTCACAAGTTCAGTTGCACCAGGAAGATGCAACCATGTCTATTAGGCATTGGATGCTATGGGCTGGAGGATGGATTGGGCTTAATATTTTGGATACGGTGAGAGACCCAATTAGAAATCCAATCTATGCAAATGGTGGGTCTAACTTAACTAAGACGTAGATCAATATTCCAGGCATGATGAGATTCATGAATTAGAGATCAAGTCTGGGTGCACCATGATTAGAGAATCATTGGACAAGAGTTGTTTACTCATTGGCTAACCCATCACCAATAACTATTAGGTGAGGTGATGAGTTAGTTGGTGGGACTGCACCACCCACTAAAAATCAATAATCGTGGAGATTTTTGCATCTTTACAGAGAAAGTGTAGGGATCTGAGAAAATAGTGAGAGCTAATTTGTTTAAAAATTAAATCCTTAAATAAATTAGTCAAGTCTTAATTACAAAATCTAACTAGAAACTTGGACTCTCAATAGGATAAAGAAAAATGTCTACGTCCAACCAACTAGCCCATATCCTAGACACCTATAGATCGACCGGACCTAATTACAAGGATTGGCTCTGAAACTTCAAAATTATTTTGGGTTCCAAGAAGTTGACTCATGTATTGGACTAAGATCCCCTCACCTTACCAGCTCGTCCGTCTACTGAACAGAGAGCGTCTCTTAACAAATGGATGGATAAAGATATTAAGGCCAGATACTACATGTTGGGCTTGATGTTTGATGAGCTTTAGTGCCAACATGAAGATATCAAAACTGCCCGTCAAATGTTGGCTCACCTGCAAGAGTTGTTTGGTGAACAGAGTCTCACAGCCAAATATCAGGTCACTAAATAACTATTTATGGGTAGTTAGTCCAAGATCATTGTCTCATGATGATCAAGGACTTGAAAGAACTTGAGAAGTTCGGAGTGAAGTTAGATCAGGATCTGTAGAATGATATAATTCTGCAATTCTTGGCTGATGCGTATGGACAGTTCATCATGAATTACCATATGCATAAATTTCAGAATATTCTAGCCGAGCTTATGAATATGCAGGTTACTACTGAGCTTTCTATGAAAGATTCTAAAGGCTCAGTACTTGTTATGGATGGACTTCTTCCAAGAGAAAGTCTTTTAAAAAGAAGAAGCCTGTGAAAAAGCAGAAGATAGAAGGCGGAAAGAAAAAGAAGGCAGAACTGAAGAAGAAAGCCATTGACAAAGAAAAGTATTTCCATTATAATACTAACGACCACTAAAAGCGGAACTACCCTACATACCTGGCCATCCTAAAGAATAAGAAAGAGACAGGTCCTTCTAAAGGTATGCTCATTATCGAATCTTACCTTACGATTTCTTCTACATCCAGTTGGATGCTTGACTCTATTCTAGTGCTCATTTGTGCACTTCCATGCAGAGTCTTAAGGATAATAGGAGGCTGAGGGATGGTGAGATGATCCTACACATCGAAAATTTTTCAAGAGTTGTTGTTGTGGCCATGGGAACCTACCCTCTTCGACTGCCGTTTGGCTTATATTTAGTACTTAGAGATTGTTATTATGTTCCTGCTACAAATAGGAATTTGATTTCTATTTCATGTTTAGCACAAGAAGGCTATATAATTAGTTTTCTTAAGGACCATTGTAATATTCTTTATGAAAGAAATAAAATTACAAATGATTGTCTTATTAACTATCTCTACCTATTACATATTGATGTATCTACCTTTAATATTGAGCAAAGTATGAATGCCATAAGATCAAAATGACCCAAGGATAGTCTAAACGATAGGTATCTATGGCACCTAAGGCTAGGTCATATAGCAAAAGATAGGGTTAACAAATTAGAAAAAATCAGACTATTGAGTCCGTTGACTTTCGAGTCATATCCAATTTATGAATCATGTCTTCATGGCAAAATGACTAAGCTCCCTTTTGTAGGACATGGGGAAAGGACCATGGAACTACTTGCCCTAGTACACACTGATGTGTGCGGCCCATTTGATGTGCCGACTAGAGGCAACTTTGACTACTTTATAACCTTTATCGATGATTTATCTCGGTATGGGTATGTGTATCTTATGAGAAATAAGTCTGAAACCTTTGAAAAGTTTAAGAAATTCAGACATGAAGTTAAAAAGCAAACTGGAAAATCCATTAAGGTTCTTCGATCAGATCGAGGAGGTGAATACCTTAGTCGAAAATTCTTGGACTATCTCAAGCAAAATGGCATAGTCTCTCAATGGACTCCACCTGGAATACCTCAACTTAACGAAATTTCAGAATGGAGGTACCAAATCCTATTAGATATGGTCCGATCTATGATGAGCTTCACAGACCTTTCTGATTTTCTTTAGAAACATAGTCTGTTAACTGCTATATATTTACTGAATAGGATTCTCTTTAAAATTATTTCTACCACATCGTATGAGATATGGCATGGTAAGAAATCAAGTCTAAGTCATCTTAGAATTTGGGATTGTCCAGCTCATGTCAAAAGACAATAAGCAGACAAGTTAGATTATAGGTCCTTTAGAGCTCGATTCATAGGATATCCTAAAGAGTCATTAGGATAATATTTCTACATTCCAGAAGACCACAATGTGATTGTGAGTCGGCATACCATCTTTCTTGAAAAATAGTTTATTCAAGATGGTGGCATTGGAAAGCAAATCAAGATTGAGGAGAAAATCTCATAAAAGCAACGAGCTAAGAACCCTATGGAACCAAATTAGGTCAAGCCAATATAATCACTACCTCCTCCACCTCATAGATCGAAAAGGATTTTCCGTCCTCCTAAGAGGTACTTAGGTACTATTTCAGAGGAAGTAGAGGAAATGTTCCTCATAGGTAATGGGGTTCATGGTGATGATTTCAAAATCTATGATGAGGCGATATCAGATATCGACTCTAAGAAGTGGTTAGAGGCAATGAAGTCTGAAATTAACTCGATGCGCTCAAACCAAGTTTGGACCTTGGTAGATCCACCTGAAGGTATAGTATCTATTGGGTATAAATGAATCTACAAGAGAAAGATTGGTACAGATGAAAATGTGGAGACATTCAAAGCTAGATTAATGGCAAAAAGGTATAATCAGCATGAAGGAATTGACTATCAGGATATCTTTTCGCCAGTAGCTATGCTAAAATCCATCTGTACATTGCTTGCTGTTGTAGCCTATTTTGATTATGAAATATGATAAATGGATGTGAAAACGACATTCTTAAATGGATATCTTGAGGAAGATATCTATATGGAACAGTTACAAGGTTTCATATCTAGTGATGTTGATCACAAACTATGCAAGCTGCAAAGGTCCATATATGGACTTAAGCAAGCATCTCGGAGCTGGAATACTTATTTTAATGATATGATCAAATTATTTGGTTTCATCAAGAATGAGGAGGAACCATATATTTTCAAAAAGATCAGTAGGAGCCCTATTATCTTCCTCGTACTGTACGTGGATGATATCCTCCTTATTGAGAATGATATTTTCATGTTGACCATAGTTAAAATGTGGTTATCTAAAGAATTCTCCATGAAAGACCAAGGAGAAGCATCTTTCATTCTAGAAATTAAGGTCTATAGAGATAGACTGAATAGGATGCTAGGTCTTTCATAGAAGATGTACATAGAGAAAGTGCTAAAGAGGTTTAGCATAGAAAACTCCAAGAGGGGATTAGTACCCTTCAAACATGGCATTCATCTCTCCAAGAAAATATCCCAACACACTTGAGGAGATTGAATGCATGAGCAAGATCCCTTTTGCTTCAGCAATAGGAAGCCTCATGTATGCCATGTTATGTACATGACCTGATATAGCCCATGCTGTGAGTGTTCCGAGCAGATATCAGTCGAATCCAGGTGAAGAACACTAGACTTCTGTGAAATGTATCCTTAGGTACTTAAGAAGAACTAAGGATATGATGTTGGTCTTTGGTAATAGAGAACTCCAAGTCTAGGGATATACAGACTCGGATTTTATGTCCGATATAGATGATCGAAAGTCGACATCTGATAGTCTATTTGTGTGTAATGGTGGTGCTGTCAGTTGGAAGAGTTTCAAGCAGACAGTGATAGCAGATTTCACCATAGAAGCAGAGTACATCGCTACATCAGAAGCTGCGAAGGAGGCATTCTGGTTCAAGAAGTTCACCATAGAGATTGGAGTGATGCCATCGAATGCCATTCCTCTATACTGCGACAATAATGGCGCCATAGCCCTTGCTAAGGAGCCGAGGTCTCACTAAAAATCTAAACACATCGAGCGGTGATACCACCTCATCTGCGATTACTTGGAGAAAGGTTACGTCGAGGTAAAGAGAGTTGACTCTACAGATAATGTGGCAAACCCACTTACAAAGCCATTAGGCCAGCAGAAGATCAAAGCCCACCTTGAAAAGATGGGACTTAGATTTGTAGCTGATTGGCTTTAGGTCAAGTGGAAGTTTGTTAGATATGTATGCCCTAGAAGTCAAATTGGCTGACACTTGTAATACACTTCTAAGAGCAAAATTATAATTTTAACTATAAATAATAAAATAAATTATTTTTTATCGCAATATATTTGAAAGTATCTATGGTACATCCCTTAAGTTAATGGTAATGATAGTTCATATTTTCAAGAGTTGAAAATTTAAGATATGAATTTTCTTTATTAACTCATAAAATGCTTCTGACCGTAGGATCATCATGAGAATGGTGATTGATCTAGAATACTGGTGTACGATTGCTTCTTTTGGATAGATGAGTCTTGAGTCCATGGTGTAGAGACATCAGAGTGAGAGTATAGGTACTTGTTAGAGAATGAGGGCACTAAGCATGACCACCTTGACCAATCATTAGGAAGTCTACCTTCTCGTTGATGACAGTCTTGAAGCTACAGTAGTGTGTCTGGTTCTTTGACCTGAGGTGCATTGGTAATTCACCTTTAGGATGTTATAGTTTGACTATGCCATAACTTGGTATCCTAGCTATTCGAAATCCTGAGGTGTATGTTGGCTATAATATGTTCATTGTAGGAGTTGGATTGCACCAATAGGAGATCTATCTACCTTGGTAGATGAGGAGCAGCCCTATGATGATCATGAGAATCAAGTCCATAAGCCCATAGCCATGGTAGAGTGAAATAATAGAAAGAGATTCTATTAAGGTTTTCACATTGGACTTGAATCAAATGATTAATTCATATGATGGAAATTAGGATTTGACGAGATCACCTTAATCCTAATCCGATCGGGGCTCAAGATAGAGAAACTTAATCACATAGGTAACTGCACCGAGAGGTTCGCTTTCAATTCTGATGGGTTGCCACCATATGCTACTAGGTGTCACTGGTGGATTTTGGAAGCAATTAGAATGATTTGGATGATCGATCATACTAGTTGTCTGAATCAAAAAAGTTCTGATCCATCGGAAGGTATTTCGATAATGTCGATGATAGAGATCACGACATATCCCATTACCATATGGAATTGAACCTAACTAGGATACACAAATAAGAATTTGGATCTAGATATCATCAATTGAATGAACCCAGTTCAGATGATTTGAATAAAATTCAGTTAGGTTCAAGAAAATTGTGCTAGCACACGATTGAGCCTAATGTTCTCCTTTAACAATCATTAAAGCTTGTCTCGACTAAGCCAAATGTATTTGGGCTCACTCAGAAATCTTTACTTGATCTGACTGAAGCTTGTCCAGGTCAGAAAAGGATTGTCTTAATTTATGAGATAAATTTGAGACAGCACCTGCCATTTTCCATCACCTGCTAAATCTTATCTTCGGACATTGGTCAAATGTTGACCTTGGACACTTAGACATCTGCCCATATATCATACACCCATAGAAGAGTACCTGAAAACTTGTCCCCTGCTAAAAAGCAGATAGAAAGGGAGTGCATTCCTAGGGAGGTGTGCACCCCATGAGGATAAAACATGGAGTCCCATACAGATGGGACTCTAGGTTGCTTCAGGGGATTAAACTATGTGGTGCCAAGAAGTCTTGTTTAACCAGTCTTGGCACCACCTAAGGAGTGTTTTGAGGGTCTCATCTGATTGGATTAGATGATATCATCTCATCAATCAGATTTAGATTTGAATGCATAAATGGCCGTGATTGGCCAGGATGATGTGCACTACATGGCGCAGTAGGGTCTATATAAACCTTGTTTGCACCTAGAATTCAATGATTCTGTATTTAGCCCATGCCACATAGCCCCTCTTCCTCCTTCTCCATGCCACCCTCTGGTCCTCTCTCTCCTCTCCATGCCCAAGGATTTTGGGCATGAATAAGGTGCGATCCAAGCAAGTGAAAGGCGCCAGGAAAGGAAGAAGGCAGCACTGCTGCAAGAGACAACGGCTATTCTACAAAAGCAGTTTTGAAGACCTTCAAGATTAGATCTAAATCTAATTTTTAGAGGATTGATTGAGAAAGAGAAGATCTTCAGATCCTTTTTGAGTAGATATCGGTAGAGGCCAGGCACTTGCGTGGTTACATCCAGAATCTCAGGCAAACATCAGGATCATCATAGGATAATTGAATTATCCAAAATAAAGATATAATTAAATTAAGTTTAATTTTTATTTTTATTTTTATTATCAGTCAATAAGATTAGATCTGAGGAGTCTTAGATCTGATTAGGATCTTAAATTTTTTTTTTTTGAAATATCCCTTCTGATCCAATCAAATTTGAACGAACTTGATTCGAAAAACAAGTTTTTCCCTTTAGATCAAATATTCAATGTGATTGATATTTGACCTAAAGCAAGTATTGTAGGAGGATTGATTAACAATTGGATTGCTAATTGGCTCAATTTGATTGAGCAATCAGGCTAAGATCAAGTCTAATTGAATTAAATTCAATTAGAATTAATCTAGACTTAATTAGATTAACTTTAATTGGTTTATTGGATAAGCCAAATGCAAGGAAAAGATAATTTCTAATTGGACTAGGATTTGAGTGCACCTAATTTCTAATTGAGTTAGGATTTAAATCAGATTTAAATATAGTTTAAACCTAACTTAATTAGGTTCTTAGTTGGACTAGGATCATCCATAATTAGGCTTGTACTAATTTTATTTTAATTAGATTTAAAATTAGTTTGATCTAGTCAAAATAGGAGAGTCTCAGTAGACTAGGACTCTTCCTTCCTTACGCCAATGATCTCCATGCCCACTAATTAATTTCAGATTTTTTACTTAAAGTTTTTCATGCCAATGAGAAGTTTTCCATGCCCAATATTCTGAAATATTTGATTTAAATTTGATTTGGTCAAATTTGGAAGTTAATTTGAATGAGTCAAACTAAGGAAGAGTTTTATTTTATGACAACTCTTCTTTTCTTTTGAAATTTTCTCTCCGTGCCTCCTAAATTTTTTTGTCACCCTTTCTCTTCTTATTATGTGCAATACTTTTGTGTTCTCCATGAAAAAAAATTGTAGGGAGGCGTCCAAGAGTTGGACGCCCTCCAATCTCCTCTTAGTTTCCTTGTTTGACTAGGTCAATTTGACCTAGTCTTCCTATTTTCTTGGACGCCACCTTCTAATCAGTTTTAAGTGTCAAAAAATTCTGGTATTCCATAGTGAAAAGGCAGAAGAATAAAGGGAGGGCATGGGGATTAAGGGCGCCTACTTTCTTGGAGAAAAACTCTTCATTAAGACATGAAAGGTTCATGTCTTGATGAAGATAAAGGTAAGAAGAATGCCTTCTTATCTATTTCTCTTTCAATATTTATTTTCTCCTTATTCCTTATGATTTTTATATGATAAAAATTTATGAGAGAGAGAGAGGAAGAGGGCATGGGAAGGATGCTCTAAGGAGGTGGGGCATGGTGATCTTTTTGGACATGATTGATCATGTCCTGATGAGAGGAAAGTGAAGAGAAGATAGTTTTCTCTTAGGATTCTTTTGAGAATTTTTTCTTCTTAATTTATGTATGATTTTTCTATGAGAAAAATTAGAGAGGAAGAGATCTGAAAGTGTGAAAATTTTCTACAGTAGAAGATCTCCTCTTGTCCAGGTATGGAGATCCGTTTAGAACATCAACAGTTGATATCCTGATAAGAGAAGATGTGTCTTCCCTTAGGATCTTTTTTAACTATTTATTTTCTATTTTTAGGAGATCCAAGAGTTGGATCTCTTCCTTAATCCTTCTTTTATTCTTCATTTCTTAGAGTGTCCAAGAGATCTGAAGAATAAATTTTAGATGAACCATCCAGAGGAGTCCGCGAGAAGTTAGCACTTCGAGTGGATCTTCGTTCGATGAACCTCTGATTTTGTTACAGTCTTGTGTGGATCACCTATAGAGGCCGGACGCATATAAGGCTCCAAAGACAACAACGAAAATCAACCATGGAGTTCTCAACCCGTACTAAGGTAAGAGATTTGATCTATTCTCTCACCTAGATGAGATCTAGGATTTAGATCTAGAATCATTCTAGATCTAGGGTATTGATTTGATCAATACCAAAATATTTATTTTCTAATTTAAAATACAATATGACATATTATAGGTTCTAGATGTAGGATTTAGTAATTAGATTACATATATTTATAAATTAAATGATTTAATTAATAACTTTTTCTATATTATATTTAAAAAAAATAATAAAATTCATGCATAAAATCCTGCATATTTTCCATCAAAAACATGATCCCCAAAGAAGACTTAACCCAGCTATGAAAGAGATTGTAAAGAAAGAAATAATAAAACTCCTTGATAATGGAATAATATATCCAATCTTAGATAATTTATGGGTAAGCTCAGTACAAGTGGTACTCAAGAAGTCAGGAGTTACTGCAATTCAGAATGATAACGATGAATTGGTCCCAACAAGAGTTTAAATTGGATGGAGGGTCTGCATCAACTATAGAAAGTTTAATGCAGCCATCCAACAGGACCATTTTCCATTGCCCTTCATAGACCAAATGTTAGAACGATTAGCAGGGCACGACTTTTATTGCTTTCTGGATAGATATTCAGGATATATCCAGATTTCTATAGCCCCTGAAGATCAAGAAAAGACTACCTTTACCTATCCAAATGAAACCTTTGCCTACAAATGCATGTCCTTTGGGTTATGTAATGCACCAGCTACTTTTCAAAGGTATAGACTAGTATTTTCTCAGACATGGTTGAAAGGTTTCTTGAAATCTTTATGGATGACTTCTCCATCTTTGGATCCACCTTCACTGATTGTCTTCATCATCTTAAGCTAGTCTTAGAAAGATGTAAGGAGAAGCATATAGTTCTAAATTCGAAAATATGTCAGTTTATGGTAAAGGAAGGCATAGTCTTTGGTCATATAATTTCAAAATGAGGTATAGAAGTAGATAAAGCCAAGATAGATTTAATTGAAAACCTTCCACCACCTAGATCAGTGAAAGAAATTCTCTCTTTTCTTGGACATGTCGGATTCTATAAAAGATTCATCAAAAACTTTAGCAAAGTGGCTTGACCATTAACTAATATATTAGCTAAAAATGTCAAATTTGACTTCACACTTGAATGTCTCAAGTCCTTTGAAAGTCTAAAGAAAGAATTAACCTCGGCCCCAATTATTCATCCACCCATATGGACTCAATCTTTTGAGCTTATGTACAATGTATCTGATCATGCCATAGGAGCTGTCTTAGGTCAAAAGATAGATAAGCTACCTCGAGTGATCTATTATGCTAGCAAGACCTTAAATGAAGCATAGCTTAATTACTCAACTGCTGATAAGAAATTTTTAATTATGGTATTTGCTTTAGAGAAGTTTAGGTCCTACTTAGTGGGCTCTTATGTAATTATCTATATTGATCACTCAGCTATTAGGCATCTTCTCTCAAAGAAAGATGCTAAAGCACACCTAATTAGATGGATCCTTCTTTTACAAGAATTTGACCTAGAGATTAGGAATAAGAAAGGTATAGAAAATATAGTGGCAGATCATTTATCTTATTTAGCAATCGCACCAACTAAGAAAATATCTATTAATGAGTCCTTTCTTGATGAATAATTATTGTTAGTAACATCAGAACCTTGGTATGCCAACATAGTAAACTACCTAGCTACCAGCCAAATTCTTATGCACTGGACCACTCAGGATCAGAACAAATTTTTCTCTTAGGTAAAATATTTTATTTGGTATGATCCATATTTATTCAAATAATGTCTTGATCAAATCATAAGAAGATGCATCCCAAATGAAGAAGTTAGGAGCATTTTATCCTTTTGCCATGATCAAGCTTGTGGTGGTCATTTCAGTGCTAAAAAGACTGTAGCTAAAATGCTCCAATGTGGATTCTATTGGCCCAATCTATTTAGAGACGCCTATGAATACTATAAAAATTATGTTAGGTGTCAACAAATAGGTCGAATCATAATGAAATATATGATGCCTACGAATCTAATTTTAATTATTAAAATTTTTGATGTATGGGGAATAGACTTCATGAGACCATTTACAAAATCTTTTGAAAATGAATATATCTTAGTAGCTGTTGATTATGTATCCAAGTGGGTAGAGACAGTACCATGCAAGACTAATGATAGTAGGATTGTTATCAAATTTCTTAAAAAAAATATCCTATCTCGATTTGGTATCCCTAGAGCTATTATCAGTGATTGTGGAACATATTTTTGCAAACGATCATTTGAATCACTGATGAAGAAATATAACATTACCTATAAACTGGTCACACCTTAACACCCACAGATGAGTGGGCAAGTTGAAGTGTCTAATTGCCAAATAAAGCTAATTTTTGGAAAAGATAGTAAGCACTAATAGAAAAGATGGATCTTTAAAACTAACAGATGCACTATGGACATATCGCATAGCTTTCAAGACTAACTTAAGAATGTCTCCATATAGGCTTGTATTTGGTAAAGCATGTTACTTGCTGATAGAATTGGAACATAGGACAATGTGGGCCATTAAACAATTGAATATGAACTTGGATGCAGCCAGTGATATGAGCAAATTACAAATTAATGAACTTGAGGAAATCAGGAATGAAGCCTATAAAAATGCCAAAATTTATAAAGAAAGAACTAAAGCTTTTCATGACCAAGTAATTAATAGAAAATCTTTTACACCTAGACAAAAAGTTCTATATAATTCTAGGTTACACCTATTTTTGGGTAAATTAAGATCTCGATGGACTAGGCCGTATATAGTTAAGGAAGTCTTCTCACATGGGGCCATAGAAATTGAAAACCCAAGTAATGGTGTTACTTTTAAAGTTAATGGACAACGACTGAAACCATTCTTGGAACTACCTACTGAATCTAATGAAGAAGCTATGGTTTTTTGTGAACCTATTTACTCGGATTAATTTTTGGATAAGTTTGGCTAAAGACATTAAACTTAGCACTTACTGGAAGGCAACCCAAGTTTTTACATTTAACATTTTTTTATTATTTTTTTAAGTTTACCTTTCTTTCAAGGCTAAGTTGGGGGGAGAACTACAAACCCATGTCAGATGAAGGACAATTAAAGCCCAGGTCGAGATCAGAATTAAATTAAACCAGGTGAACTTTTTTCTTGTTATTTTCTTATCATTTATCACACTCTATTTCTTTTCTCCATTAAGGATAATGAAAATTAAGTTGGGGGGAAGGATAAAATTTTTTTTTTAAAGTCCTCAAGTATGGTAATAATTAGTCTTATGTACCTAATTTCATATTGGTTTAAAATTTTTTAGGCATTTTAATCGATGATTGATTAATGTTCTAGAGAATTTTTGAAATACTGAGGACCCAATTATTAAGAAAACCTAATAAATAGTCAGGTTTAGAATAGAATAAATTTTTGAGTGATTCTATAATCTTCTTCCAGCCTATATTCAATAAAGAATCTACTCTATATGGGTATGAGTAAAAAAAATTAAAAAAAATATATTTAAAAAAAATAAAATAAAAAGTAAGTTCTAAATATTGGTCTCCCATTGAGTAACCGGATCCTTTTGCCTAAGTAAGCAATGTTATTCATGACAAAAAGTGAACAATGTGAAAAAGTTTGTTATATAGTTAGTTTTAACCTGTAGCCTATTTGACTTGATTTAATCAGCCCGAGGGGTGTTCTAGCCAATTGGTTTGAGAGTCATTGGTCCAAAGCTCGCTACAAGGGTCAGATAGAAAGCATAAGAGGTTAAAACATTATACTAGCTATAAAAATAAAAAAAAAATTCTAGCCCACACTAAAATTAGAGGATTTAAAAAGTAAAGGTGGAGAATTGATCAAAGAAAAGCTCTAAATTTTATATTCTTCACTTAACCACTACTTGGGATGGAATTAATAATCTAATGATGTATTTCTTAAATCTCTGACCAGGTTTCAACTGACTTTAGGATAACCTGAAGAATTTTTCACATCTTTTTGAGTCGGTACATGCTTCTCATTTTTCATTTTTTACTCGAGGATGAGTAAAACTTAAGTTGAAAGGTGTGATAATTATCATAAATTATTAAATAAAATTATTAAAATATAATATATTAATTTAATATTTATTTAAAAATTTAATATTTTTATAAATATTTTGTAGGAAAAAAGCTTACTAATATGAAGAGCTCGATTTATGAGTTTCAACATAATAAATTTCACTCAAATCGAAGCTAAAATGAGAAAGTTATGAAGCCTAGAAGTTTAAAATAAAAGAAAAAAAATTAGATGATGCATGGTGGATCGATCGGTCCGTCCATGGAATAGGCATAGACCGGCCAGCTCAACAGGCATGGCCAATCGGTGCATGACATGTGGTGAACCTAGATTGCTAAGAGGTCTACAGAATTTTTATCACAACATACAAGGGCATTTTCATCATTTTATCTGATGCATCAGCTTTTGATTGGCTACGATCTTCGACATGGCCGGTCCATGGCAGTCTATGGCTACAATTTTGCATGATCGGTGATGGACATTGATGCCGATGGAAATCTAATGGTTGATATTCATTCCAACCTAATTAAGGTTTTCACAGGAGATTTGGCATGATCCAATGGTGGAAATTCATCCAGGCAGTGATCTGATGGCCAAAATTAATCCAAAGGCCTGATCAGGGGTTTAAGCAGCTAATCTTAATGATTTTTGAGTTGATTTTGGATGGTTTGATCAAGATCTAATGGCTAGGAAGCTTTAGAGTATTTAAAATCAATCCAGACTTGATTTTTGACTCCAAAAAAAGCCCCATTGACCTTGTTTCCTCCTCTATTTAAGCAGCCTTACCTCCAGCCAAAAAAAGAGAAAAAAGAGCTTCTCTTCTCTCTTTTTCTCTCTTCTCCTCTTCCTTTCCTCCTTTCTTCTTCCCAATTTAAATCAAAGGGGCTCTGAAGATGGTGGGAGCAAGCAGATTGTCTACCATGCATGGCTAAGGAGCTAAATTTTGGGAGAGCAGATAAAGTCTTCAAACAAGGGTTGTAATCTTTTTCTTTATTTTTGTAATTTCTTTCTGTGCAAATATGTTCTCCTACCTAGTTTTTAATAAAATTTATTTTTATGCATGAGATCTTGACTCTATGACATGCTTATTATGAATCTAAATAAATTATATTCACAGAGACGGATTATGATCGACAGATATAATCTATACTCAATTTAATAATTTATTTTAGAAAAAAATATTAAAAATTATATTCTTAATTTTAAGAATTAAAATATTAAATAATTTATGATTTCATGGAGATGGATTGTGATCAAGAGATATAATTCATGCTCTAAGAAAATAAATTATAATTATAACTAAATTCTTAAAAATATCAATTTTTGCATCAAAAGAATTACCACAATCCTATTAGTGATTGATTCGCAACTTCAAAATAATTCTCATTACTTCTCAAAAATCCTAATTAATTAAGTATTTGCTTCCTTTTTATTTTTCTTTTAATTTGCTAAACTCTCAATTTGCTCTTTTTAATCTATTTATTTAAATTTTTATTTTAAAATTAAATTAAAAAAATTACTTAAAATTGAACGTAACTTAGCCTTCAATCCTCGAGAAAATCGACATCCGATTCATCACTATTCTAAGAATTAAAAGCAAACTTAATTTTTATTTGTTGCTTTAATGACAAGTAGTCACAAACTCATGTAATGATATTTTTTATGTTAATAAAGGCATTTATTTCATCCTATACTTCATCTTAATTATATATTTAAGATTATGATGAACTCCATTAATTAGGACTATGGTTTTTAGGATTATGATGAGATTATACTAGTGAGATCTAAAATCTTAAAATCCTAATTTAAATATTTCTGGTCGATGAAACATTGAGTTAGTGATCAATGTTTTCGGTAAGACTAGCACATCCTATGTATGCTCGATAAAGAGGGTGATTGATCTCACAATCACTTATGTATGACCTTAATACAATGATGTGGATATGTTGGATCCTAGTATCTCTTTGATACCAATTGTTGGAGAGAAGATGACAAAGTAGATGGCCAGCACCTAGGACTTAAAGTTGGAACCAGTGAGAGAAGTGTAGAGAGTTTTTTAGAGAGAAAAGCTTAATTATATTCCATTCTATTATAAAGATACAATACGTGAATTTATATATCCTAGGATTTCTGCTATACCATATGAATCCTAATAAACCCAAATCCCAGCTAAAAAACTTTCCTAAGCTAACCCAATACATGAAAAGCACTCACCGAGCCTATGTACATATGTCTCACATGCTCTCATCCCTTGGATCTGAACCCGACCTATACATGAGTTGCCCTCTTAAGATCTTATTGGTCTAGGCCTTGACACCCTAGGATAAAAGCATATCATAAATCCAAACAGAAAATTCCATCTAGTTCTATTTGCCACCATCTAGTTGGCTCTATCAGAAGCCGAGCTGGCTCAACTGCATCTCATTCAAACCCTATCTTCCGTCTACCTGAGATAGCCAGCTTGGTTGTGCCCTGAGCCTCCTCGACCTTAGTGTAAGCCAGCTCAGCTATGTATTTGAGCCAGCTCGCCTATATGTCAGCCCCTATCTTGGCTGATTCTTTTTCTTCGCTTTGATTCTTTGCTCCATCTTGTGTCCTAGGTCTCCAGAGCACCTACCAAGCCCCCTCAAGGTCCTCATACTTGAACCTCAAGTCCGTGTAGGGCTACATGCCATCTTGATCTAGGATAACTCCTATTCTAGTCCTAAGACCCATACTCATCCTAGTCTCTCAGAGCCAATTGTTAGATATATGTGCCCTAGAAGCCAGAATTGGCTGACACTTGTAATACACTTCTAAGGGCAAAATTATAATTTTAACTAATATCAATAAAATAGATTATTTTCTATCACATATGTGTATTTAGTGTCTGTGATACATCCTTTGAGTTAATGGTAATGATAATTCATATTTTCAAGAGTTGAAAATTTAAGACATGAATAATCATTATTAACTCATAAAATGCTCTCGACCATAGGATCATCATGAGGATGGTGATTGATTCGAAAGGTTGGTGTACAATCACTTCTCTTTAGTAGATGAGTCTTGAGTCTACGGTGTGGAGACACGGAGCGAGAGTATAGGTACTCGTTAGAGAACGAGGGCACTGAGCGTGACCACCTCGAGTAGTCATTAGGGAGTCTACCTTCTCGTCAATGACTGACTCGATGCTGCAGTAGTGTGTCTGGTTCTTTGACCTGAGATGCATCGACAGTTCACCTTGAGGGTGTTATAGTTTGACTACACCATTACTCGGTCTCCTAGCCATATGGAACCCTGAGGTGTATGTTGGCTATAGCATGTTCATTGTAGGAACTGGATGGCATCAAGATGGAATCTATCTACCTCGGTGGTAGAGGAGCAGCCCTATGATAATCATGAGAATCAAGTCCAGAAGTCCATGGCCATGGTAGAGTGAAATAATAGAAAGAGTTTCTATTTAGATTTTCACATCGGACTCGAATCGAATGATTACATCATATGACAGAAACTAGGGTTTGACGAGTTTACCTTAACCCTAATCTGATCGGGGCTCAAGATAGAAGGAACTTAATCACACAAGGTAGCTGCACCAAGAGGTTCGCATTCAGCTCTGATGGGTTGCCACCATATACTGCTAGGTGTCACTGGTGGATTTTGGGAGCAATTAGAATGATTTAGATGATCGATCATTCTAGCTGTTCGAATCAGAAGAGTTCTGATCCATCGAAAGGAGTTTCGATGATGTCGATGATAGAGATCATGACATATCCCATTACCATACAGAACTGAACCTAACTGGGTCACACAAACAAGGGTTTGAATCTGGTGATCATCAATTGAACTGATCCAGTTCAATTGATCTGAATGAGATTCAATTAGGTTCAAGGAAATCGTGCTAGCACTCGATTGAACCTAACGTTCTTCTTTTGCTATCATAAATAAGTTGTCCTGACTGAGCCAAAAGAGTTTGTGCTCAATCAGAGGCCTTCATATGGTCTGACTGGAGGTTGTCCAAGTCAGAAAAGGTTGTCTTATTTTGTAAGACATTACCTACCATTTTTGGTCACCTGCCATTTCTTGTTCTTTGACTTTGGTCAAAAGTCTACCTTTGACTGGATCAAATGTTGACCATTGACACTTTGACTTTTGATCCACATGTCATGCACCTATTGGAGAGCTGGTGGGGGCCTGTCCCCCTTGCCTAGAACCTAGGCAAGGAAGAGGGCGCACGCCACCCTTGGCGTGTGCCCAAGTTGGAGGCGCCTAGGAGTCCCTTGTTGGACAAGGGACTCCATCTCCTTTTTGGATTCCAATTAGAGTTCTCCTAAGAACCAACTTTGACTGGTCTTAGGCACCCTCTAAGGAGGAATCCAGGGGACTCTATTCCCACCAATCAGATTTAGATCTGATTTCACAAAGAGTTGTGATTGGTTGGGAAGAAGAGGAGTTGGATCACAGTTAGTCTATAAATAAGACCCTGCGCCCAACCCAGATAATCAAATTGAAAGTGATTGAGAAATTCAAACCCCACGCCCCAAGGCTGCCTCTCCCCTCTTCCTCCATGCCAAACCCACCTTCTCCCTCTCCTCTCCACATCCAAAAGAGTTTTGGAGCTTGGTTGGTGCGATCCAGATCAAAGAAAGGCGAGTGAAAGCTAGAAGGCTGCACTGCTGCAAAGGACGACTGCTGATCTTCAAAAGGAGTTTTGAAGATCCTCCAGATCAGATCCAGATCTAATTTTTGGAGATGTGATAGAGAAGAAGAGGATCTCTAGATCCAAGCCTGAGTGGATACCGGTAGAGGCCAGGCACTTGCGTGGCTAGATCCAGAACCTTCCGCTGCATACAGGATCATCAACGGATAATAGGATTACCCATATCAAGGTAAATTAAATTTGATTTAATTTATCTAATTTTATTTTAATTTTTTAAAATAATAATAATCAGATCTAAAATATCTTAGATCTGATTAGAATCAAAGAAATTTTTTTTTGAAATATATCTCTTGATCTGATCAGATCTGAACGAACCTGGTCCGGAGAAATCAGGATTTTCCTTCAACTGATATCAGAGCCAAGGTTCTAAAAGTGTTTAGATCTAATTTTAAATTTATTTTAATTAAAAAAATAAGTGATTTTAGATGTCACATGAGATGTGATCAGATCTGAAATCAGAAAAAATTAAAATTAAATGATTTGGATCTAAGATTGAAAATATGCATGACTAGTTCTAAAATAGAATAGTTCTATAGAATAGTCTTGCATGTTTTTGATTTAATCTGATTAAATCATATTTTAGATCTATTTATTTACTATTTTTTGATATTATAATGGTTATAATAACATCTAAAAAATAGTAAATAAAAATTATTTAATTTTAAATATCATATGAGATATGATTGATGCATGTCTAGACTAGTTGTAGAATAGTTCTACATAATTATCTAGATTAGAATTTATTTTGATTAGATCAATTTAAATCTAATTTTTTAGATTATTATGAGATAATTTAGATCTAAAAATATGCATGATTCGATACATGAGATGTATGCAAAATATGCCATGATTAGATCTAATTTGTATATGAGATATATGATATAGATCTAAAACTGTTTTGTAGTATTGCATGTTCCTGATTAAGGCGTTCCTCTTGGCCGTCAGGTCATAAGAATGAAGAAGGATTTAAAGGCCCTCTCTTCCCATTCGATGGGGTGTTCTTATGATGTGTAGGGGTGCTGCGTGTTCGTCCTTAATCAGAAATCCAAAACTTACTTTCTGCAAAATCCTAGATCCTGAAACCCTAGGATTTATTGTGCATATTTTGTTTATGAACCCTACTTAATTAAAAATTAAGATTATGGAATATCAATTAGGTCTAAAATTGAGAATTTTCAGATCTAAGACATATTCATAATACTGGGTTCGGGCTTGGGTAGCTCAATTAGGTCTAAGCGGTTGATCAAACCGAATCAAGAGTTGGTTAGATGGGATCAACAATGCTTAAATTGACCAGCCTAATAGGATTAAGTCTGGGTCAAGATCGAGTCACGATCAAGCAAGACCTAATTAGGCTCAGAGGTTAGAGTCTGGATTGTAGGCTAACCCAATTGGTTCTGACTCAATAATTTGGTGTCTAAGGTAAGTTTGGCACATACGACCGACTGATTTTTAATTGGAAGCTACTCAATCTGAATGCGTTCTTGTATGAGTTAATGGCATATTCCTTCCATCGATCTCACTTACCTGGCCATATCTATTGACACAGTTCTGATCTGAGGTGGTCAATAATCCGAGCTAACCCATGCCACTAGGTTAGTCATAATTGTTATGACTATGACAAGTCTAGTTTAATGAGACCTGAATCAATTCTCCCTAAGAAAAGATTAAGTCTGAGGTCTTCCACCATTGTAGATGTGCGGGCCCTTCCCGGGGTTGATTGTTCTCGGCTGGATACAGTGGCTCAGTTGCACCGGGAAGACGCAACCATGTCTATTAGGCATTGGATGCTATGGGCTGGAGGATGAGTTGGGCTCAATATTCCGGATACGGTGAGAGACTCAATTAGGAACTCAGTCTATGCAAATGGTGGGTCTGACTTAACTAAGGAGTGGATCAATATTTCGGATACGGTGAGATTCATGAATTAGAGATCAAGTTTGGGTGCACCATGATTAGAGAATCATTGAACAAGAGTTGTTCACTCATTGGCTAACCCATCACCAATAACTGTTAGGTGAGGTGATGAGTCAGTTGGTGAGACCGCACCACCCACTAGAAATCATTAATCATGGAGATTTTTCGCATCTCTACAGAGGGAGTGTAGGGATCCGAGAAAATAGTGGGAGCTAATTTATTTAAAAATAAAATCCCTAAATAAATTGGTCAAGTCAAAAATAATTATAGTATCTAACTAGAATCTTTGACTCTCTACAGGAAAATGTCTGCGTCCAACCCATTGGCACGTATCCTGGACACACATAGACTGACTGGACCCAATTATAAAGATTGGCTCAGGAACTACAAAATAGTTTTGGGTTTCGAGAAGTTAACCCATGTACTGGACCTCAGGACCCTCCCACCTTACCAGCCCGTCCATCCATTGAACAGAGAGCGTCTCTGAAAAAATGGATAGACGAAGATAATAAGGCCAGATATTACATGTTGGGCTCGATGTCTGATGAGCTCCAGCGCCAACATGAAGATATCGGGACTGCTCGCCAAATGTTGGCTCACCTGCAGGAGATGTTTGGTGAACAGAGTCGCGCAGCCAAATATCAAGTCACGAAATGACTTTTTAAGGCTAAGATGCATGATGGGCAGTCAGTCCAAGATCACTGTCTGACAATGATCAAGGACATGGAAGAGCTTGAGAAGCTCGGTGTGAAGTTAGACTTGGACCTGCAGAACGATATTATTCTGCAATCCTTGACTGATGCATATGGGCAATTCATCATGAATTACCACATGCATAAACTTCAAAATTCCTTGGCCGAATTAATGAATATGCTGGTCACCGCTGAGCTTTCTATGAAAGATTCTAAAGGCTCAGTTCTTGCTATGGAACGGACTTCTTCCAAAAGAAAGTCTTATGGAAAAGAAAAAGAAGTCTGTGAAAAAGCAGAAGGTGGAAGGAGCAAAGAAGAAGAAGGCAGAACCGAAGAAAAAGGGCCGAATGTCAAAGGAAAGTGTTTCCATTGCAACAGCGACGGCCATTGGAAGCGGAACTGCCCTACTTACCTGGCCACCCTGAAGAACAAGAAGGAAGGTCCTTCTGGAGGTATGCTCGTTATTGAGTCTAACCTTATGGTTTCTTCTACATCCAATTGGGTGCTTGACTCTGGTTCTAGTGCTCATCTGTGCACTTCCATGCAGGGTCTTGAGGATAGCAGGAGGTTGAGGGATGGAGACATGATCCTACGCATCGGTAATGGAGCAAGAGTTGCTGCAGTAGCCGTGGAAACATACCCTCTTCGATTACCATCTGGTTTAGACTTAGTTTTGAAAGACTGTTATTATGTGCCTGCAGCTAGCAGGAATTTGATTTCTATTTCATGCTTAGCACAAGAAGGCTATGTGATTACCTTCTTTAAGGACCATTGTAACATTCTTTATGAAAGAAATAAAATTGCAAATGGTTTCCTTATTAATGGTCTTTATCAGCTACATATTGATGTACCTGTTCTAACTATCGAGCAAAATGTGAATGCCAAATGACCTAGGGATAGTCCAAATGATAGGTATCTATGGCACCTGAGATTAGGTCATATAGCAGAAGATAGGATCAACAAATTGGAGAAAAATGGGCTATTGAGTCCATTGACTTTCCGAGTCATATCCAACTTGTGAATCTTGTCTTCAAGGCAAAATGACTAAACTCCCTTTTGTTGGACATGGGGAGAGGGCCACAGATCTCCTTGCCCTAGTACATACTGATGTGTGCGGCCCATTTGATGTGCCGGCTAGAGGCAATTTTGTCTACTTCATTACCTTTACCGATGATCTATCTAGGTATGGGTATGTGTATCTTATGAGACACAAGTCTGAAGCTTTTGAAAAGTTCAAAGAATTCAGACATGAAGTAGAAAAATAAACTAGAAAACCCATTAAGGTTCTTCGATCAGATCGAGGAGGTGAATACCTTAGCCGAAAATTCCTAGACTATCTAAAGGAAAAATGGCATAGTCTCTCAATGGACTCCACCAGGAACACCTCAACTCAACGGGGTTTCAGAATGGAGAAATCAGACTCTATTGGATATGGTTCGATCCATGATGAGCTTCACAGACCTCCCTGATTTTCTTTGGGGACACTCATTGTTAACTTCAATTTATCTACTGAATAGGGTTTCCTCTAAAACCGTTCCTACCACACCGTATGAGATATGGCACGGTAAGAAACCAAGTCTGAGTCATCTCAGAATTTGGGGTTGTCCGGCTCATGTCAAAAGACAACAAGCGGACAAGTTAGAGTTTAGGTCCTTTAGAGCTCGATTCATAGGATATCCTAAAGAGTCATTAGGATACTATTTCTACATTCCAGAAGACCACAATGTGATTGTGAGTCGACATGCCATCTTTCTTGAAAAATAGTTTATTCAAGATAGCGGCATTGGAAAGCAGATTCAAGCTTGATGAGAAAGTCTCACAAGTACAACGAGCTAAGGACCAATTGGAACCAAATCAGGTTGAGCCAATAAGAACACTACCTCCTCCACCTCGTAGATCGGAAAGAGTTTTCCCGTCCCCCTGAAAGATACTTAGGTATTATTTCAGAGGAAGTAGAGAAAATGTTCCTCATAGGTAATGGTGCTCATGGTGATGATCCCAAAACCTACAATGAGAGGCGATATCAGATATCGACTCCGAGAAATGGCTAGAGGCAATGCAGTCAGAAATTGACTCGATGCACTCAAACCAAGTCTGGACCTTGGTAGATCCACCAGAAGGTATAGTACCTATTGGGTGTAAATGGATCTTCAAGAGAAAGATTGGTGCAGATGGGAATGTGGAGACATTCAAGGCTAGACTAGTGGCAAAAGGTTATAGTCAACGCGAAGGCATTGACTATCAGGATACCTTTTCCCCAGTGGCTATGCTAAAATCCATCCGCACATTGCTTGCCGTTGCAGCCTATTTCGATTATGAAATATGGCAAATGGACGTGAAAACGACATTCTTAAATGGATATCTTGAGGAAGATATCTATATGGAACAGCCGCTAGGTTTCACATCCAGTGATACTGATCACAAGGTTTGCAAGCTGCAAAGGTCCATATATGGACTTAAGCAAGCATCTCGGAGCTGGAACACTCATTTCAATGATGTGATCAAAACGTTTGGTTTCATCAAAAATGAAGAGGAACCATGTGTTTTTCAAAAAGGTCAGTGGGAGCGCTGTTGTCTTCCTCGTATTGTACGTGGATGACATCCTCCTTATTGGGAATGATATTCCCATGTTGACAACAGTCAAAATTATGGTTGTCCAAGGAATTCTCCATGAAAGACCTAGGTGAAGCATCCTTTATTCTAGGAATTAAGGTCTATAGGGATAGACCGAATAGGATGCTAGGACTTTCACAGAAGATGTACATAGAGAAAGTACTAAAGAGGTTTAGTATGAAAACTCTAAGAGGGGATTAATACCCTTCAGACATGGTATTCATCTTTCCAAGAAGATGTGCCCCAGCACACCTGAGGAAATAGAACGCATGAGCAAGATCCCTTATGCTTCTGCAATAGGGAGCCTCATGTATGCCATGCTATGTACACGACCTGATATAGCCCA
Organism: Cocos nucifera; assembly: GCA_006176705.1. Lineage (NCBI taxonomy): Eukaryota > Viridiplantae > Streptophyta > Magnoliopsida > Arecales > Arecaceae > Cocos > Cocos nucifera. The sequence goes on from QRFJ01001512.1 coordinate 113,360, forward strand.
TGCTGTGAGTGTCACAAGCAGATATCAGTCAAATCCAGGTGAAGAACACTGGACTTCTGTGAAATGTATCCTTAAGTACTTGAGAAGAACTAAGGATATGATGTTGGTCTTTGGTAATGGAGAACTCCAAGTTCAGGGATACACAGACTCGGATTTCATGTCCGATATAGATGATCGAAAGTCGACATCTGGGAGTCTATTTGTGTGCAATGGTGGTGCTGTCAGCTGGAAGAGTTCCAAGCAAACGGTGATACCACCTCATCCGCGATTACCTCGAGAAGGGTTACGTCGAGGTCAAGAGAGTCAACTCCACAGATAATGTGGCAGACCCACTTACAAAGCCATTGGGCCAACAGAAGATCGAAGCCCACCTTGAGAAGATGGAACTTAGACTTGTAGCCAATTGGCTTTAGGACAAGTGGGAGATTGTTAGATATATGTGCCCTAGAAGCCAGAATTGGCTGACACTTGTAATACACTTCTAGGGGCAAAATTATAATTTTGACTAATATCAATAAAATGGGTTATTTTCTATCACATATGTGTATTTAGTGTCTGTGATACATCCTTTGAGTTAATGGTAATGATAATTCATATTTTCAAGAGTTGAAAATTTAAGACATGAATAATCATTATTAACTCATAAAATGCTCCCGACCATAGGATCATCATGAGGATGGTGATTGATCCAGAAGGTTGGTGTACAATCGCTTCTCTTTAGTAGATGAGTCTTGAGTCTATGGTGTGGAGACACCAGAGCGAGAGTACAGGTACTCGTTAGAGAACGAGGGCACTGAGCGTGACCACCTCGAGTAGTCATTAGGGAGTCTACCTTCTCGTCAATGACTGACTCGATGCTGCAGTAGTGTGTCTGGTTCTTTGACCTGAGGTGCATCGGCAGTTCACCTTGAGGGTGTTATAGTTTGACTACACCATTACTCGGTCTCCTAGCCATATGGAACCCTGAGGTGTATGTTGGCTATAGCATGTTCATTGTAGGAACTGGATGCATCAAGATGGAATCTATCTACCTCGGTGGTAGAGGAGCAGCCCTATGATGATCATGAGAATCAAGTCCAGAAGTCCATGGCCATGGCAGAGTGAAATAATAGAAAGAGTTTCTATTTAGATTTTCACATTGGACTCGAATCGAATGATTACATCATATGACAGAAAATAGGGTTTGACGAGTTTACCTTAACCCTAATCTGATCGGGGCTCAAGATAGAAGGACTTAATCACACAGGTAGCTGCACCAAGAGGTTCGCATTCAGCTCTGATGGGTTGCCACCATATACTGCTAGGTGTCACTGGTGGATTTTGGGAGCAATTAGAATGATTTAGATGATCGATCATTCTAGCTGTTCGAATCAGAAGAGTTCTGATCCATCGAAAGGAGTTTCGATGATGTCGATGATAGAGATCATGACATATCCTATTACCATACAGAACTGAACCTAACTAGGTCACACAAATAAGGGTTTGAATCTGGTGATCATCAATTGAACTGATCTAGTTCAATTGATCTGAATGAGATTCAATTAGGTTCAAGGAAATCGTGCTAGCACTCGATTGAACCTAACGTTCTTCTTTTGCTATCATAAATAAGTTGTCCTGACTGAGCCAAAGAAGTTTGTGCTCAATCAGAGGCCTTCATATGGTCTGACTGGAGGTTGTCTGAGTCAGAAAAGGTTGTCTTATTTTGTAAGATATTACCTGCCATTTTTGGTCACCTGCCATTTCTTGTTCTTTGACTTTGGTCAAAAGTCTACCTTTGACTGGTCAAATGTTGACCATTGACACTTTGACTTTTGACCACGTGTCACGCACCTATTGGAGAGCTGGTGGGGGCCTGTCCCCCTACCAGAACCTAGCAAGGAGAGGGCGCACATGCCACCCTAGGCATGTGCCCAAGTTGGAGGCGCCTAGGAGTCCTTGTTGGACAAGGACTCCATCTCCTTTTTGGATTCCAATTAGAGTTCTCCTAAGAACCAACTTTGACTGGTCTTAGGCGCCCTCTAAGGAGGAATCCAGGGGACTCTATTCCCACCAATCAGATTTAGATCTGATTTCATAAAGAGTTGTGATTGGTTGGGAAGAAGAGAAGTTGGATCACAGACAGTCTATAAATAAGACCCTACGCCCAACCCAGATAATGATTGGAAGTGATTGAAAGGAATCACAATTCCCAGGCCCCAAGGTTGCCTCTCCCCTCTTCCTCCATGCCAAACCACCTTCTCCCTCTCCTCTCTACATCCAAAAGGAGTTTTGGATTTTTGGTTGGTGCGATTCAGTTCAAAGAAAGGCGACTGAAAGCTAGAAGGCTGCACTGCTGCAAAGGGCGACTGCTAATCTTCAAAAGAAGTTTTGAAGATCCTCCAGATCAGATCCAGATCTGATTTCTAGAGACATGATAGAGAAGAAGTGGATCTTCAGATCAAGCCCAAGTGGATATCAGTAGAGGCCAGGCGCTTGCGTGGCTAGATCCAAAACCTTCCACTGCATACAGGATCATCAACAGGTAATTGGATTACCCAAATCAGGTAAATTAAATTTGATTTAATTTATCCTTATTTTATTTTATTTATTAAAATAATAAGAATCAGATCTGAAACATCCCAGATTTGATACAGATCAAAGAGAAAAATTTTTGAAATATATCTCTTGATCTGATCAGATCTGAACCAACCTGGACCGAAAAATAGAATTTTCCTTCACCAACATCCTGACTCTTTCTATGGCCTCTCAAGGCTTGAGAGCAGCATATCAAATCTTACAATCCCCACCTTGGCACACCCAAGCCTTGGCACTCCTAGCAATGTTCTCCTGCACGAACTTGCTGTCAATGCATGTCTTGATAGCTACTTATGCACACCCTGCCACCGTCATTTTTCTTTAGCGGCTGAGCTTCCTTTGAGGCCTTTGGGATAACCACCTCTATCGCTGAAGATCTTGGCTTGCTTTTATGCACCACCCTTGGAGTTGTAAGCATCCTTCTGCTCGACAGCCACATCAACTATATTGGACTTTCCTAAAGAATTTGTAGCAATCCTATGCCGGTGCCTACTGCATACCCTGACACGGTCTCCTCAGAATTTTGCTTGTCCTCCCACACATGCTGCTTCATCTAAAACTGTGCATCTCCAGCATTGGTGCTAGGATATTGGTCCTCCTGCACTCCTTCACTCTGAACTCATGTCACATCTCTTTCATCTGTGAAGCCACTTCTATCCGATTTTCCATTTGAAACCAAAGTCCTCTTGATATCATAGAAGCCGACTCTATAATCAAGTCCCCCAAGAACAACCACTCAATGTTGTACTATTGAGCTTGCCGCTGTGCCTCAAACACCACTGCTGTCCCTTTGGACCCTTCGCACTCTGCAGACCTATCCAAAATTATCTTAGATACACCGCACCCCACGAGCTCCTCTGAGACCACCAAGAGCTCATCTGACTCTTTGCTTGCAGTGACTGAATCGATGGAATCTGAGTTTTCTCCTCTCTTGCACTTCTTTCAAAGTGAACATTCTTGGTTAAAGTGCCCTACTTCACTACACTTGAAGCATCTCTTGGATTCCTTGCTGCCCTTATCGCTGACCCTTCTTCTTCCCCTGCTTGAGCCTCTTTGAATCCACGAGATCCTCTTGAAAGAGCTTTCTCTTCATCATCCATTCCCATTGCTCGTTGGACCTTAGCAATGATACGTGTTGTGCAAGGATCCCTTGATGTTGTTGAGGCTGAAGAAAGAGTAGGGTGCATCTCCTTCCTCCATGTTTGGAGGCACACCCCCCTAGGGCACCTTGGCATGTGAAGAAATCAAAGAGGGAGAGATGTGGGAGAAAATGGTGATCTATTGTTTCACTTTGTCTCATAACCCAGGGTTTTCAATATACATGTATATATATACTTGTACATGGACCGAAACCCTAATCCATAAAAAACTCTCTAGGCAAACCCAGTTTGAATGCACTCACCCAAACCCATGTACACCCATGGTTTGATCATGCACTCAACCTCATGGACCCAAACCTGGTCCAAACTCTGAGTAGCCCCTATGAGACCCATAAACCAGGATCTCATGACCGTGGAGGGCTGAACCTCCACCCTAGGACCAAAATCAGTCCTAGCCCTAGGACCACATATATCCTAGTCTCCAGAAGCCAACATCCTGACTCCTCCAGTGGCCTTCCAAGGCTTGGGAGCACCACTAATCCTAACAATCTCCATCTTGGTGCCCCAAGCCTTGAAAAACCTTATGTGAACCATCTACACCATCCTGCTGCCTCCAGAGCTGACACCATCTCCTCAAAGCCACCTCACCTCCCAAGCTGCAACACTGACCTATGCTGCATAGCTTCTAAGACTCGTGCTCCACCACACTCATTGGCTTCGAACTGATGTCTTTCTACTCTAATCCCATGGCTGCAACACTAATCTGTGCTCTGTAGCGCACCCAGACAGCTCACTATGCAAACTCTAATGCCTCTGTCATTCCTCTTCAGCTGTTGTGCACCTGTGAAGACCTTTGAGATGACCGTCTCCATAGTTGAAGTCCTGGCTTGCTCCTTCGCACCATCCTGAAATTGTAGGATCCCTTATGCTTGGCAGCTACATCACTTTCACTAGACTTTTCTGGAGAACCTACAGCATTTCTACATGAGCATATACTATATCATCTAACATGATCTTCTTAGAACTATGTCTGTCCACCTGCACGTGCCACTTCACCTAGAACTATGCATCATCGGTGCCGGTGCTAAGATATCGATCCTCCTATATCCCTCCGCTCTGAACTCATGCCAAATTTTCTCTCTACTTGTGAAGCTACCACTCAGGAGCTCCACCTATACTTGAAGTCCACCTGATGTTGTAGAAGATCTTGACTCTATCACCAAGTCACTCGAGGCCAACCACTTAATGCTGCACTACCGGGCTTGCCACTGCACCTCGAACACCGTCGCTGCTCCTTCGGACCATCCATACTCCATGGATCCAACCGAAGCCATCTCAGATACCTCCTCAACCCACAAACACCTTCAAAACATACAGGAGCTCATTCAACTCCGCTAAATCCAATGATTGAATCCTAAAAAATTTTACCCTAGCACTTTTCCTCTTCTTCCTCTACACCAACCATCGCTTTAGTTGCACCCGAAGGAATTACAGCTCAAATCTTGTCTTGGACTTAGACCCACCTATCTCATTTCAAGGCTTCTAAGACTTCTTGGCTCTTCTTGGGACCTACTCCCAGTCTTTCTAAGATGCCTCCTAACACTCTCTACTGAGATACCTCTCTCAGCAATCACTGTCGAGCCTCTCTCAACCCTGTGCCTTCAGGGTAGCGCTACTGCAGCACTCCAGTGCTTCCTGACTCGTCTCGATACCACCTCCTCATAGGTATCCGGATCCTCTCTTTCTGTATACAAACTATTCTCCACCTAAACTGCAACTCTCCTTGGTGCTCCTGCAAAAAAAATTTGATCCAGGATACTCTTGGCTGCTAGATGCCATTGGCACTCCCTAAGATCATGTGGCTCTCCCTGAGACCCGCTCCCGATCTCCTTAAGAAGCCTCTGACACTCTCTACTGAGATACCCTCTTTGGCTGCTACACCATCGAGCCCCACTTAGCCCCCGTGCCTCTAGGATAGTGCTACCGTAGCACTCCAGTGCCCGCTGCCTGATCTCTGTACTGCTCTACAACTGTCCAGCCCTAACCTACTGGACCTCCATAGATCATCCATCTCCATCACCCTCAAGACTCCAACCAGTCACACCGCTGAATACATCTAAACTACTTTTCCAGCCTTTCACTAGACTGAATAGTTGCTTCTTCAGCTCCACTTCAACCTCGAGCTCTTAAGTGATCTCTCCTTTGACATACCAAATAAAATCATCACCAGCAGCCCAGCCTTCACATATTTTTACTTTTAACACCATGCGAAGTTGCATCCATAAAAACAACTAAGACTAATAGAGAGAAAATCAAAAATAAAAAATCCAAAAACCCTTCGATTTTTCCTTTTTTCTCTCTCTCTCTCTCTCTCTCTCGTGGAACCTTCTAGACTTTCTTTGGCTCCTTCCTCCTCATGAATCAGCCCACTCGCCTATTGCCAACCAAGCTCTGCCCGCGTGATCACCAGATCTAGGTGCCACCACCACCTGATCTCCACCATGGCATGTCACTATTGCTGTTCATGGACTGCCATCGCTAGATCCGGGATCCTCGATGCCGGATTCTTCTTTGGTTTCCACTGCGCACGTGAGTCAATGCCACCGAATCTGATGCTACCGTGGTACCCACAGTCATCAAACCTCATCGTCTGTGCCATCTCGCTGACTTGGATCTGCATGCCACTATCGGATCTATGCTTCGCCTCATCGAATCCCTGCTCCCTGGGTCGGCTCTTTGCTGCACGCACACCTCCTACCGCATTTCACCAACCAATGCTGTCGGTTGGTCATCGCTGCTCGCATGTGCACCTACTGCTGTGCACCACTACCTATAACATCGCCACCACCTATGATGTTCCTCCCTAGAGAAGAAGATGGCTGTGCCGCCCCCCTCTGGATCTTGGCGTCCTGCATGCATTCACCACCAGACCACCCACCTACGAAAACTCCACTGCATGCCATGATCGGCCACCTGATCACCAGAATAGCAGCCAATCATCGGGATCGGCCACTAGGCTCGTGATCAGCGGCCTATCACCTGCCACCACCAATCGAGAGGAAGAAAGGGGGCCCTGCTGGCCTCCCAATTTTTTTTTTTTGTTCTTCCATTGAATCTCCTGTTCCTATGCTGGATCTCTCTTCATGCCTCCTCGTCAAGATAGCTCTAATACCAATTATTGTGCAAGGATCCCTTAATGTTGTTGAGGTTGAAGAAAGAGTGGGGCATGCCTCCTTCCTCCATGCTTAGAGGCATGCCCCCTTGGGCACCTTGGCATGTGAAGAAACCAAAGAGGGAGAGATGTGGGAGAAAATGGTGATCTTTTATTTCACTTTGTCTCACAACTTAGGGTTTACAATATACATGTATATATATACATGTACATGGACCAAAATCCTAACCCATAAAATACTTCCTAGGCTAATCCAGTCTGAATGGACTCACCAAACCCATGCACACCTATGGTCTGATCATGCACTCAATCCCATGGACCCAAACCTGGTCCAAACTCTAAATAGCCCCCATGAGACCCACAAACCAGGGCCTTATACCAATGAAGCATTGAACCTCCACCCTAGAACCAAAACCAGTCCTAGCCCTAGGACCACACATGTCCTAGTCTCCTGGAGCCAATACCCTGACTCCTCCAGTGGCCTTCCAAAGCTTAGAAGCATAAGTAATCTTAACAATATGATCTTCTCATACACTAGCATCTCCTTACCATATAGTAACATCATCACCAATGGATCGAAGTTCCCGGGTAGCAAACATAGTAGTAATAAATTTTTGTCCTCCTCTTTGAGATCCACCTCAATGTTGAGCAAATCCATGCTCATCCGGTTGAACCGCTGAATATGCCCCACAACATCCTCGCCCTCTTGCATCCAATGGCTGTACAGTTGCTTCTTCAGCATCAACTTGTTGCACACATTCTTCTCCATGTACAACTGATCTGATCTTGACTATAAATCCTTAGGTGTTTTCTCCTCCAACACGCCATACAGCACCTCATCTGCCAGATAAGCCCTAATCATGGCACATGTTCTTTTCTCTAAGAACACCCACTCCTTCTTTGTCATCTCCTCCGGTGTATCTTTCAAGGCTGAATCCAGTCTCACCTGAACCAGCAGATCCTCCATTCTAACCTTCCATATTATGAAACTTTCTTTTTCATTAAACTTTTCAAATTCTACTTTCAACTCGCTATTTTTCATGATCGTATGAATCAAAAATAACAAATAGATATATCTGAAAAAATACCTTGACTTAGGATGGTGGATAGTAGTCTTGTGATCTCTTTCTTTCTCACGAAGCCTGAAGAAAGCCTTTAGATTTGAACCTCGCTACTAATCTCTGCTGAAATCTGATCTTCTTCCTCCTCCATGCTCAACCAAGCTCTGATACCACTTGTTGGATTCTGGTACCTCTCTGATATTAATTATTAGAGAGAAGAAGAACAAAATAGATGACCGACACCTAGAGCTTAAAGTTGGAACTAGAGAGAGAAGAGTAGAGAGTTTTTTAGGGAGAAAAGCTCAATTGTATTTCACTCTATTATAAAGATACAATACCTAATTTATATATCCTAGGATTTCTGTTATACCACATAAACCCTAATAAACCCAAACCCTAGCTAAAAAACTTTCCTAGGCTAACCCAATACATGGAAGCACTCACCAAGCTCATGTACATATGTCTTACATGCTCTCATCCCCTAGATTTGAACCTGATCGATACATGAGTTAGCTCTCTTAAGATCTTATTGGTCTAGGCCTTAAGACCCTAGGGTAAAAGCCTATCCTATATCCAAATAGAAAATTCCATCTAGTTCTATTCACCATCGTTAAGTCAGCTCTATCAGGAGCCAAGCTGGCTTAGCTGCATCTCGTCCAAACCCTATCTTCTGTATGCCTGAGATAGCCGACTCAACTATGCCGTGAGACGGCTTGGTTGCGTATCTAAGCTAGCTCGCCTATGTGTTAGTCCCTATCTTGACTGATTTTTTTTCTTGGCTTTGGTCCATTGCTCCACCTTATATCCCAAGTCTTCGGAGCACCTACCAAGCCCTCTCAAGGTCCTCACACCTGAACCTCGAGCTTGTGCAGGGCTACATGCAATCTTCACCTAGGATAACTCTTGTCCTAGTCCTAGGACTCATACCCATCCTAGTCTCCTGGAGCCAACACCTTGGCTCCTCCTGTGGCCTCCCAAGACTTAGGAGCACCACAACAAACTAGGACTCATACCCATCCTAGTCTCCTAGAGCCAACACCTTCGCTCCTCCTGTGGCCTCCCAAGACTTAGGAGCACCACAACAAACCCTACAGGATGCTTATTAAAGAATGAGTTCACTGAATTGATCCAACTTGAGAACTTCTAATGGAGTCTTGTACATGTCAATAGATAGTTCACATAGTGGGAGTTGTGTATGTAATCCTTTGATCTGAGACTACCATAGAATCCTGTATATATGAATCCATATTTTAGTTCATACTCATTCATGACTCAGTCATGTATGAGGTGATTTGGATATGTTGGATTACATATCGAGGTTGTGAGTAGGTCAACATGGAATCGATCACTCCTAGTAAGAGGAGATTGCATCCTAGTTGCTTCAATCAAATGATGATCAAAGCATGATGAAAATTAGAAATGATTTTTAATATTTTATTAATCAAATCATCATCATAAGATTAAGAGAAATATGAATATGATATTGGGTTTGACATATTTCCATACCCAGAGTCATATTAGGGATGTAGGGAGATCGAAGGATTTCATGGTAACTTTCCACTAAAGGATATTTTTGATATTTCTATAAAAATTTCATATCTTCCAGATAGACATGATACATTGCTAAATGTCAATCTTGTCTTATGGATTTGATCAAATTAAAGAGTTTAAGTTGATCGCTAATTAGAAAGTGTTATAATTGATCGAGTTGGGTCAGCTTAATTTGACCTAAATGAGTTTAGTTGAGTTCTAACTAAATTAGGCCAAATTGCATCGGATCCACTATTGGCTAGATATAAAATCCAATGGATCACACACAAAGAAAATCGATCAAGGATTTAATTGGATTAAATCATGTTTGTAAATTAAATATGCTAGCGCATATTGCAAACCCTAGCACTTAAATTCGAATTGGGTTCGAATCGGATTCTAACTTGGGCTAATTAGATCCAATTTGGGTCAAATTAGATTTGATAATCAATTGGGCTGACCCTTGGCTAGTTGATTAAGGGATTGGGCATATTATATTAGAGTTCCATGTGCCAAAGAGTCTCTCTTTTGGTGCATGGAGGAAGCCTTATGCACTAGGACTCTTTAGTGCATGGGTTTGAATGGCGCCACTTTATTTCCTTCTTATCCTATTTATTTTCTATGTAACTTATATTACTTAGTTTTAGATCTGAATGAGGCACCAAGAAGTCCTATAGGTAAAATACTTTGGTGTTTTATTTGAAATTAATTGGTTAAGGAAGAGTCCTTGCCGCCCCCTCTTCCTTGTCGCCCCTTGGACCAAGTCAAAGCCCTTGGTGCTTTGACTTTTCTTCCCTTATCTCCATGCCCCCCATGATGAATGTTGCCCCATTTTGATGGCCTTTAGATGAGGATTTTATCTGATCTTGACCCTTGATGATTGGTGCCACTTAAGAGAACTTTTGCAATTCTTCATAGAAACTACGTAGAATTAGTCCAAAGAGTCCTTCTGCTTTAAGGCATCTCTTGGACTAAGTCTATGTAATTCTACGTGGTGTAAAAATCAGATGGGGCATGAGATCTATGATTGGGCATGAGATGAGGATGAGGAAAGGATATAAGAAATTAAGGAGGCACCCCTACATACATTATAAATAGGGGTGTGCTCTTAGAGTCCAAGGCATTAGAAACTCCTCCCTTCTTTCTTACAATAGGCTCTCTTGTCCAATTTTCTTTATTCCTCTTTCTCTTGTCTAGACAAGGTCCTGATTTAAGGACAAGAAGTATTCCAATAAGATAGAGATTAGGAATAAAAATTAAGAAGACAAGAACCAAGAAAGGAAGGCTGGGAAAGACTAGAAGGGTGACATAAAAGGCTAAAGAAGGTTCTGCCCAAATAATTAAAGTTCTTATCATAAGAATTTTAATTAAAATAATCAAAGATACTGGTGTCTTGATCAAGTTTCCTTATGGATCAACATTAGAGGGTGAACACGTGGGCACCTAATGGAACCCTTGACGGACTGCTGCCAATGATCAGGGTCAAATTAGGGTTAAGCGATCAGAGGTATTTTCGAATATCCTAATTTATGTTATAAATGCATATTATATGATTTAAATTCTAATAAGATAGTCTTAGGATTTGGATTTGGTTTTGTGATTTCATAATTTTGCTTTGAAATCCATGCTTCCATCCTATACACCAAACCCTATAGTGGTATCGGAGCAAACCTTATTTGGTTAAAACATATGTTGTTATACTTATAGTTTAATGGCAATATTATAAATATGTGATCACGTTTGATATGATTAGCATGTTATTAATGTGCTATGATTATTCATAATTAAATTATGATGTATATCATTCTATAAGGTTGCCGTGGTATAGTGGCAAATGTTTACTATATGATGACGGTTATCCTAGAATGATGAAACACGCTAATATATATATATGAATAAAAATATTGGTTATGATTAATATGATCAATTCATATATGTTATATATTTTGATTAGAATATGCATAGAGATTAGTTAAAGCCCTCTATAAAAAATTATATAAAGTTGTAGCATTATTAACCGATAGCAGAACCAGTCTGGATGTCTAATTGATCAATTAGTATCTAGGAAAGTGGTGCATGATTGATAAAGAGAACATGATTTATAATTGATTCTGTTGTCTGATCTGGTCAATTTATTGATGTCTAAGGAAAGCAAAGAGGGGACCCCCACCTCTCTCCTACTTACCTGGCCAATTAGATTAATTTAATTTTTGATTGGGATGCTTAGTGTTATATTCACTACATTAAGGCCTTCCTTCATGCTAGTTTATTATTATGTCACGAACTATAGTAGGTTTGTTGTGCAACCACAAGACCTATTATGGGAACTGATATAATATTATTCTAGAACATTGAGAAGTTTATAGCATTTTGGATATACTGCTTTATTGTGTAACCACAAGAGCAATTATATTTTATTTTTTGATTGTATAGACATGAAGGATCCTACTTAACTAAAATATTATAGTTTGTTATGCAAATACAAGGCTATTAATATTTTAGAGGCCATGATTATATTGAGAATAACATGAGATGCAATTGAAAAGAGTTTCCTACCTTTGAATTTATAAAAGGTTTGTTGTGCTAACATAAGATCTTTTATAAGAAATTAGGGTCTCAATCCCACTAAGAAAGCCAATTAGGATTTCTCGATTATCATAGTAAAGGGTTTTGATATTTGATAAAATAATGGAAGATTATTAAATTAAAGTCTTAATTTAATTGTGTATGTCATCATGAGTTATTTGCTTATATAATATTCTTTATTATGTAGATTAAATGGCTTCTTCACTATCATTGCATTCAATTTTGGATTCAAATAAATTGATTGGTCCTAATTTTGTAGATTGTTTGAGAAACCTAAAAATAGTACTCAGTTAAGAAAAATTCTCCTATATTCTTGATGCTGCTGATCTTGAGTCATTAGTAAAAGATGCCATAGAGGAAGAAAAATCCATATACAAGATGTGGCAAAATGATTCTCTTACTGTCAAGTGCATCATACTTGCCTCCATGAGTAATGAATTATAGAGGTAGCATGATGGCATGGATACTCAGCCCATATTACTCAACCTAAAAGAGCTTTATGGAGAACATAGTAGAACCACTAGATATAAGATATCTAAGCAGTTATTCCATGCTAGGATGGCTGAGGGTTCATCCATGCAAGATCATTGATGGTAATTGACCTGATCACTCGATTAGGCCAATTAAGTTTTGTCATGGAGACTTAGGTCAGGATCTGATCCTGCGATCACTCCCAAAATCATTTTCTCAGTTTGTTGTGAACTATCACATGAACAAATTGAATACTTTCTTGTCTGAGATGTTAAATATGCTCAAAATAGCAGAGAGCCATATTAAAAAGGATAAGGCTTCTCTTCTCTTGTAGATGGGAACACCAAGAAGAAGACAGGCAAAAAGGATTCTAAGAGGAGGTTGAACCCTAAAGGTGGCATAAAAAAGAAGAAGAAGGGAAAGAATCCTCTAGATAGATGACCTGCTTTCACTATGGCAAGGTAGGTCATTCGAAGAGGAATTGCAAGACTTATCTTGCAACTATGAAGACTGGTGCAAATAATGCACTAAAAGGTATGTATGAGATACATACAATATTGTTATTAAATTCTTTCATTTCAAACTCTTGGGTATTGAATACCGGCTGCGGTTTTCTTATCTGCAAATCTTTGGGTTGCAAAAAATTAGGAGTTTATGGAAGAGTAACTTCGAGCTCTATAGTGCTGAAGGAGTGTCCATCCAAGCGGAAGCTGTAGGAATAAATATTTTGAAGTTACCTTCTGCAAAGATCTTAGAACTGACAAATTATTATTATATGCCTAAGATCATTAGAAATATTGTATCTATATCCTTGTTATTAAAATAAGGTTATAGTCATGATGTAACGAGCAAAGATTTCTCGATTAAATATTCTAATGAAATAATATATTTTAGCATTTTTAACAAAGGTCTATTGACTCTATGTTTAGATGACATAGAAATAAATAATACTTTACCTTGGCCTTGTCTACTTGGTCATATTAGTGAGACCAGGATTAATAAGTTATACAAAGAAAATTTTTTTGATTCTTATGATTATGAATCATTAGAAACTTGTGAATCATGTCTCATGGGTAAAATGACCAAGACTCCACTTAGTGGACATGGAGAAAGGACAAATGAGTTATTAAGACTTATACATATAGATGTATGTAGTCCTATGACAACTCAGGCCAGAGGAGGATACTCTTATTTTATAATATTCACTGATGATTTATCTAGGTTTGGATATATATATCTTATGAAACACAAATTCAAAACTTTTAATAAATTTAAAGAATATCAAAGTATGGTCGAGAAATAAACTGAAAAGAGTATAAAAATCCTTCGATCTAATTAGGGAGAAGAATACTTATCCAGTGAGTTTCTAAATTATTTTAAAGAAAAGAAGATTCTGTCTGAATGGATCCCTCCTTATACACCATAGTTAAATGATGTAACGGAAAGGAGGAATCATACCTTATTGAACATGGTATGATCCATGATGTAGTTCACAGAATTATCTATTTTTTTTCTAGGGTCATATCCTAGAGACCGTAGTATACATCTTGAATTGAGTATCTTCTAAGTCGATCTCTAGCACTCCATATGAGATATGGAGAGGTAAGAAATCTAATCTTAAGTATCTTAAGATATGAGATTGTTTAGCATATATCAAAAGAAATTTTGGGGATAAGCTAGATGCCAGAGCAGATAGATATCTATTTGTAAGATATTCTAGAGATAGTATGGGATATCTATTCTACTACCCTACTGAATAAAAGGTATTTGTAAGTAGGCACGCTACTTTCATGGAGAAAGAGTTTATCCTAGAAAGAGGCAGTGGGAGAAACATTGAACTTAGTGAAGTCCAAGAAAAATAAATACAAATTTTTTAACCAAGTGAACACATAAATAGGAAAGAACCCGAACACAAAATTTCTATCCGAAGGTCTGATAGAGTGCGACATGCACCTATGAGGTACAAGCTCATTATTGAAAATAATGAAACCCGAATCATTGAGAATGATGAACCTCTGACCTATATGAAAGCTATCATGAGTAGGGACTCAAACGAATGGCAGGCTGCCATGCAATCCAAAATGGACTCCATATATGCCAACAAAATATGGACTTTGGTGGATGCATTAGAGGGTGTGAACCCTATTGGATGCAAGTTGGTCTATAAAAAAAAGATTGGAGCGGATGGTCAAGTTGAAACCTATAAAGCCAGATTGATGGCTAAGGATTTTAGGCAAAAATAGGGTATAAATTATGATGAAATATTTTTATCTATTGCCATGCTCAAATCTAATCGAATTATGCTTGTCATAGCAGCATACTATGATTATAAAATATGGCAAATGGATGTGAAGACCGCCTTTCTTAATGATTTTCTTGAGGAGGAGGTCTACGTGTCACAGCTAGAGAGATTTATCTCAAGTGAGAGACCAAATCAGATATGTAAGCTTAAAAGATCCATCTATAGATTAAAGCAAGCTTCAAGGGATTGGAACATCCGCTTTGATGTTACAGTCAAAAAATTTAGCTTCATCAAGAATGTGGATGAACCATATATGTATAAGAAGACTAGTGGGAGTGCCATAGTTTTCTTGGTTTTGTATGTAGATGACATACTCCTCATTGGGAATGATGTTTCAATGTTACAATCAGTCAAATTATGGCTATCAAATAAGTTTTCCATGAAAGATTTGGGAGAAGCATCCTATATACTTGGTATAAAGATCTATAAAGATAGATCTAAGAGGATGCTAGGCTTGTCCTAGTTTAGGTACATTGATATAGTGTTGAAAAGGTTTTGCTTGGATGGGAGTAAGTGAGGTTACTTACCCATGAGTCAAGGCATACATCTCTCTAAGAAGATGTGTTCTAAGACACCTGAAGAGAGAAATAAAATGAGTTCTATTCCTTATGCTTCAGCTGTAGGATTAATAATGTATGCCATGTTATGTACCAGGCCTGATGTTGCTTATACTTTTGGCATAGCTAGTAGATTTCATGCTGATCTAGGAGAGGATCCTTGGAAACCTATGAAAAATATTTTTAAGTACGTGAGAAGGACTAAGGATATTTTTCTAGTATATGATGGATCTGATCTCAAACTAGAAGAATATTCTGACTCTAGTTTTCAATCAAACCTAGATGATAGCAAATCCATTTCAAGGTATGTCTTTACTCTGAATGGTGGAGCAGTGAGTTGGAAGAGTATGAAGCAGCCAACTATAGCTGACTCAACCACTGAGGCAGAGTATATAGCTACAAGTGAAGCCACCAAGAAAGCTATCTGGATGAAGAAGTTTATCATTGAATTGGGTATTGTTCTCGAGATTGAGAATCTAGTATCACTTTACTATGATAATACTGGAGCAGTTGCTCAATTGAGGTCTCATCATAAATCTAAGCACATTCTAAGATACTTTCATCTCGTTCGTGAAATAATCGAGAGACAAAATGTTGTCATTGAACGAGTACATACAAAGAATAATATAGCTGACTCGTTCACTAAGGCTCTACCAAAGTAGCAGTTTGATTGCCATCTTGATTGTATGGGATTAAAATATAAGGGCAATTGGCTTTAGTGCAAGTAGAAGATTGAAAGGAATATGCCCTCAAGCCAATCGAAATATGTATTTTGATGGGCTATTCTTTTATCTTGTAAACTCATGTAATGATATTTTTATATTAATAAAGATATTTATTTCATCATATGCTGCATCTTAATTATATATTTAAGATTATGATGAATCTCATAAATTAGGACTATGACTTTTAGGATTATGATGAGATCGTACTAGTAAAATCTAAAATCTTAAAATGATAATTTAAATATTTCTGATCAATGGAACATTGAGTTAGGGATCAATATTTTTGGTAAGACTAGCACATCCTATGTATACTCGATAAGAGGATGATTGATCTCATAATCACTTGTATGTGATACTAATACAAGGATGTGGGTGCTCACCAGAGAATGAGTTCACTAAATTGATCCAACTTGAGAACTTATAATGGAGTCTTATCTACATGTCAATAGATGGTTCTCATAGTGGGAGTTGTGCATGTAATCCTTTGACCTAAGACTACCATAGAATCTTATATGTATGAATCTATATTTTGGTTCATACTCATTCATGACTCAATCATGTACAGGGTGATTTGGATATGTTGGAGTACATATGGAGGTTGTGAGTAGGTCAACATGAAATCGATCACTCCTAGTAAAAGGAGATTGCATCCTACTTGCTTCAATCAAATGATGATTTAGGAAGACTTTGATCAAAGCATGATAAAAATTAAAAATGATTTCTAATATTTTATTAATTGAATCATCATCATAAGATTAAGAGAAATATGAATATGATATTGGGTTTGACATATTTCCATACCCAGAGTCATTTTTGGGATACAGGGAGATCGAAGGATCTTGTTGTACAGTAATTTTCCACTAGAGAATATTTTTGGTATTTTCAGTAAAATTTCATATCTTTCGGATAGACATGATATGTTGCTAGAAGTCAATCTTATCTTGTGGGTTCGATCGAATTAAAGAGTTTAATTTGATCATTAATTAGAAAGTGTTCTAATTGATCGAATCGGATCAGCTTAGTTTGACCTAAATGAGTTTGGTTGAATTCTAACCAAATTATGTCAAATTGCATCTGGACCCACTACTAGCTAGATATGAAACCCAATAGATCACATACAAAGAAAATTGATCAAGGGTTTAATTGGATTAAATCATGTTTGCAAATTAAATATGCTAGCATATATTGCAAATCCTTGCACCTAGATTCGAATCGAATTTAAATCGGGTTTTGATTTGGGCTAATTAGATCCAATGTGGGTTAAATCAGATTTGGTCCTCAAAAGAGTTGACCCTTGGCTAGTTGACCAAGGGATTTGGCACATTATATCAGAGTTTCACATGCCAGAGAGTCTCTTTCTTGGCACATGGAGGAAGCCTTGTGCGCTAGGACTCTTTAGTGCATGGGTTTGATTGGCGCCATTTTATTTCCTTCTTATCATATTTATTTTCTATGTAACTTATGTTATGTAGTTTCAGATCTGAATGAGGCACCTAGGAGTACTTCTGTAGGTAAAACACTTTGGTATTTTATCTGAAATTAATTGGTTCAGGAAGAGTCCTTGCCTTGGACCAAGTCAAAACTCTTGGTGCTTTGACTTTTCTTCCATTATCTCCATGCATCCCTTGATAAATGCCACCCCATTTTGATGGCCTTTAGATGGGGATTTCATCTAATCTTGACCCTTGATGATTGGCGCCACCTAAGAGAACTTTTGTGACTCTTTGTAGAAACTATGTAGAATTAGTCCAAAGAGTCCTTCTGCTTTAAGGCACCTCTTGGACTATGTCTACGTAATTCTACATGGCATAAAAATCAGATGGGGCATGAGATCTATGATTGGACATGAGATGAGAATAAGAAAAGGGCATGAGAAATTAAGGAGGCACCCCTACGTACATTATAAATAGGGATGCGCTCCAAGAGTCTAAGGCATCAGAAGCTCCTCCCTTCTTTTTTACAATAGGCTCTCTTGTCCAATTTTCTTTGTTCCTCTTTCTCTTGTCTAGACAAGATCCTGATTTAAGGATAAGAAGTCTTCCAATAAGACAAAGAGATTAGAAATAAAAATTAAGAAGACATGAAAGGAATGCTAGGAGAGACTAGGAAGATGACATAAAAGGCTAAAGAAGGTTCTATCCAAATAATTAAAGTTTTTATCATAAGAATTTTAATTAAAATAATCAAAGATGCTGGTGTCTCGATCAAGTCCTTGTGTGGATCAACATTGGAGGATGAACATGTGGGCACCTGGTGGAATCCTTGATGGACTGCTGCTGCCGATCAGGGGCAAATTAGGATCAAGCGATCAGAGGTATGTTCCAATATCCTAATGCATATTATATGGTTTAAATTCTAATAAGATGGTCCTAGGGTTTGGATTTGGTTTTATGATTTCATAATTTTGCTTTAAAATCAATGCTTCCACCCTGTATGCCAAACTTCCATCTGAGGTAGTTCTAGTTGTGGAAGAGCTCTTGACCAATCTTCCATCCTTTCTAGCTAATGTTGTAGAAACGATCCAGTCGACCTCCCCTGATTAGCTCCTCAATTTCATCTTAGAGCTGGATGCATTCCTTTGTATCATGACCATGGTCACGATGGTACAGATAGTGCTTGTTAGGATTGCACTTGCTTGGAAGAGACCATATTTTATCCAACCTCGATAATTACTCCTTAATTTCCATTAGAACTTGAGTTTTTGGAGCACTCAGGGGTGCATAGTTGTTGAATCTTTTGGAGAACTTCGTCGGATCCTTTGATGTAGGTTTCTTGGCCGATAAGCCTGAGGTGGGGATCGGGATCATCTATGTTTAAGAGTAGTCCTAGAATGTGGCCAGTCCTAGAACGTGTTCGATCCTCTCCTGATTTCTGAGTTAGGGGAGAAGACTTGCTGGACTATCCTACTAGATGCTCTTTTGCGGCATCCTCATCCCGCAGCTTGAATACTTCTTCAGCCAGGGCATATCCTTCTGCTTAGGCTAGCATGTTGGCAAAGTTTCTGGAATACTTCTTTTTCAGAGAAAAGAGGAGATCATTTTTCAGAAGATCGCCCTTGAGGGCTGCCATAGCAATAGACTAGTCTAGATTTTTGACCTCTAGGGTAGTAGTACTGAAGCGACTGATATAGAAAGCTTTTCTTTTTCTTTGACTAAGATTTTTCAGATTTTGAAAGGGTTTGTTTTTCGTTAATTAAAGTTTTCTTTTCTTCAACCAAATTCTCAAGCTCTTTATTCAACTTAACAAGTTCTTCAACTAAAGATTTTTCAGATTTGAGATACATTTCTTTATCTTTAGCCAAAGTATCCTTTTCTCTTAAAATATCTTCTTTTCTAATAAGAGTTTACTCTTTTCATTAGCTAAAAGAAGATTAAATTTTTTGAGTTCCTTATTTTTCAAGCTTTAATTTCTTAAATCCTATTCATTAAGTCGTTAAAGGCTTCAAATAATTCATCAAAAAAAAAAATTGGAAAGAGTTCTCTAATTGTTTACCTCATTATTGTGAGCCATCAAGCATAAGATTTGTTTCTTCTTCACTTAAGGATGACTTTTTTTCATAATTTGAGCTCTTTTTTAGTAGGGCTAAATCCTTTTTATGTTTTCTAAATTGATTCTTTTCTTCTTTTCCTCTTCTTGGTTCAAAATTTTTCTTCTTTCTCATAAATTTCATGAACCTTCTTATAATCACCGCCTTCGTTATCTTCCAAATCCTCGATAGAGTCACTTGAACTTTCTTCAATGGCTCGATGACTTGAGTGTAAGAGCTATCTTTTTCATCTTTTCCTCCTTCATGCTTTGGTTCATATTGAGCTCATGTGTCATAAGCGATCCAATTAGCTCTTCCAAAGCAAGCTTGCTAAGATCCTTGGCTTCTTGGATTGCCGTTACTTTTGCTTCCCAAGACTTTGGTAGGGACTTAAGAATTTTGCATACAAGATCGCTGTTAGAATAGTCTTTTCCAAGACCTTTTAACTCATTTATAATTTTAGTAAACCTTGTAAACATATCACTTTTGTCTCATGAGGTTCCATTTTAAACAACTCATATTTATGAACCAACATGTTTATTTTAGATTCTTTGACTTGACTTGTACCCTCATGGATTATTTCAAGTCTATCCCAAATCTCTTTTGCAGATAAACATTTTGATATTCTATTGAATTCATTATAATCTAATGCACAATATAAAATGTATTAGCTTTAGCATTTAATTGAGCAAGCCTTTTATCTTGCTCATTCCAATCTTTTTCAGGTTTGGCACACATAAATCATTAACAATCATTGTGGGTGTGTGAGGACCATTGAGTATGATATTCCACATATCATAATCTTATGTTTGAATAAAGATTCTCATTCTAGTTTTCCAATAAGTGTAGTTGGTACCATTGAAAAATGGAGGTCTAATGGTTGAGTGTCCCTCACTCAACAAAGAACCAAATGGGTCAAGCCATAAAATCTTTAGCTCTTTGACCGTTAGGTCAACAACTAATATTAGAGCATCCGCTCTGATACCACTTATTGCCCACGGATGGCTACCCAAGAGGGAGGGTGAATTCGGATATTACAAGAACTTTTTTACTAATGTGCAGATTTGAATGATTTAAACTAAGTGAAGTGCACACAATGAGTAAGGAAACAAGCTTTGTAATGTGCAGTAAATGAAAGCAATAAAGTAAAGAATACACAATTACAAACACACAAATTTTATAGTGGTTTGGTGCCAAACTCAGTACCTACTTCCACTTCCTAAGAATATCCCTTGGGAATTCAACTATAATTCTTGTACAAACACACAATTTTATAGTGATTCGGTGCCAAACTCAGTACCTACTTTCCACTTCCTAAGAATATCCCTTGGGAATTCAACTATAATTCTCAACAAGAATTATAGTTCGATTATTTTTTGGGCTCATAATCAAATCCAGTTGGTTTTTTCTGGCTCACCAATCAAACCCAATTGTTTTTTCTAGCTCATCAATCAAAACCATACACGATTTTTTGGACTCACAATCAACCCCGATTGGTTTTACCCTTGGCTCATCAATCAAACCAATACAACGTCCAACTCGAGGCTTGGACCAACTCAAGTTTCTCACCTCAAGAAACTTAAAACAAAATATAAAAAGTTATAATTTAAAATAAACTCCATAAAATCCAAGAAAATAAAATTTGGATTACTTTGCTTGTAGGGATTGATTTTCTTCTCTTTGAATGCTTGAGGAAGTAGGAGATGATCTTCAATAATGATGGCCTAACTTCTCTCAAATTTGAGGATGTTGGAAGGATAAAGAATATCTGAAAATCTCTCCTTCCCTACTCATTTTAGCTTACTCTTCTTGCTTTCTTAATGGATACTCAATAAACTCTTCAAAAGCTTGTTTTTTATGCTTCAAAGATTTTCTTATATATTCTTGAGGCTATCCACTACTTCTTTACATCTGGAAGGTCTTCAAAATGAGTTCTAGCCATTGGAAGTTGAGAAAATAGCCTGTTGGAAAGTCATTGTGGATAAAAAATTAAAGTTCTAAAAAACTAGCCGTTACAGTCACTAGGTTGGCTCAGTTTTTCATTGGGTCAGCTCAGTCAAACTAGGTCGTTTCAATTTACAACTAAGTCGGCTCAGTATCAATTTACTTCAAATTCAGCTTTTTATTTTTCTATTTTTTGAGACTAGGCCATCTAAGTTTTTCACTGAGCCTGACTAAAGTACTGAGCCAAGCTCAAGTTTTTCATTGGGTTCATCTATGTTTTCAGCCTTTAACAATTCTGCATATTTTTTCTGCATGAATGGACTTTTTGTCTTCAACTTTTCAAGGTGCTTCTTTCACCTTTATTTTTATGGTCTTTTCCCACCATTGAGGCTTCCAAAAACTTATTGTTTGAGCTTTATTTGAACATTTGAAATTATTCTTTTCTTTGACTTTTCTTCTTGTAAGGTAGATTTCTTCTATGGATAATTTCTTTCATTTTAAGCACTTGAAAAGTCCTACACATACATTTTTGAAACACATGATTGGATACATAATATACTCAAGATTTGGCAATCATCAAAATAAATCATGGGATCAATAGGGTCAAAAAATAGCCATTGCAAAATAATCCATTGAAGGCTATCCGTGCAAAATGAGATCTCTCAATTTTTTACAAGACCTCTCACCAAATTTCAAGATCTCTCAGTTCTGAATCAAGAAGTCTCACCGAAACTGTGAGACCTCTCGAGGATCCTGCGAGACCTCTCGCTCTTAGAGCATAGAAACTAAGTTTCTATCTCCTGAGATTGAGACGTCTCAATTCTGAATGAGACATCTCGTTGGAACTACGAGACCTCTCAAGAATCCCGCAAGATCTCTCGAAATCATGCCAGACAGTGTTTGGACGTGCCAGTCCACTTGAGAGCTCTTGAAAAAATTTTGAGACGTCTTGAAAACTACAAGTTTATTTTAAGAGATTTTTGCTTCCAATCAAGGAGATTTAATTTTTATTTGAATTCTACTTTATGTCTTCCTTATTTTGGTCAAAGAGCTCTCTTTCTTCTGATCTTTGGAAGCTTAAGAAAAATCTTTTCTTTAAAGATCTTGACTTGATAAATTTTTGTAGATCTATTCTTGAAATGATTCTTCAATTTAAATACCTAGAAAGACCTACATCCACTCATGAAACACATGGTTAAATACTCAAACACTCAAAGTTTGGCAATCATCAAAATCAATCATGGAATTAATCTCTCTCTTTTTGATGATGACAAAACTTTGAGTATATGCATAAAAGTAAAATTTAATATATTTTAATAAATTGACAAGTATAAATCATGAAGTAATAATGTACACAAATATAAATGCACACTTTATGAAAGACTTCCATAAATATTATATATTTAAATTATATACTCATATTAAGATAATTTTTTAGTTCAAATTAATAAGTATCAAGGTACAAACATAAAAAATTTTGAGTTTCTTAAGCATCAATTCTTCAAGCATATACTCAACATACATACTTCTCCCTCTTTTTGACAACATCAAAAAGCTCATGAGAAGAAATAAGAAATAATCATCAAAATCAATATCAAAGCTTTAAATTAAGAGATATATCAAATTTTTGAAGTCAAATCAAAGATATCATCTCTTCTTTTAAAATAAAATAACTTTTCTTCAAAAACTTAGGTTGAGTTCAAATAATAAAGGCTCTCCCCCTTTGTAAATGAATATGACCTTTTTTAATCTGATTTTCAGATATGCACTTTTAAGCTTTAAGAAGAATAGAGCTTTTCAAAGGATTTGAACATGAAATCAAGCATAGCATTTAATTCAATATTCAAACTTTTATTTTCTTAAAAAATTTTAGTCAATTAAGTTCGAAAAAGGTATGTATCGAAAATGTATCTAGCAAAGTAAAATGAATAGTATCAAAGCAAAAGATAGTCGTATTTTCAAATTCATTGCTTTGAGTAAAAATTATTTCAAAATAAATAGTTCATAAGGATATTACAATGCACATAAGAAATTTAGGATCAAATTTAAAGTTTCAAATGAGTTTCAAAGTTTAGTTTAGAAATTTATTTTTTGGAGTAAGAAAATATTTTTAAATTCAATTTAACTCCAATCATTTGCCAAAAATGATCATGCAAATCAAGTTTAAAATTTGGCACATGAAAAGTTCAGTATTATATTTATCAATGAGCTTCAAAATTATAAGAATGTATCAAAATCAATTTATTTGGAGTAAGAATATGTCTCAAACTTTTTTTCACTCTAAATAATTTTAAAAAATGATTTGATAATTAAATCAAAAGGATATAGATCAAATGGAATCATCATATTAAGGCTCAAAAGTATAATGAAATCAATGTTTATTTACCTTAATATAAGCTAATTAGAATTTTCAATCAAAGCTAGACAATATCACTTTCCTTATTTTTTCATAATTAATGCTGGATAAATTTATTTTTTAATTTTCTTCTCCTTTTTCTTTCAAATTAAGCAGATTAAACATGAATTTAACTATTATATTTAGATTTTCTAAATTTGAAAGATATTTTCAATTTCAAAGCCCTTTTCAAATAATTGATCATTTTTTCTTTAATAATTCTCTCCCTTACTTTAGCAAATAATGTCATTTTAAAATTAAATAAAATTTAAAAGTACAAGCATCAATTGAGTGAAATAAGCATTAATCAAACAAAACATTCACTCAATTAAGTTTAGAAAAATGTATGAGATTCTTTGAATTTATCTTAAGAGATATCATAACAAGAGTATATCAATATAAAATAGATTTGAGACATTATGTCCAATTCTTTTGCCAAAAAATAATATAATAAAATGCAAGGCAAGAATGATACCAATGATACCAAGAGTGAAAATTTTCTTAGGAAGAAACTTCTTGACACCAATTAATCTAAAATTTAGACTGAATCATGATTTTCTTAACAGTTCAATACCATTTAAAGATTAATTTTTAAATTTAGCTTGATACCAATGATTTTAGTTTTGAATTGATAAAAATAAATTGATTCAAATAAGTCAATTTGAGTTGATATTAGCAAATCAGTTAAGATACACCATAAAGAGATTTTAAGTTATTCTTTAAAATATCATCTCTTCCTTTTCTTAAGAAAAATCAAGCAATTATAGTTTCGAAAAAGGTATGAATTTTTGAATATTTCTTAAATAATATTATATCAAATGATACAATAGTGCAAAACTAGATTTAAAATAAAGATATTCTTCTCTTTTTGCTAAAAGATATAATCAAATACATGACAAATAGTAAAATATTTGATACCAATCACTTAAAATTGAAGTCCTCTTTAAAAGTTTAGCTTTAAAAATAAATGATAACTTTCTTGAAACATCTTGTTAGATATCAACTTTAAAAGATTTAAGAAGATCATTTTTTAAATTTAATTTTCATAATCAATTAATTAAAATAAAATAAAAATATTCATCAATAAATTTCTTTTAAGATCAAAGAATCAATCAAATTGATGATCAAGAGAGATATTCAAGAAAATTTAGAGAATCATAAAAATTAATCAATTTGGGGGATTCCAATAATCAATAAGATCAAATCAAGAGGAAACTAAATAAAGACTCTATTAGTTTAGTTCAACTAGGAAGTTTCAAATTCTTAGAGGTTAAACCTATGATGCAATGCAGATGACTACAACAAGCATTTAATTTTTACAATTGAATGTTTTATTTTTAAGTACTTAGATCATGCAATTTTTTTTGGGATATTTCAATATTTAAGCATTTTATGGAGGATTGTCAAACTTAGTTTCTATTATGAATTTAGCAATTAAAATATTTAAATCAATTACGCATATCTTAGTTTAAATTCATTAAATATAGAATTGATATGGGGAGACTTAAAGTATCAAGCTAAATTTCAAGTTTAATCATTTCATTCATTGATATATAGAGAAAAGCATATTAATTTAAAAATTAAAATATTTAAATTATTGCAAGCATCAAAATCAATCATACTTATCGAAAC
This sequence comes from Cocos nucifera, assembly GCA_006176705.1. Classification (NCBI taxonomy): domain Eukaryota; kingdom Viridiplantae; phylum Streptophyta; class Magnoliopsida; order Arecales; family Arecaceae; genus Cocos; species Cocos nucifera. Next base: position 138,935 of record QRFJ01001512.1, read on the forward strand.
ATAAGAGGAGTTATCACATGCATATATGTTAACAAATCATTAAAGTCAATATATCAAACTTTTAATTCATAGAGTATGATTATTTTAGGCAATGATATATCATCAAAATCAATCAAACGTACTCAATAATTATGCTAATTAATAATCAAAATATATTTAGCAGATAAAGATGGCATGATACGAGAATAGTTTAGATTTTACCAAATATTGTCACCCATCCAAGTCCATTCCCAAGGCATCCAACCACAAGAATTTTCTTATTTCATCCTGCAAAATCACTTCATAATTTTTAGTACCCAAGCCATCTTGGGTCCATAGGAATTAGTGCATATGATTTCTTTTGAAATCCAAATTTGTTTGATTAAAGTTTGGCCAATTCTTTTAGTATTATATTCTGAAATTTTGTGGCTAACTTTATTACATTTGAAGCATTTAATAGAGTGATTTTCAGTTGAAGATTTAGTGAACATATTCTTGATAAATTTCTATTTTCTTGAAAGATATCCAATTCCAGCTTTATTAAAAACAACCTTTTGATTATTCAAAATTGATTGAAGCTTTTGAGATCCAAGTGTAAATTTTTCAAGCATGGATTTTAAATTTTCAATCTCTTTTTTTAGTTTTGCATTTTCTTCCAAAAAAGATCTTCCAGATTTTGAAAGGATTAGTTTTCCTTCAACTAAAGATTTTTCAGATTTAACCATATTCTCCTTTTCCTTACTTAGAGTTTCAATTAGTTCCAAAAATTCTTTCTTTTCTTTGGCCAAATATTTTATATCTTTTAAAAGATCTTCTTTTTTACTCAAAATTTTATTTTTCTCTTTAACCAAGGAAAGATTAGACTTTTTAAGTTCTTTATTTTTGAACCTTAATTTTTTATATTCATCCATTAAATTGTTAAATGCTTCAAATAACTCATCAAAAGTAAAATCAAAAGAGTTATTAATATTTACCTCATCATCATTGGTCATGAGGTAAGAATTTATAGTTCTTTCTTCCTCTTTTTTATTTTTCTTTTTCTTACTTTGCTTCCCCTTATTTGATTCTTTCTTTTTTCTTTATTTCTTCTTTTTCTTTTTCTTTTCATCCTTGTGATCCATGAGGCATAAGTTGGGGTAAGCTTTCTTATCTTCTTGATTTGCTCCCTCAAAAGTAGTTTTCAATTTTTTTCATATTTGTTTTGCTAAAATGCAAAAAGAAATTAGATTGAACTTATTTATATTTAATGAACAATAAAGTATATTCATAGCTTTAGCAATGCTTTGGAAGTGTGTGTGTCATCGATTATAATCTTTCATAAGTTATAATCGTATACTTGTATAAAGATGTGCATGCATGCTTTTCAATAACTATAATATGAACCATTAAAAAGTGGAGGTCTATCTATAGAATATTCTTCATTAAACAAAGACTCCATTTTGGGTTGCCAAAATCTTTAGCTCTAGATGGTTAGGTCAATAATCAATAACAGAGCACCTGCTCCGATACCAATTGTTACCTAGAGGTAGCAATGCAAGAGGGGAGGGGTGAATTGGATTCTTATAAAATTTTAATTAAATTTGCTTTCTAAACAAGTGCATGCTTTGATTTTAACTTAAGTGGTGTGGTTGAAATGTAAACAATATAAGCAGCAATGGTTTTAGGATAAGCAAATACTATGAAAGAATTTCAAAGCTAATCTAAATAAATAATAAAGCAAGTGAAGCAAGAATTGAAAGCACAATACAAACAAACAAGGTTTTATAGTGGTTCGGAGCAATCCACTCCTGCATCCACTCTCCAAGCTTTTTTTGAAATTTTCACTATAATCTACTCTTGATTACAGTGTGTTTATTTTTTCAGGCTCACAAACAAATCTAGTTGGTTTTCACAAAAGCACCAACCAAAATCTAACACCGTTAGTTTTTTGGGTTCACTAACAATCCAGTTGGTTTTTTGGGCTCACCAAGCAAAACCTATAATATCCAATTTTAGGCTTGGACGGGCCTAATTTTTAAGTTTCTTTCTTTTAAAAAAACTTATAAAGAAATCAAAAATATAAGTATGGAAATTTAGCATAGAAATAAAAATAGAAATGAAACTCTTTAAATCCTAATGAAGAAGCTAATGATGTGCTCGATCGAAGCTTGGCTTTTCTTTAATTTGTACTTAAGAGGATGAAGAAGATGTTGGAGAAGATTGCTTCGAAGGCTCGCTGAAATCTATGCACAACTTTTCTCTCTTTTCTTTTTTCTTTGGATATTCAATGTTCCTCACCGAAACTGAAAGATTCTCTCTTTAAATCTCTTTTTTTTTTCAATTGATTCTCGACCTTTTAAATATCTTTAAAGATGGTTGGAGGAGAGTTCTAGCCATTGAAAGCTCTGAAATAGTTGTTGGGATCGAAAAATAGTCATTGCAAAATAATCCATTGAAGGCTATCCTTGCAAAATGAGACCTCTTGATTTTTCATGAGATGTCCCACTAGATTTTGAGACCTCTCGATTCTAAATCGAGATGTCTCACCAGAATCACGAGACCTCTTGAGGATCCTACGAGATATCTTGCTCTTAGAGCATAGAAACTGAGTTTCTGTCTCTTGAGACTGAGACATCTTGGTTCTAAATGAGATGTCTTGCTAGAACCATGAGATCTTTCGAGAACCCCGTGAGATCTCTCAAAATTATGCCAGATAGTGTTTGGACATGCCAGTCCACTTGGGAGCTCTCCAAAAAATTCCATGACGTCTCAAAAATTGCTCAAAGGCTATTTTGAGGGATTTTTGCTTTCAATCAAGAAGATTTGATTTTTATTTGAATTTTACTTTATGTCTTTCTTATTTTGATCAAAGATCTCTCTTTCTTCTAATCTTTGGAAGATTAAGAAAAATCTTTTCTTTAAAGATCTTGACTTGATGAATTTTTGTAGATCTTTTCTTGAAATGATTCTTCAATTTAAATATCTGGAATGACCTACATCCACTCATGAAATACATGGTTAAATACTCAAACACTCAAAGTTTGGCAATTATCAAAATCAATCATGGGGTCAGCAAGTCATAAGGGAGTCTACCTTTTTGTCGATGACTAGTTCGATGCTGTAGTTGTGTGTTTGGTTCTTAGATTTGAGGTGCATCGGCAGTTCACCTTGAGGGTGTTATAGTTTGACTATACCATAACTTAATCTCCTAGCAATTCAAAATCTTAAGGTGTATGCTGCCTATAGCATATTCATTGTAGGAATTGAATCACAATAGGAGATCTATCAACCTCGGTAGATGAGGAGTAGTCGTATGATAATCATGAGATTGAGTTCTTAAGCCCATGGCCATGGCAGTGTGATATAATAGAAAAGGAGTTTTCTATTAAGGTTTCACATCAGACTCGAATCATTCAAATATAATAGAAAAGATGTTTTCTATTAAGGTTTTACATCAGACTCGAATTGAATGATTAATTCATATGACAGATACCTTAATCCTAATCCTATCGAAGCTCAAGATAGAAGAATCCAATCACACAAGTATCTGCACCAAGAGGTTCATTTTTGGTTCTAATGGGTTGTAGCCATGTACTGCTAGATATTACTGGTAGATTTTGAGAGCAATTAAAATGGTCTTGATGATTGATCATTCTAATTGGGTGAACTGAAAAAGTTTTAGTCCATCAAAAGGTGTTTCGATGATGTCGATGATAGAGATTGCAACATATCCCATTATCATACGAAACTGAACCTAACTGAGTTACACAAATAAGGGTTTGGGCCTAGATGTGATTAATTGGGCTAACTCAATTCGATTGATTTGGATTAGATCCAATCAGGTTCAAGAAAATCATGCTAGCACACGATTGAGCCTGACATTCTTCTTCTATAGCTTTTTTGATCTATCTTGACTGAGTCAAATTTGACTTGGATCATTCTTGGTTTGTGAATGGGTTTATTTTTATTTGGTTGAAACTTATTTCGATCAGATTAATTATAGAAATAAATCCATTCTGAAGTGCAATTGGACTAGGGCCAATAGTTGACCGAACTAAGAGAATTGAGTGTCATAGGATCTAAGCATCCTAGATAATTTTTTAAGAATTCTTTTCCTTTAATTTTTGGACATGAGATTGGGCTCGAGTCATACTTTGGGTGTGCCCAATTTGGTGATTTTTGGAGGTGCCTAGATTGGGTTAAATCAGAGTTTGATTTGGATCAAACTCTTGAGGGAAGAGTCCTCGGCGCCCTGGACTGTTCCTTATCCATTTATGATGCCACAAAGGAAGGATTTTTGGGCAACCAAACCTGATAGAGATCAGGCTATGAATGTGGGCTTTCAGTTTAGAGTCCTAGGTAATCAAGCAAACAAGTTACTTGATCACCTAGGAGACTTAGTGGCGCAAGGGGTCTCTATAAGAAACCCTACACCTTAGTTCTCTATACACTATCTCTCTTCCATGCCCATATGCTACCGCAAAGTCCTTCTCCATGCCCCCTCTAGAGCTCCTCCCTCTCTTCTCCACGTCCACACTAGGTTTGGTGTATATTCAGCCATCAAAAGTTGAAGAAAGCTAAAGAAAAGATCGAGACAGGGTGATCTAGATCAAGAGATAGTGTGTTGCCTTTGAAGTTGGTTTGAGGCTTCACAAATCAAATTTAGATCTAATCTTTTGAGATTAGATCCAAGAGGAGAGCATGTTCAGATCCAGTCTGAGTGGACTTTGGTAGAGGCTAGGCATGTGCATGGCTTGATTCAGGACCTCAGGAGCATCAGGAGCATCTTCAGGGTACTAGTTTACCCTAGACAGGTAACAACTATTATTACTGTTTGAATTTTAATTTTAATTTTTAATATCATATCATTAGGATCATATTCGAGAACTCTCTAATCTGATTAATTTTTGTAGAAATTTTTATGAAAAATTATGCTATAGATCAGATCAAATCAGATCGATCCTATGGTAGAAAATTAGATTTTTCTTCACATCCTAGGTCCATTCCCTCGTGCCTCTAGCCAACAAAAATTCCTTCTGGTGACCATTGATTTCCTCACAAAGTGGGTAGAAGTCGATCCTTTAGCTTGCATTTTCGAAGCAATGGTTAGAGACTTCATATGGAAGTCAATCATCTGTCGATATGGACTTCTCAAAGTACTGATCTCAGACAACAGCAGACAATTCAGTAGCATAAAACTTCATAAGTTTTGTAAGGATCATGGGATAGAGCAGCACTTCACCTTAGTGGATCATCCATAGGGGAAAGGAGAGGTCAAGGTCACAAACAGGACCCTCTTATAAGGCCTTAAGGCCCAACGTGATCAGACTAGGGGGTCATGGGTAGAAGAGCTTTATCATATCCTCTTGTCCTATCGAACTATCCAAAGAGTTCCCACCGGTGAGACACCCTTCAATTTGGCAATCGAGATCGAGATGGTAATACTGGTGGAGTTCGGACTTTCCTTTCTTAGAGTCGAGAAGTACAATGAAGACACCAACCCCATCTGGCTTAGGGCCAACCTTAACCTAATTAAGGAGAATAGAGTGCATGCAATAATAAAAATGGTGGCTTATCACCAAAAAGTGGCAAAGTACTACAATACATGCATTGAAAAGAGCATGATGTTATCGCTAGGACACTGTATTTATTAGTTTAATTCTAACATCCTAAAATAATTAAAAATAGGTAGAAACCAGTGAGTCGGGTCGAATCCGTAGAGAAGATAGTGTTTTAGTTTCAAAATCTTTGATTTTTGAAAAAAAAGAGAAAAGATTTAGAAAGAGAAATCAAAGTCAAAAAATAAAATTATAGATAAAAAAGTAAAAATTAAATGTTGCAGAAAATTAAACTTGATACTAAGATTTACTAGTTAGATCTTAGCATCTACTTGCAATAAAATAAAGTATAATTAAAATAAAGAATAAATATTTAAAATTTATAATTAAAAATAAAGTATTGAAATTTAAATAGTTGGAAATTAAAATTTACATTAATTAAAAGTTTAGAATTTAAGTGCATGAAATTTTTTTAAAAAAAAAAAATTTAAAAATTAAAAAATAAGCTGATCTTTGATCTTGGATTGGTGTTGGCATTGAGATGGTGCAGAAAGCCAGCTCTTCTTCATAGTACCTGTTGCCTTGAAGCAGTCTCTAATCCAAGCATGGCTCCTATTGGGGGTAAAATAATCCCCACTGAAGTCCTTAACTGCTGATCCCCATTATGAAGAAATTTGCCGATCCTCTCAACAACAAATCCATATCGTGAAACTTGTCAAAGGCACATTGAAGCTTGGCCGAATGATCTTGAACAGTAAAGAAAAACTATTATTTAACTGATCTTACTTCTTAACTTAGAATGAATGATAGGACCAAAGTTCAACCCTCCCAATCTTGATTGCTAACGAGTTTTGAAGATAGTTGAAGTCCTATATTATGGACTACGTGCTCCTTCCAGCCAAACTCCTCCAATCGCACTCCTTCTAGATGAACTCCTCCAGTCGTGCTCCTTTCTATTAAACTTCTTTCAGTCGAATTCTTTCGATCGTGCTCATTCTAGTCGGACTCCTTCCAGACAAACTTCTCTAGTCATGCTCCTTCCAGCAGTGCTCCTTCTAGGTGGACTCCTTCCGAATGCACTCCTTTCAGTCATGCTCCTTCTATTTGAATACCTTTCAGGATGAGCTTCTCTTAGCCAGTCGTAGACCTACTTAGTCCATGTTATGCCTATCAGCTGGAGCCATCCAAAAGGAACCTCATCAAATCACTGATTCATGACAACTGCTTCATGAAGGATGGAGCACAGTACTTCAGATCTTAATTTAGGAGGCACCTACCTGCATATAACCCAGGAGGCTTCTGAACTTCTTAAAGTCCCTAGGCATTGCCCTCAACAGACCTCAGTTGGCTACAAGTTTACTACATATACTGAAATCTTCAACCTACATCCGAACTCTAACAAATGGATCTCAACCACCTACAAGTCAAGACAAACGATAACTTATCCTCCGTAACAAACTCCACATGGCTTGAGCGGCCCACTACCAGATGGTTATGACTATCACCATTAGTTTGTTAAACTCTCTATCTATAAAAGAGATCCTCTAAATACATTTTCCTTTAAGCTCTCTTCTCCTCTCAGTTACTCTTCTCTGTTTCCTGAGCACTCCATTCTAGTTGGTCAGAAAACTGACTTGAGCGTTGGAGGGTCCTCCTAGAGCCAACCACTTCCAGTATGGATTTTATTTTGTAGGTCTCATTGGTGGCCTCACCTTTCCAACTCCAGTTAGCTTCGGCATTCTCACAGATTTTTGCACCAACAAGATTAGCGCTAGATTAAGAGCCTCTGAGCCCTGGTTTTAAAAAGAGTGCCCAATCAATCCAATCTTCCTCTTCTAATCTTTTGAATCCACCTCTATTTAATCTATTTCATCACAATAATAGAGTTTGTTAGAAGATGAATACTTTGTGATGAAAAAAATGCTAAAATATATTTTATTTATTAATAAATCAATTATAGATACAATGTAGCTCAACCATCAACAGGTCGACGATTGACTTTGAGATATATTTTCCAACATGGACATCTAGACGGTCGAAATGCTCACAAGGGGGCTCCCAACTCGTAAGAGGAAAGGTAAAGCAATGGGCGAAAGTTCAAAAAAAGCAAGAGTCGATGTTTTGAGCTCTACGATCCCCGCTAGTGCCATGGGTGCCCTCGAAGTTACCCTCAAAGTTGAAGCTCCTCCAACCGTTGAGTTTGGCACTACTATCAAGGTTGTTGATCCTCCGATGATGCCAAGCCCTCCCACCGAGGCCCAAATTCTAGAGCCTTCCCTCGAAGGAGAGAAAGAGGTGGGGAAAAAGAAGACCAAAAGGGTCCTAAGAAAGTTCCAGCGGAAGGTCCACTACAACGGGCCCAATAGCTCTGACGAAGAATTGGGGGAGAATCCTTTCGATAATCATGAAGTCGATTGGGGTTTGGTTGACGAGTTTACCATACCCAAAGTTGTGGATTGGATCATCGATGCGGATGTCGACCAATGTGCCTGGGATGCTAGAGGAAGGGCCTTTGGGCCCTTGTTCTAAAAGAAGTGCCCAATCGATCCTACTTGTCTTCTTTTTTCTCTTAATCTCTTGAATCCACTTTTGTTTAATCTCCTCTTGCTTCAAAAATGCCTCTAAAGAAGACAGCCACTTGGTGGTCTACTGCTTCTATCGCCAGACTTGAGGCGGATCCGCCCATTCTGACTCCATCATTTGCTCCTCAACCTCCTCCATCAGTGACCATGGTGGATCCGGAGCAGTTCAACTTACTCATGGAATAGGTTTGAGGTCTCACCGAATTGGTGCAGGCCATATAGCAACCTCCGGTGGCAGTCTAGCCAGAAAGCCCCTAGCTAGAGCTTCAAGAACCGACACCAAGAAGGACAACCTGGGTCAGTAGATCCATCACCCTCGGAAAGGAGAAACAGAGAGCAGGGAGCCCTTGCTCCGCTCATGATTCTTCTCCGGAGGAGACTTTTTCCATCTATAATCAACGATCCTCTAAAATCCATGGTTAAGATGATGCTCCTTATCTAAAGCTTCAGAAAATGAACCGATGGATTGAGGAGCTCCGCCATACCGTCCAAGCACACCATGATGATATCTAAACCGATCCCCCCTTCTCCATCAAAATCATGCAAAAGCCTATCTCGTCAAACTTCAAGCTCTCCCAGTTCGAGAGCTACGATGGGACCTCTGATCTGGTTGACCACCTTGAAGGCTTCCAAATCATGATGCTACTCCATGGCGCACTGGATGCCATCTTATGCCGGACTTTCTCATCTATCCTAAAAGAAGCAGTAAGGAACGGGTACTGAAGCCTTAAGTCAAGTATGGTCTTCTCTTTTGACCAGATAAGCTATTAGTTCATGGCTCATTTCATAAGCAGTCGATGCCCAAGATGAGAGATTCGGACTCTCTCATCAATATAAAGTAGAAAGAAGGAGAGTCCATCCGAACTTACGTTAATCACTTCAACATTGTTGTACTGGAGGTTTGGAACTTGGATCAGTCTGCAGCCATGGCCATACCGAAGGGTGATCTTTAGAAAAAAGATCTTCTATACTTCTTGGAAAAGAAGTATCCTAAAAATTTTGCTGATATGTTGGCCTGAGCTGAAGGTTATGCCCATCAGGAGGAGGCCTTCAAACTGAAGGATGACGAGGCCATGAGAGAGTGGAAAGTGGGTGAATCTAGTAAGCTCGCACTTGAAAGAAATCCAAGTGAAGCTCGACCATACTCCTGAACTCTTTTCGAGCGCAGGCGAGCTTGAACTCCTTTAGCATGTCGATAAGAAAGTCTAGATCGAAAAACTCGATGAAGCTTCTCTCTCAAAAGATTCAACAACTATGCTTCCTTGAATGCCTTAAAGACCCAGGTGCTGATGGAGATAAGGGAGCAACTACCAGGTCCAGAGAGGATGCAAACTCATCTAACCAAGCACAACCCCAACAAGTCTACCTCTACCATCGTGACCATGGTCACGATACTGAAGAATACATCCAACTTCAGGACAAGATCAAGGCACTAATTAGAAGAGGTCGGCTGGATCAATTTATCAGGTGCTGACTGGAGAGAAGAGAAGATCATCCAAGAGCCCTGCCACAGCCTAAACCATTGGTGCTAGAGGAAGGGCTTTTGAGCCCTTGTTCTAAAAGGAGTGCTTAGTCGATCCTACCTACCTTCTTTCCTCTCTTAATCTCTTAAATTCACTTATGTTTAATCTCCTCTTGCTCTAGAAATGCCTCCAAAAAAGATAACCATCCTATGGTCTACTACTTCTATTGCCAAATCAGAGCTAGATTCATCCATTCCGACTCCATCATTGGCTCCTCAACCTCCTTCGTCGGCAGCCATGATAGATCTAGAGCAACTTGCTGATGCAATAGGTTCGAGGCCTCACTAAAATGGTGTAGGCCATATAGCATCCTCCGATGGTAGCCCAATCGAAAAACCCCAAGCCAGAGCTTCAAGAACTGGTGTCAAGAAGGGCAAGTTGGGTTAGCAGACCCATCACCCTTGAAAAGAAAAAGTAGAGAATAGTAGGGAGCCCCTGTTCTGATCATGATTCTTCTCCGGAGGAGATTTTCCCCATCTATAGTTGATAATCCTTTAAGATCCATGGTCGAGATGATGCTCTCGATCAAAAGCTTCAGAACATGAATCGACAGATTGAGGAGCTCCGCCATACCACCCCAGCCCACCATGATGACATCTGTATCGATCCTCCATTCTCCATCAAATCATGTAAGATCCTATCCCACCAAACTTCAAGCTCTCCCAGTTCAAGAGCTACGATGGGACCTTTGATCCGATTGACCATATTGAAGCCTTTCGAACGATGATGCTGCTCCATGGTGCATCGGATGTCATCCTATGCCAGACTTTTTCATCTACTCTAAAAGGAGTACCAAGAAATTGGTACTTGAGCCTTAATCTGGGTATGGTCTTCTCTTTTGATCAGATGAGCGATCAGTTCGTAGCTCATTTCATAAGCAGCCAATGCCCAAGATGAGTTTTGGACTCCCTCATCAATATAAAGTAAAAAGAATGAGAGTCCATCCAAGCTTATATCAGTCATTTCAATGCTACTGTACTGGAGGTCTAGAACTTGGACTAGTCTGTAGTCATGGCCATACTGAAGGATGGTCTTTAGAAGAATGATCTTCTATCCTTCCTGAAAAAGAAGTACCCTAGAAATTTTGCTGATATGCTGGCCCGGGATGAAGGTTATGCCCGGATGGAGGAGGCCTTCAAACTAAAGGATGACGAGACCACGAGAGAGTGGCAAGCAGATAAATCTAGCAAGCCCACACCTAAAATAAAGCTGAGTGAAGCTCAACCATGCTTTTGAACTCCATCTAAGCATAGACGAGCCAGAACTCTATCTTGAGCATGTCGATAGGGAAGTTTGGATCGAAGAACTTGGTGAAGCTCCGATCCTAGAAGATTCAACAACTACACTCCCTTAAATGCCTCAAAGACCTAAGTGCTGATGAAGATAAGGGAGCAACTACCAGGACCAGAGAAGATGTGAACTCATCCGGCCAAGCACAACCCCAATAAGTACTGCCTCTACCATCATGATCATGGTCACGATACTGAAGAATGCATTCAGCTTCAGGATAAGATTGAGGCACTAATTAGAAGAGGTTGGTTGGATTGATTTATCAGGTGTCGATCGAAGAAAAGAGAAGATTGTCCAAGAGCCCCACCACAGCCTGAACCATCTCGACGGGATGAGCCATAAGGAGATCGGCCCTCCTTAGAATCATCAACACTATCGCTGGGAGACATCAACAAGGAAAAGCCTATGAGTCAGTAAAAAAGCAGCAAACTAAAGAGCCCATCATTTTCATTGAAGAAGATGCCTAGGGAGTTCATCTTCTATATAACGATGCGATTGTAGTTACTTTAAATATTGCTGATTGTGATGTACACTGCGTTTAATTGATAATGGAAGCTCTACTGATGTCTTGTTTTATGATGCTTTCTTTAAAATGTCCATATCTGATGATAGGATGGATCCGATGAATTCTCCATTAGTAGGATTCATGGGTGATACAGTGCCAGTGGAAGAAATAATAACATTGCCTGTGGTAGTTGGCTGATACCTAAGGCAATCTAAGGCACAAATCGATTTTATAGTAGTCAAAGCTCCTTTTGCCTATAATGCGATCCTTAGCCAACCTGGTTTGAATGCACTTCAAGCTGTGGTTTCTACTTACTACCTAAAAATGAAGTTCTCGATGAAGCATGGAGTCGGAAAGATCAAAGAAGATCAAGCACTAGCTCGGCACTGCTATAATATTGCCTTATAGGAGGAAAAGTCGGTAGATCCTTATCTGGTGGATGGGCTTGATGCCCATGATGACCTATCTGAGGAGAGAGGAGAACCCATCGATGATCTTAAAGAGATCCTTTTGAATGATGGGAATAAAGAGCATACTGTGAAGATTGGCTCAAATTTGGAAGAAGAAGTCAGAAAGTAGCTCATCATATTCTTATAGAGAAATGCTGACATCTTCGCTTGGGCACTAGTAGACATGCCCGGGATTGATGCAGAGGTCATAGAATACTGCCTGGGTGTGGACCTGAAACGTCGGCCAGTAAAGCAGAAGAAGCAAAGTTTGGCACCAGAGAGGCAGAAGGTTATAGTGGATGAGGTCGACAAGCTCCTTAAGATAGGATTCATTCGAGAAGTGCTCTATCCAGATTGGATTGCAAATATTATTTTTGTTAAAAAAATAAATGGTAAATAGAGAATGTGCATAGACTTCACAGACTTAAACAAAGCATGCCCAAAAGATAGCTACCTCCTCTCCAGGATTGACCAACTGGTAGATGCAACTTTAGGCCATGAACTTCTCACCTTCATGGATGCCTTCTCTGGATATAATCAAATCTGGATGGCACTAGAAAATGAGGAGAAGACTTCTTTTATTACTGACCGTGGTCTCTATTGTTATAGGGTCATGCCCTTTGGGCTTAAAAATGTAGGTGCAACTTATCAACGCTTGGTAAATAAGATCTTCAAGGAGTAAATCGACCACAATATGGAGGTCTATATAGATAACATGTTGGTCGAAAGCCAATCTTTGTCAAATCATATTACTTATCTCGAAGAGATCTTTGGCATCCTTCCAAAGTACAAGATGAAGCTGAATCCTACAAAATGTTCTTTCGGAGTAACCTCAAAAAAGTTCTTAGGATTCATGGTGTTGAGCCACGGTATTGAAGCCAACCTAGAGAAGATCAAAGCCATTCAGAAAGTAACTGCACCAAAAATAATAAAAGAAGTTCAACGTCTCACAAGCAAGGTAGCGGCCCTGAATTGCTTCGTTTCAAGGTCGGCGGAGTGCTGCATGCCCTTCTTTTAAGTACTTAAACAACCTAAGAACTTCAACTAGATCCCTGAGTATCAATAGGTCCTTAAAATATTGAAGAACTATCTCAGTTCTCCTCTGCTTCTAGCCAAATCAAAATCTGGAGAAGAGCTATTCATGTACCTCACTATGTCCTTCACGACCGTAGGATCTGTACTAGTCAAGAAAGAAGTTAAAGTCTAGAAGCTGATCTACTATATAAGCAAAGCTCTGAGGAATGTAGAAACAAGGTACACCAAATTAGAAAAACAAACATCTTATTGACTATAGCCAGAAAGCTCCGACCTTATTTTTGGGGGCATACAATTACTCTCCTCACTGATCAATTCATCAAGGCAGTTCTTCATCAACCCAATACCTTTGGTAGAGTGGCAAAGTGGGCAATTGAGTTAACTAAATTTGACTTTTATTTTCAACCTCAGTCGTCCATTAAAGCTCAAATACTGACCGATTTTATGGTGGAATGCACTATTCTAGTGGAGATTGAACCAGAGCACTAAGAAGTTCTTATCCCTGGCTCCCCTAAAGAGAAGGCTGATCTCCTTGAGAACTTCTAGGTACTGTATATGGATGGTTCATCCAATGCTTTCGGTGCAGGCATAGGCTTGATCCTCATCAACCCAGAAGAAGTTGTAGTAAAGTATGCATTACGCTTTGACTTTCCCGCCACTAACAATGTAGCAGAGTATGAAGCCCTGCTTGCAGGACTAAAAATAGCCAAAGATTTGAAAGTACAGTATCTGAAGGTTTACAATGACTCTCAGCTGGTGGTGGGACAAGTTAGTAACTCCTTTGAAGTCTGGAAGGGAAGTATAAAAAAGTACTTAGAAAGAGTGAAGAGTTTGAGTTCAGCCTTTGACAATTTTGATATCCAATGAATTCTCAGGGTAGAGAACACTAGGGCTGACCTCCTCTCTAGGCTAGCCATCCTAGCCCCAAACGAACTACCAAAAGAGATCCTTTTTGAAGCCCTGTAGCACCCAAATTCGGAGGAGCCTCGGGTAATGATGCAAGTTGATCATGTTGATCGATCCATTGATTGCTTATCTCAAGGAAGGAATTCTTTTCAAAGATCATAAAGAAGCTCGAAAGTTAAGAAATCAATCTTTCCACTACATTTTATATGAAAATAAGTTATACAAGAGGTCGTACTCATTACCACTCCTCAAGTGTCTCCGACCTTCAGAAGTCAACTATGCCTTAAGGAAAGTTCATGAAGGAATTTGCAAAAATCATCTAGGAGTGAGATTTTTATCACATAAGTTACTCCGTTAGGGGTATTATTAGCTAACAATGCACCAAGATATGGTGGATTACGTGAGAAAATGTGATAGGTGTCAGAAAAATGCAAACATTTAGAGACAGCCGGCTTCACAGCTCACACCATTGGGCGCCTCTTGGCTATTTGCACAATGGGGGATGGATATACTTGGACCTTTTTCCATGACATCTAGATAGCGAAAGTTCCTACTAGTGGCAGTGGACTATTTCACTAAATGGATTGAGTCCAAACCCTTGGCAAAGATCACTGAGACCAAAGTGCAGGACTTCATCTGAAGTCAATTGTTTGTAGATTTGGTTTACCTCGAACATTAATTACTGATAATGGGCGTTAGTTTGTAGGTGGAAAGTTTGCTGAGTTTTGTGAAGATCTGAATATATCTTACCATTTCACATTGGTAGCTCATCTGCAAGTAAATGGTGAGATAGAATAGAACATTACTTCAAGGGATAAAGACCAGGCTTGAAAGAGCAAAAAAGACCTTGGTGGATGAACTTTATCACGTGCTTTGGGCTTACAGAACTACTCAAAAATTGCCGACAAGAAAAATCCCTTTTGCGTTGGCTTTTAGGATAGATGCAGTTATCCCCACCGAGCTTGAACTTCCTTCATGTAAGGATTTGTGGTGCTCCCAAGCCTTGGGAGGCCTAGGAGGAGTCATGGTGATGGCTTCAGAGATTCCAGGGGCTTGGTTGGTGCTTCGAAGATCTGGAATGCAAGATGAAGCAAGAAACCAAAGCAGGGGAATCAAGACTAAAGAAAGGAGATTTTCTGTAGGTTAGCTGGCTTAGTCCAAAACTAGATCGGCTAAGTCTCAAAGCATAGATAAAATAGAGAGCTGAGCATTTTGGGACTGCTGGCATGACATAGAACTAGGCCGGCTCAGTTTCATGGCTCAGTTTGACACTAAGCCAATCCAGTGGAACTTAGTCGGCTCAGTGCTAAGACTAAGCTGGCTCAGTGTGCGGGTAGAGTTACACGAGGGTCTATTTTTGGGCTAGGGTCTGGGTTGATCCTAGGGGTCTTAAGGCCTAGTTCAAGAGGTCTTAAGGGGGCTAACTGATGTATGGACTGGATCTAGATCCAAAGGATGAGAGCATTGGAGACATGGGTGTATATGAGCTTGGGGAGTGCTTTCATGTATTGGGTTAGCCAGGAGAGTTTTTTGTCGGACCTAATACATAGGTTGTATTAAGATTTTAAAAGAGTGGAATCAGTACAGATCTTTTCTCCCTCATTTCTTTCTTCTTCTCTTCTCTGTAGAGATGCCACCCCAAGGTTCTTGAAGAAGCCCTAGAGAGAGGGGGCGCCTCCCTCAAGTCCAAGGAGGGAGGTGCCCCAGCATAGATCTAGATGTTGGATCTATGGTTTGCTGCCCATAGAGAACATCATAGGTTCCTTCGGATCTATGCTAAAGATCAGGAGCTTTCGCAATATGGTATCGATGCTTGTGATGTCAAGGATGATTGGCGTTCGAGCGATATCATGGGTCTATAATTTGGTGTTGGACCTAGGTGATGCTTGGGATGTTGTGGATGGCAATATGGTATCAGAGCTAGGTTTTAGAGCCTGATGGTGCATGAAAGCGAAGGAGAAGTCATATAAAGTGAAATCAAAAATCTGTACAAGGATTCCATGGTATGTCTCAAATCTACCTTATTGTTGCTGTGGTTTGGCCAACCGAGAGTAGCGAGTTGAAGGTGGAGGTTGAGAGGATTAACGAAAAGAGATTTTTTCAGGGTAGAAAGATTGAGTGCATGATATCCTGATCGATCTTGGTGGAAAGGTTGGGGTGTATGATGGTTATGTGATAGGCAGGGAGTGCTGGAGTGCTGCAGTAGCATTTTTCTAAAGATGTAGGGCTGAGAGAGGCTCGACGATGTAGCAGTCGAGGAAGGTATCTCAGTAGAGAGCATCAGGGTTCTCTAGGAAGATGGGTAGTGTGGGACTATTGAAGAGAGGTTTTCCAAGGAATAATGGTCGAAGAAAGGCTGAAAAAGCGACTATATGTCCTTCGATGTCAGGAAGGCGAAAAAATAGTCAGAGATGTATTCAGCGGTTTGACCAGAGCATGGATTTGCAGAGTCTTGAGGATGATGGAGATGGATGATCCATGGAGGTCCAATAGGTTAGGATTGGGTGGCTAGAGAGCAGCACAGAGATAAGGCCAGGGAGCACTGGAGTGCTGTAGAAGTGCTACCTTAGAGACATAAGGGCTGAGAGAGGCTTGGTGGTGCAACAATCGAGGAGTGTATCTCAGTAGAGAGTGTCAGTAGTATCTCAGGGAGATTGAGGTTCGATCTCAGGAAGAGCCAAGGGGTCTTAAGGAGTGCCAGGAGGTCTCTAGCAGCCAAAAGTATCATGGATCAGGTTTCTTCTATAGGAGCACCAGGAAGAGTCGCATTTCAAGTGGAGGATGGTTCTTCAGGCACAACTAAAGCGATAGCTGGTGTAGGGAAAGAAGAGAAGGACTAGGGTGAAATTTTCTAGGGTTCAGTCATTAGATTCAGAAGAGTTGGATAAGCTCTTGGGTTTCGGAGGTGCCCATGGATTATGGAGGTATCTGAGATAGCTTCAAAGAGGGCCGCAGAGTGTGGAGGGTTCGAAGGGGCAGCGGCAGGCTCAGCACTGCAGCATTGAGTAGTTAGTCTCGAGGGACTCGTTGATAGAGTTGACTTCTATGGCATCAAGTGGACTTCGGATATAGGTGGAGCTCCGCAGTGGTGGCTTCACAAGTGAAGAGAAAATTTGACGTGAGTTCAGAGCACCGGTGATGCACAGTTCCAGGTGGAGCGGTCTGTGTAGGTGGACAGGCATAGCCTGAGGAGATCGTGTCAGGTGGTATAGCATATGTTAGTGCAGAAATGCTGTAGGTTCTTCAGGAAAGTTCAGAGAAAGTGATACAGTTGCTAAGCAGAAGGGACCCTACAATTATAGGATGGTGCCAAGAAGCAAGCACAGGTCTTCAGTGGTGGAGGCGGTCATCCCAAAGGCCTTAAAGGTGCACAACAGCTGAAGAGGATTAGCAGAGGCGATGTTTGCACAAGTGTTGTCGAGTGCATAGGGACAGTGGGATCATGCAGGAGGGCATTGTCGAGGGATTTGCCAAGGCTTGGGGCACCAAGGTGGAGATTGTGAGGATTTATGGTGCTCTCAAGCCTTGGGAGGCGATAGGAGTCATGGTGATGCCTCCAAAGATTTCAAGGGCTTGGTTAGTGCTTCGAAAATTTGGGACACAAGGTGAAGCAAGGAACCAAAGTTGGGAAATCAAACCTGCAGAAAGAAGATTTTCTGTAGGTTAATTGGCTCAGTCCAAAACTAGGTCGGCTAAGTCTTAGAACACAGGCAAAATAGAGACATGAGTATTTGGGACTGTTGGCATGGAATAGAACTGGACCGGCTCAGTTTCACACTGAGCCAACGCAGTGAAACTTAGCTGGCTCAGCATTGAGACTGAGTCGGCTCAATGCACAGGCAGAGTTACGCAAGGGTTTATTTTGGGCTAGGGTATGGGTTGATCCTAGGAGTCTTAAGGCCTGATTTAAGAGGTCATAAGGGGGTAACTCATGTATGGATCGGGTCTAGATTCAGAGGATAAGAGCATGGGAGACATGGGTGTATATGGGCTCAGTGAGTGCTTTCATGTATTGGGTTAGCCAGGAGAGTTTTTGGTCGGACCTAATGGCTATGTAATAAATACATAGGTTGTATTAGGATTTTAAAAGAGTGAAATCAATATAGATCTTTTCTCCCTTAATTCTCTCCTCTTCTCTTCTCTCTAGAGTTTCCGCCCTAGGATTCTTGAAGAAGCCCTAGAGAGAGGGGGCGCCTCCCTTAAGCCTAAGGAGGGAGGTGCCCCAGCATAGATCTAGGTGTTGGATCTATGGTTTGCTGCTTATAGAGAACATCATAGGTTCCTTCAGGTCCGTGCTAAAGACCAGGGGCTTCCAAAACATGGTATCGATGCTTATGATGTCAAAGATGATTGGCATTCGAGCGATATCATGGGTCTACAATTTGGTATCAGAGCTAGGTGATGTCTGGGACATTGTGGATGGCAATACTTCAGTGCGAGTCGAAGCTTTTAGTATGCAGAATAATTCTCAAGACCTCAAGGCAAATCTCGATCTATTGGAAGAAAAGTGAGAGAAGAAACAAATTTAAATGGCAGCCTACAAGCAGAAAGTAGCCTGCTACTACAACTCTAGGGTCAGAAGCTAAACATTTAGAGTAGGAGATTTGGTGCTCCAGCAAGTGGATGTTTTGCAATCTTAAAATCAAGGAAAGCTTGCTCCAAATTGGAAGGCCCCCTATGAAGTCGTGGAAGTTGTCCGATCGGGGACATACTATCAGAAGGAGCTCAAAGGGCCAGCACTTTCACCACCTTGAAACTTGGAGAACTTGAGAATATATTATTAGTGATGTTGCCATAATAAAATTTTTTTATTTTAATATTGTTGTTCCTTGGTGCAAAACTATATGATGACAGAAAATGTCTTAATCGAGCTTCGCCCTTAGATGAAGTAAAGATCAACGGTGTCAGGAATAGGAGGAGAATCTCCTCCTGACATAGATGAAAATCTCCAATTATTTAAGATAGGAGGAGGGGAGAGACCCTTTCAATGGCTCTTTTATGCTCTAATAACTTTGTTAGGGATAGAAGAAGGATCTTGCCCTAACAAAGATAAAGACCAACCCCATCAGGAACAGGAGGAGGATATCATCTTGATAGGAGGATAAAGTAAAGATCAACTATATCGAGAATAGGAGGAGAACCTTATCCTGACATGGATGAAGACCTCTAATTATTTAAGATAGGAGGGGAGAGGCCCTTTCAATGGCCCTTTTATGTCCCAATAATTTTGTTAGGGATAGGAGGAGGATCTTGCTCTAACAAAGATAAAGACCATCCTGTCAGAAATAGGAGGAGGATCTCATCTTGATAGGAGGATAAAGTAAAGGCCAATCGTGTTAGGAATAGGAAGAGAACCTCATCTTGACATGGATGAAGACCTTTAGTTATTTAAGATAGGAGGAGAGGAGAGGCCCTTTCAACGGCCCTTTTGTGCCCTAATAACTTTGTTAGGGATAGGAGGAGGATCTCGTCCTAACAAAAGTAAATGCCAATCTCGTCAGGAATAGGAGGAGGACCTCATCCTGACAGAAGGACAAAGTAAAGGCCAATCATGTCAGAAACAAGAGGAGAAACTCATCCTAACACTGATGAAGACCTTCGATTATTTAAGATAGGAAGAGGAGAGAGGCCCTTTCAATGGCCCTTTTGTGCCTCAATGACTTTGTTAGAGACAGAAGGAGGATGCCTTAATAAAGGAAGGCCAATCCTGTCAAGAACAGGAGGAGGATCTCATCCTGATAGGGGG
Source organism: Cocos nucifera (assembly GCA_006176705.1). NCBI lineage: Eukaryota > Viridiplantae > Streptophyta > Magnoliopsida > Arecales > Arecaceae > Cocos > Cocos nucifera. The sequence continues at coordinate 158,487 of QRFJ01001512.1, forward strand.
ATGAAGAAAAGGCCAACCATATCTAAAATAGGAGGAGAACCTCATCCTGACATGGATGAAGACTTTCGATCATTTAAAATAGGAGGAAGGAAGAGGCCCTTTCAATGGCCCTTTTGTGTCCCAATGACGTCGTTAGGGGTAGAAGGAGGATCTTACTTTGGCAAAAGTAAAAGCAAACCCCATCAGGAACAAGAGGGGAACTTCGTCCTAATATAGATAAAAATACATGGTTACCCAAGATAGGAAGATTTTTCAACGATCGACTCATTAAAAGATGAGGCAAAAAAGGAGGGAAAATCAATAGACATCAAATCCATACAAGGTGAAGAGCCAATTGAAAAAATATTATTTTATTAAAATTCAAGGTCATTACAAAGTGAAGGTTTGTAAGACCATACAAAAAAAGAAGAAATAAGATCGACGAAGTCCTAAGAAGGATCTGATTCTTTGGACCTCGGACTGCTGCTCCCTACCATCACTAGAGATTGCTTCAAGCTAGGGATCTCTTCTTCAAGCTCCTTCTTTTTCAATTGGCTCTCTACAAATAAATTAGTGGCCCATCGAAAATTATATTTGGACTCCCGCAACTATCTTCTTAAAACTTCAGACTCGGCCTCTACATCCTTGATAGCTTGCCGCTCTTAGGCCAGTTGAATCTTCAACTGTTGAAGCTCGGCTGATTCTTTGGCGAATGTTGCTAATAGGGTCTCTAAAGAATTCCTTAAGGAAAGAAGTTCATTTGATTCTCTGTTCAAGCTGGCCTCTGCATTCTCTACCAACTGCCTTTTAAGACTAGCTATCTTCTAGTCTGTGTTTTGAAGTTGCTGCTGGAGGGTGGTGATTTCATTACTTCGGTTGAGCTCGAAATTCTTGTGTGAAACCTTGATAGCGTGAAGTTTACTTTGAAGCTCTGAGAATCTCTTGGACCAATCCTAGCCAGACTTCTCTCGGTCGGTGGACCATGCCAAGCTTCCCTTCAATAATTGAATTTTTTTTTTTGATGCATTGAGTTCAACTTCAAGGGAACAAGCTTTAGCTATTAAAGTCTAGGACTTCTCATTTGCACACTTCTTGACCTCCTCAAGATCTTCATTTAGGTGATTTTTTTGGTATTATATTCTTTAAATAATTATCTAGATGATTGGTGTAAGCGGTTGATTTCGGCGATGGCGTCGGCATGTTTCTTCTCTGATTTCTTAAGCTTGTCTTCAGTCTTCTCCACTTTCTTCTTAAGATGATGAACCTCCCTCCTTAGGCTTTCTATGTGGGACTTCAAGAGAATACCCTGAGGAAGGAGGTTGGCTTCGATAGGAGACTGTACTTGGAGCATAAGAATATCACCATATAGAATTCATCGAAGAAAAAATTCAGTCTCAAAATGAACTTGACTTCATTGATCAAAATATTTTTAGTACAGAAGGAAACAAATGAAAAAAAGAAATATAAATTAAGAGGTCTCAGACCTCCGAAGGCACTGATGAAGAGGCATAGTACTAGTTGGCCCCACTTTTTCAGCAACAAGTTCGGCAGGAGGGGGATCGGCTGCATCAATGGATGGCATTGTTTCATCCTTAGGAGCCCCTTCATACAAAAAGTCAAGGTCAAGCTCAGGAAACTTGTAGCCATCCTACTCTTGCAGAGCTTGAATCCTTTGTTGAAGGTCTCTTGGTCGAATTTGACATTTAGGCCTCTCATTTCGGGGAGAGACCTTGAACTCCTCTATCGCTCGAGCCATCACCTCCGAGATCTGCATAGACATTTGCTCCTTTAACTCGGTGGTCTTAGCTTTGGCCTTTCTCCTTTGTTCTTCCTCCAAGACTAATGCAGTCTTTAACCCCATTGATATTTTCCTCTCCTTACAGAGTACTTCTTCAAGACTTCGACCTCGGCAGATTTCTCCGACAAAGAGTAGTCAACTTCATCTATTTTCTTAAGCAGGTGCTCAACCTCGGCCTGATGATCCTCTTGGGTCCTCACCACCTTTGACTTTAGAAGGTTCAATGATCTAATGTAGCCCAGTAGTTGGTTGCCCGACAATTAGAAAAAGAGAAAGAAGTATATATATCTAGTGAAGAGGGTGGCACGGATGGAGAAGCATTAAAAAGTTTAAGGAGAAAGACAAGGTGATTACCTCAAGAAAGGATCCGAGCAAATCCCAGGCACATTGGTTGACATCTGCATCAATGATCCAATCATGGATGACTTCATGATTGTCAAAAGAGTTCTCCCCCAATTCTTCGTCCGAGCTATTGGGCACATTGCGGCAGACCTTCCGCAGGGATTTTCTAAGAGCCCTTTTGGTCTTCTTTTTCCCCGCCTCTTTCTCCCCTTTGAAGGAAGGCTCTGGAACTTGGGCCTTGAGAAAGACTTTCAAGGATACTCTTTAGAGAAGCAACTTCACTTGAATCTCTGCTTGGGCCAGCTTGAGCTTTGTCTGCCAATTGCTTCCAAAGTTAGGTCATCTCATCATTGGCCGTTTGAAGTTTCTACTTAAGTTTGGCAATCTGGTCGCACCATCGAAGTCTATAGATGTCATATGCCTTCTCGGTCGTGTGCAACTATTTCTGGAGATAAGAGAACTTCTTCGACCAATCCCCATCATATTTTTCCTGATTTTGAGTCCAAGCTGAGCCCCTCTCCAACTATTGAATTTTTTCTTTCGCCTCTCGAAGCTCAACCTCAAGAGAACAAATTTTGGCAGTCAAGGTCCAGGACTTCTCGCTAGCTCGTTTGGATGCCCGCTCAAGCTCTTCAAATAAATGATATTTCTTGGCTGTGTATTGCTTGAAGGCCTGCTTTGAAGCTTGGCAAAGATGGTTGATTTTGGTCGAGGCAACTGCATAGTTATTTTTCAATTTCAAAAGTTTATCTTTTGTTTTCTTTAATTTCTTATTGGCATGCTAAACTTCCTTCCTCAGATCTTTAATATGAGCTTTTAGGAGAATAGCTCGAGGTAGTGGAGTAGCTTTGGACCATGATTGTGGTTGATGGCAATACTTGCATGTCGAGTTCTAAATTATTGACACATCACAATGCATGGAGGTATGAAAAAGAATGAAATTTATTTTTATTGATTGAGAAACATACATAAAATGAAAAATAAAAAGAAAAAATACAACTAGCAGAGGTATCCAACCTCTGAGGGTGGGGCAATAGAAGAACTTGGTGCAGCCTCAGTAGGTTCTAGCTCCTTGGCGGGTGCAGGAGCATCACAGCAAGCTCGATAGGAGGAAGATCAGCTCCAGTTGTAGAAGGCTCTGCCTCATCATCAGAAGAACTTGCAATAGAAAGCAGAGGTCCAGTCCAGGGAACTTCTTAATAATTTTTTTTGGCAGAAATCGAATCCTTTGCCAAAAGCTTCTTGAGCGAACTCTACTTTGATACCTTCCAACTCCTTTAAAGACTTGAAAGACAAAATGGCCTGCCCCTCTGCTTTAGCCACCCGCCTCCTCTCTTTGACGATTTTGGCTTTGGCCTTCTTCCTCTTCTCTTCTTCCAAAGCCAATGCTGCCTTTAGCTCTATCGATGCCTGTTTGTCTCTCTTGAGCGCTTCTTGAAGGCACCCGACCTCGGCAGAATGAGTCTCCTTCAGACGTTCAACATCAACCTTGTACTCTTTGGCCACCTTTACTACTTTTGAAACCTCAGCTTTGTGAAGTCTCCATCAGGAGTTGCAATGACCAAACCTGAGCTTCAATCAAGCCAACCCCCCTAATGCCATCTGGAGTTCCTGAAGATCGACTTCCTAATGCAATTAAATTTAGAGCATGGATCAAGGGCAGTTCATCTTGGAAACCATGACTGCTCCCATCAATGTTTGATTTTGTATAATAGCCGAACTCCTTTATTCCAGCTGTCCAATCTCACCTTGATAACTGTAGATCCTACCAAGATTACACTGTAAACTTTGGCTAGATGTACTTGAATAGTAAAAGGAACTTATCATTCGACTGATTCCAATCTATGATCTCTAGTCCGAAATAAGAAACAACCACCCCACAAACATTGAATTCCAGCATCATCCAACCTTGACTGGAGGTCGATCTTGAGTGCCAGCCGAACTTCTCTACTTCATCCTATGGATTGCAAACCTTGCCAATTCTACACCAGGAACCTCAACTGGACAAACTTGAGTTAGCAAGAGGGCCTCACAAGCATTGAACCTCAGTACTCCTCCATCTTAACTTCAGGATGATCTTGGATATTTATTGAATTTCCTCAAGAAAGCTTGGCCGTGGCCTTAATTGAAGAGAACATGTCGTCCTCTTTCGACCTCAAACCCTCCAGACTAGAGTACGTATGCCCACTCTCGGCCAATCTTGAGGTCGGCTAAGTCCCTGAAGGTTGTCAAGGCAACTTCGTCGAGGTTCAATCTCGAAGCCTAACCCTTGAACTCACCACCATCAATGAAAAGGCCAACCTCCAAGCTCAATTAGCCTGATCTTAAGTTCTAGCTGTTAGATATATGTGCCCTAAAAGTCAGAATTGGTTGACACTTATTATAGACTTCTAAAGGCAAAATTAAAATTTTGACTATAAATAATAAAATATGTTATTTTCTATCATAATGTGTATTTAGTATCTGTGATACATCCGTTGAGTTAATGGTAATGATAATTCTTATTTTCAAGAGTTGAAAATTTAAGATATGAATTTTTATTATTAACTCATAAAATGCTCCTGATCGTAGAATCATCACGAGGATGGTGATTGATCCAGAAGGTTGGTATATAATTACTTCTTTATAATAGATGAGTCTTAAGTCTATGGTGTAGACACCAGAGCGAGAGTACAGATACTCGTTAGAGAATGAGGGCACTAAGCGTGACCACCTCGAGCAGTCATAAGGAAGTCTACCTTCTCATCAATGACTAGCTCGAAGCTGCAGTGGTGTGTCTGGTTCTTTGACCTGAGGTGCATCAGCAGTTCACCTTGAGGATGTTATAGTTTGATTACACCATGACTTGGTCTCCTAGCCATTCGAAATTCTAAGATGTATGTTGGCTATAGCATGTTCATTGTAGGAATTGAATTGCACCAAAAGAGAATCTATCTACCTCGGTAGATGAGGAGCAGCCCTATGATGATCTTGAGAATCAAGTCCATAACCCCATGGCCATGGCAGAGTGAAATGATAGAAAGAATTTCTATTAAGATTTTCATATTGGACTTGAATCGAATGATTAATTCATATGATGAAAATTAGGGTTTGACGAGTTCACCTTAACCCTAATCCGATCGGAGCTCAAGATAGAAGAACTTAATCATACAGGTAATTGCACCAAGAAGTTCGTTTTCAGTTTTGATGGATTGTCATCATATATTACTAGGTGTCACTGGTAGATTTGCGAGCAATTAGAATTATTTGGATGATCGATCATTTTAGTTGTCTGAATTAAAAAAGTTCTGATCTATTAGAAGGTATTTTAAGGATGTCAATGATAGAGATCATGACATATCTTATTATCATATAGAACTGAACCAAACTGGGTCACACAAACAAGGGTTTAGATCTAGATATTATCAATTGGACTAACCTAGTTTAATTGATTTGCATTAGATTCAATTAGGTTCAAGGACATCGTGCTAGCACACGATTGAGTCTAATGTTCTCCTTCAACAATCATTAAAAATTGTCTCGATTGAGCCAAATGTATTTGGGCTCACTCAGCTACCTTTACTTGATCTGACTGGAGCTTGTCCAGGTTAGAATAGGATTGTCTTAATTTATGAGATAAATTTGAGACAACACCTACCATTTTCCGTCATTTGCTAATTCTTATTTTTTGACTTTGGTCAAACGTTGACCTTTGACATTTAGATATTTGCACATGTGTCATGCACCCATAGGAGAGCAGATGGGGGTTTGTACCCCTACTAGAAAGAGGAAAGGAGGGGTTGCATGCCCAAGGCATGCACCCAAGAATAATGATGCCTGGAGTCCTATCTGTATGGGACTCCAGGTTGCTTCTTGTAATAAACTTAGGTGGCACCTAAGACTCTACTTTGACCAATCATGGCACCACCTAAGGATGTTGGAGAGGGGCTCTCATCTTGGATCAGGTAATATCATTCCATCAATCAGATTTAGATCGATTATATGAAGAGACGTGATTGGCTGGGATGATGTGGCACTACATGGCACAGCAAGGTCTATATAAACCCTATCTGCGCTTAGGTTTTAGAGACTTCTCTCCTTGCCCATGCCACATAGCCCTCTCCCTCTCTCCTCCACACCTATCTCTGATCCTCTCTCTCCTCTCCACACCCAAGAGGCTTTGGGCTCATGTTTGGTGCTATCCAGGCAAGAGAAAGGCGACAAGAAAGAAAGAAGGTAGTACTCGGATCTTCAAAAATTATTTTGAAGACCATCAAGATCAGATCCAGATCTGATCTTTAGAGAAAAGATTGAGAAGGAGGAGATATCTAGATTCTTTCTAAGTAGATATCAGGAGAGGCCAGACGATTGCAAGGCTACATCCAGAACCTCAGGCAATCAGCAGGATCATCATAGGGTAATAAGATTACCCAAGAATAAGGTATAAATTAAATCTAATTTAATTTATTTTACTTTATTTTATTATATCCATCAAATTATATCTAAAAAGTATCATATCTAATTTAGATCTAAGAGAAAAATTTTTGAAATATTTCTCTTGGTCAAATCAGATTTGAACGAACATAATCTGGAAAACAGGTTTTTTCCTTCAACTGGTATCAGAGCCAGATTTTCATAAATAATTTAGATCTAATTTTAATTTAATTTTAATATAATAATTAAATAATTTTATATATCATATGAGATATGATTAGATTTAAAATTAAAAAAATTAAAAATTAAATAATTTAGATCTAAGTTCTACAAGATGCATGACTAATTCTATGTATAGTCTTGCATGATCATAATTTAATTAAGTTATAATTTTTAGATCTATTTATTCATTATTTTTTGATGTTATGAATATTATAATAAGATCTAAAAAATAAAAAATAAAATTATTTAATTTTTGATTCATATGAGATATGATGAACGCATGTTTAGACTAGTTGTAGAATAGTTGTACATAATTATCTAGAATAGAATTTATTTTGATGTGATCAAATTAAATTTAATTTTTTAGATGATTATAAGATAATTTAGATCTAAAAACATGCATGATATAATACATGAGATGTATGCAAAACATGTTTATAGTAAGATCAATTTTATATATGAGATATATGATGTAGATCTAACTAGTTTTGTAGTTTTTATATTTTTGATTAAAGCATTCTTCTTGACCGTCTGGTCATAAAAATAAAGTAGGATTTAAATATCCTCTCCTCTCATTCGATGAGATGTTCTTATAATGTGTAGGGGTGCTGCACGTTTGTCCTTAATCAGAAACCCAAAATCTTATTTTCTGCAAAATCCTAGATCTTGAAACCCTAGGATTTTATTTACATATTTTATTTGTGAACCTTAAACTTAATTGAGAATTAAGATTATGAAATATATTAAGTCTAAAAATTAAGAATTTTTAGATTTAAGACATATTCATAAAATTGGGTTTGGGCTTGGGTAGCTTAGTTAGGTCTAAGTGGTTGATCAAATCGAATCAAGAGTTGGTTAGATGGGATCAACAGTGCTTAAATTGACCAGCCTAATAGGATTAAGTCTAGGTGAAGATCGAATCACATGAGTGATCGATCAAGCTAAGACCTAATTAGGCTCAGCGGTTAGAGTCTGGATTGTAGGCTAATCCGATTGATTCTGGGTCAACAATTTGATGTCTAAGGTAAGTTTGGCAGATATGATCGACTGATTTTTAATTAGGAGCTACTTGACCGAATGCGTTCTTGTCGAGTTAATGGCATATCCCTTCTACCGATCTCACTTACCTGACCATATTTGTTGGCTTAGTCCTAATCTAAGGTGGCCAATAATCTGAGCTAACCCATGCCACTAGGTTAGTCATAATGGTTATGATTTTGTCAAGTCTAGTTTAATAAGACCTAAGTCAAATCTTCCTAAGAAAAGATTAAGTATAAGATCTTCCACCATTATAGATGTGTGGGCCCTTCCTAGTGTTGATTATTCTCGGCTGGTTACAATGGTTCAGTTACACCGAAAAGATGCAACCATATCTATTAGGCATTGGATGCTATGAGCTGGAGGATGGATTTGGCTCAATATTTTGGATATGGTGAGAGACCCAATTAGGAATTCAATTTGTGCAAATGGTGGGTCTGACTTAACTAGGGAGTGGATCAATATTTTGGGCATGGTGAGATTCATGAATTAGAGACCAAGTTTGGGTGCACCATGATTAGAGAATCATTGAACAAGAGTTGTTCACTTATTAGCTAACCCATCACCAATAACTATTAGGTGAGGTGATGAGTCAGTTGGTGGGATCATACCATCCACAAGAAATCATTAATCATGGAGATTTTTGCATCTCTACAGAGGGAGTGTATGGATCTGAGAAAATAGTGGGAGCTAATTTGTTTAAAAATAAAATCTCTAAATAAATTGGTCCAATCTTAATTACAATATCTAACTAGAAATTTTGACTCTATACAGAAAATGTCTGCGTCCAACCCACTAGCACGTATCTTGGACACCCATAGACTGACTGGACCTAATTACAAGGATTGGCTCTGAAACTTCAAAATTATTTTGGATTTCGAGAAGTTAACTCATGTATTGGACTAGGACCTCCTACCTTACCCACTCGTCCATCCACTGATCAGAGAGCGTCTCTTGATAAGTAGACAGACGAAGATAACAAGACCAGATATTACATATTGGGCTTGATGTCTGATGAGCTTCAGCCCCAACATGAAGATATCAGGACTATCCACCATATGTTGGCTCACCTACAAAGGATGTTTAGTGAACAGAGTCACACAGCCAAGTATCAAGTCACTAAACGACTATTCAAGGCTAAAATGGATGATGGTCAGTCAGTCCAAGATCATTATCTGATAATGATCGAGGACTTGAAAGAGCTTGAGAAGCTCGGAGTGAAGTTGGACTTGGATCTGTAGAATGATATAATTCTGCAATCCTTGACTGATGCATATGGGTAGTTCATCATGAACTACCATATGCATAAATTTCAAAATTCTCTGGCCGAACTTATGAGCATGCTGGTTACTGTTGAGCTTTCTATGAAAGGTTCTAAAGGCTCAGTGCCTACTATGGAACGGACTTCTTCCAAGAAAAAGTCTTTCGGAAAGAAGAAGTCTATGAAAAGGCAAAAGATGGAAGGAGAAAAGAAAAAAAAGGTAGAGCTGAAGAAGAAGGCCACTGAGAAAGAAAAGTGTTTCCATTGCAACATTGACGACCACTGGAAGTGAAACTACCCTACTTACCTGGCCACCCTGAAGTATAAGAAGGAGGTGGATCCTTTTGGAGGTATGCTTGTTATTGAGTCTAATCTTATGATTTCTTCTACATCTAGTTGTGTGCTTGACTCTGATCTAGTGCTTATTTGTGCACTTCCATGTAGGATCTTGAGGATAGCAGGAGGCTGAGGGATGGTGAGATAATCCTATGCATCGAAAATGGAGCAAGAGTTGCTACGGTGGCCGTGGGAACATATCCTCTTCGACTACCATCTGGTTTAGACTTTGTATTTAAGGATTGTTATTTTGTGCTTACAGCAAGCAGGAATTTGATTTCTATTTCATGTTTAGCACAAGAAGGCTATGTAATTAGTTTTCTTAAGGACCATTGTAACATTCTTTATGAAAGAAATAAAATTGCAAATGGTCTTTACCAATTACATATTGATATATCTATTTTTAATATTGAGCAAAATGTGAATGCCATAAAAACAAAATGACCTAGGGATAGTTCAAATGGTAGATATCTATGGCACCTAAGACTAGATCATATAGCAGAAGATAGGGTTAACGAATTAGAAAAAACCGAGCTATTGAGTCCGTTGACTTTCGAGTCATATCTATTTTGTGAATCTTGTCTTCATGGCAAAATGACTAAGCTTCCTTTTGTAGGACATAGGGAAAGGGCCATGGATCTTCATGCCCTAGTATATACTGATATCTGCAGCCCATTTGATGTGCTGGCTGGAGACAACTTTGTCTACTTCATAATCTTTACCGTTGATTTATCTCAATATGGGTATGTGTATCTTATGAGACACAAGTCTAAAGCTTTTGAAAAGTTCAAAAAATTCAGACATGAAGTAGAAAAGCAAAAAGGTTCTTCGATCAGATCGAGGAGGTGAATACTTTAGTTGGAAATTTCTGAACTATCTCAAAAAAAATGGCATAGTCTCTCAATGGACTTCATCTAGAATACCTCAACTCAACGAAATTTCAGAATAGAGGAACCAAACCCTATTAGATATGGTCCGATCCATGATGAGCTTCACAGACCTTTCTGATTTTCTTTTGGGATACAGTCTGTTAACTGCAATATACTTACTGAATAGGGTTTCTTCTAAAATTGTTCCTACCACATCGTATGAGATGTAGCATGGTAAGAAACCAAGTCTGAGTCATCTCAAAATTTGGGGTTGTCCGGCTCATGTCAAAAGACAACAAGTGGACAAGTTAGACTATAGGTCCTTTAGAGCTTGATTTATAGGATATCCTAAAGAGTCATTAGGATATTATTTCTACATTCTAGAATATCACAATATGATTGTGAGTCGACATGCCGTCTTTCTTGAAAAATAGTTTACTCAAGATGGGAACATTAGAAAGTAAATCAAGCTCGAGGAGAAAGTCTTACAAGAGCAACGAGCTAAGGACCAAATGGTACCAAATCAGGTTGAGCCAATATAATCACTACCTCCTCCACCTCATAGATCAGAAAGGATTTTCCATCGTCCTGAGAGGTACTTAGGCACTATTTCAGAAGAAGTAGAAAAAATATTCCTCGTAGGTAATGGGGTTCATGGTGATGATCCCAAAACCTTTGACAAGGCGATATCGGATATCGACTTTGAGAAATGGTTAGAGGCAACGAAGTTAGAAATTAACTTGATGCACTCAAACCAAGTTTGAACCTTGGTAGATCCACCAGAAGGTATAGTACCTGTTGGGTGTAAATAGATCTACAAGAGAAAGATTGGTGCAGATGGGAATGTAGAGACATTCAAAGCTAGATTAGTGGCAAAAGGGTATAGTCAATGCGAAGACATTAACTATTAGGATACCTTTTCTCCAATAGCTATGCTAAAATCCATCCGTACGTTGTTTGCTATTGTAGCCTATTTCAATTATGAAATATGGCAAATGGACATGAAAATGACATTCTTAAATGGATATCTTGAGGAAGATATCTATATGGAACAGTCACTAGGTTACACATCTAATGATGTTGATCACAAGGTATGCAAGCTGCAGAGGTCCATATATGGACTTAAGCAAGCATCTCGGAGCTGGAATAGTCGTTTTAATGATGTGATCAAATTGTTTGATTTCATCAAAAATGAGGAGGAACCATGTGTCTTCAAAAAGGTCAGTGGGAGTGCTATTGTCTTCCTCGTATTTTACATGGATTATATCCTTCTTATTGAGAATGATATTCTCATGTTGGCCATAGTTAAAATGTGGTTATCCAAAGAATTCTCCATGAAAGACCTAGGAGAAGCATCCTTTATTCTAGGATTTAAGGTCTATAGAGATAGACCGAATAGGATGCTAAGACTTTTACAGAAGATATATATATAGAAGAAGTACTAAAGAGATTTAGCATGAAAAACTCCAAGAGGGTATTAGTACCCTTTAGACATGGCATTCATCTCTCCAAGAAGTTGTATCTTAGCACACCTGAGGAGATAGAACGCATGAGCAAGATCCCTTATGCTTCAGCAATAGGGAGCCTCATGAATGTCATGTTATGTACACGACCTGATATAGCCAACGTTGTGAGTGTCACAAGCAGATATTAGTCGAATCCAGATGAAGAACACTAGACTTCTATGAAATATATCCTTAAGTACTTGAGAAGAACTAAGGATATATTGTTGGTTTTTGGTAATGGAGAACTCCAAGTTCAGGGGTATACAGACTCGAATTTTATGTTCGATGTAGATGATAGAAAGTCGACATCTAGGAGTCTGTTTATGTGTAATGGTGATGTTGTCAGTTGAAAGAGTTCCAAGCAGATAGTGATAGCAGATTCCATCATGAAAGTAGAATACATCGCTGCGTCAAAAGCTGCGAAGGAGGCATTCTATGGTACAAGAAATTGAAGAGAAAATTCTGATTTCTCGGATCAAGTTCGTTCAGAATTGATCGGATCAAGAGAGATATTTCAAAAATTTCTCTCATGTATCCATATCAGATCTGAGATATTTCAAATTTGATTTTATAGATCTAATAAATAAAAATAAAAATAATTTAAATCTGATTTAATTTGTACCTTGATGTTGGGTAATCTGATTATCCTTTGATGATCCTGCTGTTTGCCTGAGGTTTGGATCTAGCCACGCAAGCGCCTGGCCTCTATCGGTATCCATTAAGGTTGGATTTTGAGATCTTCTCATTCTTTATCACCTCTTCAAATATCAAATCTGGATCTAATTTGGAGGATCTTCAAAATACTTTTCAAAGATCTACAGTCATCTCTACAGCAGTGCTGCCTTCTTTCATTCTCGTCAGCTTTCTCTTGCCTAGATCGCACCAAACTGGAGCCCAAAATTCCTTGAGCGTGGAGCGGAGAGAGAGGACCAGAAGTTGGCATGGAGGAGGGAGAGAGACAGCCTTGGGGCATGGGCTAAGAGAGAACTTTGTAAAAGTTGGGCGCAGATAGGGTTTATATAGACCCTGCTGCGCCATGCAGTGCCACATCATCCCGGCTAATCACGTTACTTCGTGCCATCAGATCTAAATCTGATTGGTGGGATGACATCACCTAATCCAATCAGATGAGAGCCCCTTCAATTCATCCTTAGATGGGGCCTAAGACTGATCAAAGTCTATAGGTTGGTGCCACCTAAGTAGAATCCTAGAAGCAACCTAGAGTCCCATATAGATGGGACTCCAGGCATCCCTAGGTGTGCACCCTCTCCTTTCCAATTTCTAGTAAGGGGACAAGCCTCTATCTGCTCTCCTACAGGTGCATGACACATGGGCAGATGTCTAAGTGTCAAAAGTCAATGTTTGAGCAAAGTCAAAGACAAGAATTAGTAGGTGACGAAAAATGGCAGGTGTTGTCTCAAATTTATCTTATAAATTAAGACAATCCTCTTTTGACCTGAACAAGATCTAGTCAGACCAAGTAAAGGTACCTGAGTGAGCACAAACATATTTGGCTCAGTCGAGATAACTTTTAATGATAGTAGAAGGAGAACATTAGGTTCAATCGTATGCTAGCATGATTTCCTTGAACCTAATTGAATCTTATTCAAATCAAATGAACTGGTTAGTCCAATTGATGATATCCAGATCCAAACCCTTATTTGTGTAACCCAGTTAGGTTTAGTTATGTATGGTAATGGGATATGTCGTGATCTCTGTCATCGACATCATTGAAAACTTCTTTCTATGGATCAAAACTTTTCAGATTCTGACAACTAGAATGATCGATCATCAAAATCATTCTAATTGCTCCCAAAATCCACCAATGACACTGAGCAGTATATGGTGGCAACCCATCAAAACTAAAAATGAATCTCTTGGTGCAGCTACTTGTGTGATTAAGTTCTTCTATCTTGAGCCCCGATCAGATTAGGGTTAAGGTGAACTCGTCAAACCCTAATTTCTATCATATGATTTAACCATTTGATTCAAGTCCGATGTGAAAATCTTAATAGAAACTCTTTCTATTATTTCACTCTGCCATGGCCATGGGCTTATGGACTTGATTCTCATGATCCTCATAGGGCTGCTCCTCATCCACTAAGGTAAATAGATTTCTTCTTGTTGCAATCCAATTCCTATAATGAACATGCTATAGCCAACATACACCTTAGGATTCCGAATGGCTAGGAGATCGAGTCATGGTGCAGTCAAACTATAACACCCTCAAGGTGAACTGCCAATGCACCTTAGGTCAAAGAACCAGACACACCACTATAGCTTCGAGTTAGTCATCGATGAGAAGGTAGACTTCTTTATGATTGCTCGAAGTGATCACGCTCAATGCCCTCGTTCTCTAATGAGTACCTGTACTCTTGCTTCGGTGTCTCTACACAGTAGACTCAAGACTCATCTAGAAGTAATTGTACACCAACCTTTTGGATCAATCACCATCCTCATGATGATCCTATGGTCGGAAGCATTTTATAAGTTAATAACGAAAATTCATGTCTTAAATTTTCAACTCTTGAAAATATGAATTATCATTACCATTAAGTCAAGGAATGTATCACAGACATTAAATACACATTTATGGTAGAAAATAATCTATTTTATTATTTATAGTCAAAATTATAATTTTACCTCTAAAAGTGTATTATAAGTGTCAGCCAATTCTGGCTTTTAGGGCACACATATCTAACAAACTCCAACTTGACCTAAAGCCAATTGGCTACAAATCTAAGTCCTATCTTTTCGAGGTGGGCTTCGATCTTCTGCTGATCCAACGGCTTTGCAAGCGGATCCACCGCATTGTCTGTGAAGTTGACTCTCTTGACCTGGATGTAACCCTTCTCGAGGTAATCATGGAATGAGACCTTGGCTCTTTAGCTAAAGCTATGGCGTCATTGTTGTCATAGTATAGAGGAATGGTATCTGATGGCATCACTTCGATCTCTGCAGCAAACTTCTTATACCAGAATGCCTCCTTCGCAGCTTCTAACATAGCAATGTATTCTGCTTCCATGGTGGAATCCGCTATCATAGTTTGCTTGGAACTCTTCCAACTGACAGCACCACCATTACACACAAATAGACTCCTAGATGTCGACTTTTGATCATCTACATCGAACGTAAAATCAGAGTCTATATACCCTTAGACTTGGAGTTCTCCATTACCAAAGACCAACAACATATCCTTAGTTCTTCTCAAGTACTTAAGAATACATTTCATAGAAGTCTAGTGTTCTTCTCCTAGATTCGACTGATATTTGCTTGTGACACTCACAGCATGGGCTATATCAGGTCGTGTACATAACATGGCATACATGAGGCTCCCTATTGCTGAAGCATAAGGGATCTTGCTCATGCATTCTATTTCCTCAGGTGTGCTAGGGCACATCTTCTTAGAAAGATGAATGCCATGTCTGAAGGGTACTAATCCCCTCTTAGAGTTGCATGCTAAACCTTTTTAGCACTTCCTCTATGTACATCTTCTGTGAAAGTCCTAGCCTCCTATTTGGTCTATCTCTATAGACCTTAATTCCTAGAATAAAGGATGCTTCACCTAGGTCTTTCATAGAGAATTCTTTGGATTACCACATTTTAACTGTGGTCAACATGGAAATATCATTTTCAATAAGGAGGATATCATCCACGTACAATACGAGGAAGACAATAGCACTCCCACTGATCTTTTTGAAGACATATGGCTCCTCCTCATTTTTGATGAAACCAAACAATTTGATCACATCATTAAAATAAGTATTCCAACTTCGAGATGCTTGCTTAAGTCCATATATGGACCTTTGCAGCTTACATACCTTGTGATCAGTATCACTAGATGTGAAACCTAGCGATTATTCTATATAGATATCTTCCTCAAGGTATCCATTTAAGAATGCCATTTTCACGTCCATTTGCCATATTTCATTATTGAAATAGGCTGCAATAGCAAGCAATGTGCGGATGGATTTTAGCATAGCTACTGGTGAAAAAGTATCCTGACAGTCAATGCCTTTGCGCTGACTATAACCTTCTGCCACTAATCTAGCTTTGAATATCTCGACATTCCCATCTACACCAATCTTTCTCTTGTAGATCTATTTACACCAATAGGTACTATACCTTCTGGTGGATCTACCAAGATTCAGACTTGGTTTGAGTGCGTCGAGTCAATCTCTGCCTTCATTATCTATAGCCATTTTTAGGAGTCGATATCCAATATCGTCCTGTTATAGGTTTTGGAATCATTACCATAAACTCCATTACCTGTGAGGAACATTTCCTCTACTTTCTCTGAAATGGTACCTAAGTACCTCTTAGGGGGATTGGAAACCCTTTGTGATCTATGAGGTGGAGGAGGTAGTGATTATATTGGCTCAACTTGATTTGGTTCCAATTGGTCCTTAGCTCATTGTTCTTGTGAGACTTTCTCATCGAGCTTGATCTGCTTTCCAATGCCGCCATCTTGAATAAACTATTTTTCAAGAAAGATGGCATGTGGACTCACAATCACATTGTGATCTTCTAGAATGTAGAAATAATATTCTAATGATTCTTTAGGATATCCAATAAATCAAGCTCTAAAGGACCTAAAGTCTAACTTGTCCGCTTGTTGTCTTTCGACATGAGCCAGACAATCCCAAATTCTGAGATGACTCAGACTTGGTTTCTTACTGTGCCATATCTCATACGGTTGGTAGGAACGGTTTTAGAGGAACCCTATTCAATAAATATATTGCAGTTAACAAATGAGTATCCCCAAAGAATAATCAGGGAGGTCTGTGAAGCTCATCATGGATCGGACCATATCTAATAGAGTCCGATTTCCTCCATTCTGAAATCTCGTTGAGTTGAGGTGTTCCTGGTGGAGTCCATTGAGAGACTATGCCATTTTTCTTGAGATAGTCTAGGAATTCTCGGCTAAGGTATTCACCTCCTCGATCTGATCGAAGAACCTTAATGGGTTTTCAGTTTATTTTTCTACTTCATGTCTGAATTCTTTGAACTTTTCAAAAGCTTCAGACTTGTGTCTCATAAGATACACATACCCATACCTAGATAGATCATCGGTAAAGGTAATGAAGTAGACAAAATTGCCTCTAGCCGGCACATCAAATGGGCCGCACACATCAGTATGTACTAGGGCAAGGAGATCTGTGGCCCTTTCCCCATGTCCTACAAAAGGGAGTTTAGTCATTTTGCCTTGAAGATAAGATTCACAAGTTGGATATGACTCGAAAGTCAATGGACTCAATAGCCCATTTTTCTCTAATTTGTTAATCCTATCTTCTGCTATATGACCTAATCTTAGGTGCCATAGATACCTATCATTTGGACTATCCCTAGGTCGTTTTTGGCATTCACATTTTGCTCGATAGTTAAAAATAGATACATCAATATGTAGCTGATAAAGATCGTTAATAAGGAAACCATTTGCAATTTTATTTCTTTCATAAAGAATGTTACAATGGTCCTTAAAGAAAATAACATAGCCTTCTAGTGCTAGGCATGCAACAAAAATCAAATTCCTGCTTGCGACAGGCACATAATAACAATCTTTTAAAACTATGTCTAAATCAGATAGTAGTCGAAGTGGGTATGTTCCAACCGCCACGGTAGCAATTCTTGCTCCATTTTCGATGCGTAGGATCATCTTGCCATCCCTCAGCCTCCTGCTATCTTCAAGACCCTACATGGAAGTGCACAAATGAGCACTAGAACTAGAGTCGAACATCCAACTGGATGCAGAAGAAACTGTAAGGTTAGACTCAATAACGAGCATACCTCCAGAAGGATCTGCCTGCTTCTTATTCTTTAGGGTGGCCAGGTAAGTAGGACAGTTCCGCTTCCAGTGGCCGTCATTATTGCGATGGAAATATTTTTTTTTGTCAGTGGCCTTCTTCTTCAGCTCTACCTTTTTTTCTTTCCTCCTTCCACCTTCTACTTTTTCATAGACTTCTTCTTCTTCTAAAAAGACTTTCTCTCAGAAGAAGTCCGTTCCATAGCAAGTATTGAGCCTTTAGAATCTTTCATGGAAAGCTCAGCAGTAACCAGCATATTCATAAGTTCGGCCAAGGAATTTTTGAAGTTTATGCATATGGTAGATCATGATGAACTGCCCAAATCCATCAGTCAAGGACTACAGAATTATATCATTCTGCAGATCTAGGTCCAACTTCACTCCGAGCTTTTCAAGCTCTTCCAAGTCCTTGATCATCATCAGACAATGATCTTGGACTGACTGTCCATCACATATTTTAGCCTTGAAAAGTCATTTAGTGACTTGTTACTCGGCTACGCA
>QRFJ01001512.1:177462-190441 GCA_006176705.1 Cocos nucifera
AAATCTATTAGTGATACTAGCAGTATATGGTGGCAACCCATCAAAACTAAAAATGAACCTCTTGGTGTAGCTACTTGTGTGATTAAGTTCTTCTATCTTGAGCCTCGATCAGATTAGGTTTAAGGTGAACTCGTCAAACCCTAATTTCTATCATATGATTAACCATTCAATTCAAGTTTGATGTGAAAACCGTAATAGAAATTCTTTCTATTATTTCACTCTGCCATGGCCATGGGCTTATGGACTTGATTCTCATGATCCTCATCCACCAAGGTAGATAGATTTCTTCTTGGTGCAATCCAATTTCTACAATGAACATGCTATAGCCAACATACACCTCAGGATTCTAAATGGCTAGGAGACTGAGTCATGGTGTAGTCAAACTATAACACCCTCAAGGTCAACTGTCGATGCACCTCAAGTCAAAGAATCAGGCACACTACTACAGCTTCGAGTCAGTCATCGACGAGAAGGTAGACTTCCTTATGACTGCTCGAGGTGTTCACGCTCAGTGCCCCCATTCTCTAATGAGTACCTATACTCTCACTCCGGTGTATCTACATAGTAGACTCAAGACTCATCTAGAAGTGATTGTACTCCAACCTTCCAGATCAATCACCATCCTACGATCGAGATCATTTTATGAGTTAATAATGAAAATTCATGTCTTAAATTTCAACTCTTGAAAATATGAATTATCATTACCATTAACTCAAGAATGTATCACTGACACTAAATACACATTTATGATAGAAAATAATCTATTTTATTATTTATAGTCAAAATTATAATTTTGCATCTAGAAGTGTATTACAAATGTTAGCCAATTCTGGCTTCTAGAGCACACATATCTAACAAAAATTCACTAGAGAGATCGAAGTGTTGCCATCAGATGTCATTCCTCTATACTGCGATAATAATGGCGCTATAGCCCTTGCTAAGGAGCCGAGATCTTACCAAAAATCCAAGCACATCGAGCGGCGATACCACCTCATTCGTGATAACCTCGAGAAAGGCTAAGTCGAGGTTAAGAGTGTTGACTTTGCAGACAATGCGACAGACCCACTCACAAAGCCATTGGGCCAACAGAAGATCGAAGCCCACCTTGAGAAGATGGGACTTAGATTTATAGCCAATTGAGTTTAGGTCACGTGGAAGTTTGTTAGATATATGTGCCCTCGAATCCAAAATTGGCTGACACTTGTTATACACTTCTAAGGGCAAAATTATAATTTTGATTATAAATAATAAAATAAATTATTTTCTATCATAATGTGTATTTAGTGTCTGTGATACATCCCTTGAGTTAATGGTAATGATAATTCTTATTTTCAAGAGTTGAAAATTTAAGACATAAATTTTCATTATTAACTCATAAAATGTTCCTGACTGTAGGATCATCATGAGGATGGTGATTGATCCGAAAGGTTGATGTACAATCGCTTCTTTATAATAGATGAGTCTTGAGTCTATGGTGTAGAGATACTAGGAGTGAGAGTATAGGTACTCGTTAGAGAATAAGTGGGTACTGAGCGTGACCACCTCGAGCAGTCATAAGGAAGTCTACCTTCTCGTCGATGACTGACTCGAAGCTGTAGTGGTGTGTCTGATTCTTTGACCTGAGGTGCATCGATAGTTCACCTTGAGGGTGTTATAGTTTGACTACACCATGACTCGATCTCCTAGCCATTCGGAATCCTGAGGTGTATGTTGGCTATAGCATGTTCATTGTAGGAATTGGATTGCACCAAGAGGAAATCTATCTACCTCGGTAGATGAGGAGCAGCCCTATGATGATCATGAGAATCAAGTCCATAAGCCCATGGCCATGGCAGAGTGAAATGAATAGAAAGATTTTCTATTAAGGTTTTCACATCAGGACTTGAATCAAATGAATTAATTCATATGTGATGGAAATTTGGGTTTGACGAGTTCACCTTAACCCTAATCTGATCAGAGCTCAAGATAGAAGAACTTAATCACATAGGTAACTACATCAAGAAGTTCATTTTCAGTTCTGATGGGTTGCCACCATATACTGCTAGGTATCATTGATGGATTTTGGGAGCAATTAGAATGATTTGGATGATCGATCATTCTAGTTGTCTGAATTAGAAAAGTTCTAATCCATCGGAAGGTGTTTCGATGATGTCGATGATAGAGATCATGGCATATCTCATTACCATACAGAACTAAATCTAATTGAATCACACAAACAAGGGTTTGGATCTGATATCATCAACTGGACCAATTCAGTTCAATTGATTTGAATTAGATTCAATTAGGTTCAATGATATCGTGCTAGCATACGATTGAGCATAATATTCTCCTTCAACAATCATTAAAAGTTATCTTGACTGAGCCAAATATATTTGGGCTCACTCAGATAGCTATACTTAGTCTGATTGGAGCTTGTCCAGGTCAGAAAAGGTTTATCTTAATTTATGAGATAAATTTGAGATAACACCTATCCTTTTTCATCACCCGCTAATTCTTGTCTTTTGACTTTAGTCAAAGTTGACCTTTGACACTTAGACATCTGCCCATGTATCATGCACCCATAGGAGAGCAGATGGGGGTTTGTCCCCTACTAGAAAGAGGAAGGAGGGGGCATATGCCTAGGGAGGCATGCGCCCAAGGATAATGATGCTTGGAGTCCCATACAGATAGGACTCCAGATTGCTTCATGGAATAAACTTAGGTGGTGCCTAAGACTCTACTTTGACCAATCTTGGCACCACCTAAGGATGTTGGAGAGGGGATCTCATCTGATTGAATCAGATGATGTCATTCCATCAATCAGATTTAGATTTGATTGCATGAAGAGACGTAATTGACCGAGATGATGTGGCACTGCATGGTGTAGCAGAATCTATATAAACCCCGTCTATGCCTAGATTTTAGAGACTTCTCCCCTTGCCCATGCCACACAACCCTCTCCCTCTCTCCTCCATGCCTACCTCTGATCCTCTCTCTCCTCTCCATGCCCAAGAGGCTTTGGGCTCAAGTTTGGTGCAATCCTGGCAAGAGAAAGGCGACAAGAAAAGAAGAAGGCAGCACTGCTGCAAGAGACGACATCAGATCTTCAAAAATTATTTTAAAGACCTTCAAGATCAGATCCAGATCTGATCTTTGGAGAAAAGATTGAAAAGGAGGAGATATCTAGATCTTATTCGAGTGGATATCGGTAGAGGCCAGGCAATTGCGTGGCTACATCCAGAACTTCAGGCAATCAGTAGGATCATCATAGGATAATATACCCAAGAACAAGGTATAAATTAAATATAATTTAATTTTTTTATTTTATTTTATTAGATCCATCAAATCAGATCTGAAAAGTATCAAATCTAATTTAAATCTAAGAAAAAAATTTTGAAATATTTCTCTTGGTCAAATTAGATTTGAACGAATCTAATCTGAGAAATAGGTTTTTTCCTTCACTAGCAGTTTAGTCTCAACATGAATAGCATAATACTCAGCTCAAAAGCCTTCGACCTCCCATCCAAATTTTAGCAAATGAAATTCAACCACTTGCGAGTCGCAACAAATGACAATCCACTCTCCATAACAAACTTTGAGTGGTCTGAACGGTCTTTTAACATTCTATTATGGCTGTCACTATCATTCTATTATAAGCTCCATCTATAAAAGAGATCCTCTAGATATGTTTTCCACTCTAAGCTCTCTTCTCTATTCTAAATCTCCTGTGTACTCCATTTTTGTTGGCTAGAAAGCTAACTTTATCATCGAAGGGTCCATGTTAGAGCCAACTCCGTTCAGAACTTTGTCATATAGGCCTTGTCGGTAAGATCCCCACCTCCACCTTCAGTGCACTTTGGCGGCCATCTATTTTTTGCACCAACACCTAGCATGTCTGTGGGAACCTAAGCAAAAACATCAGCATTCCTTCGCAGAAAGATAACAAGCTACCTTTTAACCTCTTCTTCCAAATTTAAGCTGATCTAAACTATGTGGTCCTCATTCCCATCATTTAAGAAAACTGCTACAAGGTTGTCGATTGGCTCCTCCTGCTCTTCAATCAAATCATCCTCAACATCAAAGACTATCTACCGAGCAAAGCTTGAACTATTTTCTTCCTTGCAAAGTAATTGTATAACAATGACCCTCTTCTGATTTTCCAACTCTAAATTCAATTAGAAACTTCATTTTTAAATAATATGTCGATACCATAACTCGGAGTGCATTTAGCCCAGGTCATCCAAGAATGGCATTATAGGCAGAAGGAGTTTTTACTTCCAAAAAATCAATCTGAGCTTTGGATTGCTTTGGATGCCAACCTATCATCATGAGTAAAGTGATTATTCCCTCAACTAGCATCGTGTCATCAGAAAATCCTACCAACGGTGAATTTAATTATCCCATTCAACTAGTAGGTATAGACATTTTGGAGCAAGCATTATAAAATAAAATATCAATAGAACTTTTATTATCAACCAAGATCTGATGTACATCATAATTGACAATATTCAGAGAGATTACAACTGCATCATCATGTGAAAATTAAACCCCTTGTACATATTCTTCTATAAAAGTAACAGGTTCTTCAGCTCTCCAATTCTTTGTCGGCTCGGGTGAACCACTAGCCTCTTCTTGTCGATGTCTCTCAACAATTATGTTGATGATTCCAAGTGAGGGCTGGTCTCCTTGGAGTTCTTCCTAAAAGAAATATGCCCTTAAGCCAATCGAAATATGTATTTTGATGGACTATTCTTTTATCTTCTAAATTAATAATTATCATAAATTATTAAATAAAAATATTAAAATATATATTAATTTAATATTTATTTAAAAGAATTGATATCTTTCTGGATGTTTTGTAGGAAATAAGTCTACTCTAATATTAAAATATATACTTTTATGGATGTTTTGTGAAGAGCTCAATTTATGATTTCTAATGCAATAAATTTTATCCAGATCGGAGCTAAAATGAGAAAGTTATGAAGCCTAGAAGTTTAAAATTAAAAAAATTAGATCAATGCATGGTGGACCGATCGATAGGTCATGGAATAGGCATAGACTAGCCAACTTAGCAGGCACGACCAATCGGTGCACAACACGTGGCAAACCTAGACCACTAAGAGGTCTATAGAATTTTTATCATGGTATACTGGGGCATTTCCATCATTTTATCTAGCGCGCTACCTTCTGATTGGCTGTGGCCTTCGACGTGGCCAATCCATGGCAGTCTATGGCTATAGTTTTATATGATCGGATGGTGGACGTTGATGCCAGTGGAGATCTAATGGCTAATATTCATTCTGACATGATTAAGATTTTCATAAGAGATTTGGTGCGATCTAATGGCGAAAATTCATCCAGGCGGTGATCCGACGACCAGAATTAATCCAGAGGCCAAATTAGGGGTTTAAGCAGCTAAATGGTTTTTGAGTTGATTTTGGACTGTTTGATCAAGATCTGAAGGCCAGGAAGCTTTAGGATGTTTAAAATCGATCTAGACTCGATTTTTGACTCCGAAAAATATTTTGTCGACCTTGTTTCCTCCTCTATTTAAGCAACCTTACCTCCATAACCTGAGAACAAGGCCACAATCTATCTGTTCTCTCTTTTTCACTCTTCTCATCCTCCTTTCTTCCTTCTTTCTTCTTTCAAATTTAAATCAAAGGGGCTCTAAAAATGCCGGGAGCGAGTAGATCGTCTACCATGTGTGGCTAAGGAGTTAAATTCTAGGAGAGTAGATGAAGTCTTCGAACAAGGATTGTAATTTTCTTTTCTTTATTTTTATAATTTTTTATGCAAACTTGTTCTCCTACCTAGCTTTTAATAAAATTTATTTTTATGCATGAGATCTTAACTTTGTGGCATGCTTATTATCAATCTAAATAAATTATATTCATAGAGACAGATTGTGATCGATAGATACAATCCATACTCAATTTAATAATTTATTGTAAAGAAAAATTATTAAAAATTATATTCTTAATTTTTAAGAATTGAAGTATTGAATAATTTATGATTTCTTGGAGCTGGATCATGATCAAGAGATATAATTCATGCTCTAAGAAAACAAATTAATCATAATTAAATTCTTAAAAATATCAATTTTTGCATCAAAAGAATTACCACAATCCTATTAGAAAGGGATTCAAAATTCCAGAATAATTCTCATTACTTCTCAAAAATCCTAATTAATTAAGTATTTGCTTTCTTTTTATTTTTCTTTTAATTTGCTAAACTCTCACTTTGCTCTCTTTAATCTACTTATTTAAATTTCTACTTTAAAATTAAATTAAAAAATTTTATTTTTAATTAAAATTAAATGTAACTTAGTCTTCAATTTTTGAAAAAATTGACATCCTAAAATTAGGCTTAATTTTTATTTGCTGCTTTAACGACAAACAGTCAAATTTTTGACACCGTTGTTAGAGATTATAGCACGATTTCTTCAATTAATTAAAAATTAATTAAGTAATTTATTAAAAAATAAAAAATAATAAAAAAATTATTGCTCTTTAATTTTATTTAGCTATTACTACCTTTTATAATTGATTTTTTTCTTTAGTATTAATTTACTACTTTTTGTAGTTTAGATTTTACTATTTTTTAAGACTTAATCACTTGAATTTACTTTCTTTTGCAAAACCAAACAAATCAAACATTTAAAATATACCTATAAAAAAATAAAATCATAAACCCTAAAAAGCCAACCAACATCTCATATTAGCGTAACCATAAATATAAAATAAAAATTAATTTTTAACATATTTGGATATCTTGTTTTATTTGCATTGCATATTCATAATATACTTTAAGGGCCAACCCATTAAACAAGATAAGGAGAGATTTGATCACCCTTCCTTAGCCCATAAACCACCATCCTTCATATTATATTGAACTAGATCTTAATTTAAAATTAATTAGATGTTGGCCTCTAAGAATATTTGAGCTCAATTGGAAAAGAAAATCCTAGAGTTGGACTAGATTTAGGTTGGTTAATTGCTTGGTGTCTAAGGCAAGTGGTGCAAAGATTGTAATTTTTAATTGATTCTGTTGTCTGATCTGACCAACTTAGTTAGTGTCTAAGAAAAGCAATGAGCAAGAAACCTTTCATATCTTATACTTACCTGGCTGAGTCAGTTAGCCAATTTTGGGCTTGGAGTGCTCGAAGGTGATCTTGGAATAGTTAGGAGCTGTCTAGATCTAGGTTAACCCTACTAGGATAGAGAGTTCATCCTTGTCTAACTTATTTGCCATTAAAATTCAAATCATAATTAAATCACTCTTCTCCTCTATCATCTCTAGATTTAGGACTTCTTAGGACTCATCTTTAGAATCCTCTTCTTTTTTTCCTCTCATCTCTCTAAAAATAAAATAAAATAAAATAAAAATAATATATATATATATATATAATAAATTTATAAAATAGCAACTTCGAAAAGAGAATCTAACCGATTAATAAGAATAGATCCAAACCCTACCCTAATCCAAGAAATTTTTGAATCCACTATGGATCAAGAACCTCAGACCCTAATGGACCTTGCTACCTTGTGGGCTCAGCCCAACCATCTTGTATTCGACTACCCCAAACCAATGCACTTAATTTTTAGATTAAACCTCAAATCATCAACATGCTTCCTAAATTCACCAGGACTGAAGATGCATATATTTTCATTAGAGAATTTAAGGAAGTATGTGACACCATGAGAATACACCAACTCTCGGAGGATGCCATTAAACTAAGACTAATTAATTTTGCCCTTAAGGTGAATGCAAAAAAATGGCTATATTGTCTGCCCAACCACTCGATCACTACATGGGATGGATTTGTCAAAATATTCTTAAGAAAATTCTTCCCTCATCATAAAACAACAAAATTAAGGAACGAAATTAACCAATTCTACTAGTTAGAGAGTGAATCATTCTGAAAATGTCTAGACTATTTTAAGAACCTCTTAAACCAATGCCTACATCATGGGATAGAAACTTAGAGGTTGTGTCAAATAATTTATGAAGATCTGGAACCAAATTCAAGAACCATGCTAGAGTTGATGTGCCAGGGCCAATTCATGTATAGAAAAGCCAATGAGGCCTAACAATTTTTAGAAGATCTAGCAAAAAAAAGTTTGCAATAGGAGGTAACTAGGAAACCTATGCCAACAAGAGGTGGTATACATCAAGTTCCATCAACCCTAGCTTTAGAAGCCAAAATTGCCTCGCGCAACGAAAATTTGTGGCCTTAGAATTAAAGAGATCAGTCAATATAAACCAAGTCTCTACATCTATGTGTAACGGATGCAGTGCACCAGACCATGTCATAGAAGAATGTCCTCTCCTATTGAACCAGACTGATAATGATTATGCACAAGTGAATGTAGCATACCAAAGATCAAATAATAACCCTTATGCATCCACTTATAATTCAGGATGGAGAAACTATCCTAATTTTTCATGGTCACAAGGTCTAAAGGTAGGCGATCCTAGCTCCAACCAGACAAATCCAATGCCCAATCCTATGCTAAACAACCCACCAGGATTTAACAATCATGAAAATAATTAGACTCTTTGGAAAATACCCTTAATACTTTTATAAAAACTACTGGTCAATTGCTAACATCAAATTTCCAAGTCATAAATTCAAACTTCCAAGCCATTGCCCATCTAGAAATGTAGTTGGGTCAGATAGCTATGGAACTTAATGAAAGAGAAAAGGATAAATTACCAAGTCAACCCAAGGCTAACCCTAGAACCCAAAACAACCAAAGACCACAACAAGGGCTCCAAATCAATCAATTAAATGCTATCCATACACTAAGATTTGTGAAGCAAATAGACAATCATGTGGGTATATCTGAAGCACCCAAAGAAATAGAAGACTCACAAGCTAAACCACCATCTGAATAGGGCCAGTCTGAAGAGCCTAAAGAAATAGAACTTGATTCACTAGTAGAGCTCGTACCAGAATTAATTGGACCAATATCCTAGATTGTAGCATCCTTTCCTAATAGACTTAAGTCCAACCAAAACTCAGCCCAACTAGACAAAATCCTAAAAAATTTTAAACAAGTTGAAGTAAATATTCCCTTGTTAAACATGATCCAATAAATTCCAACATATGCTAAATTTCTGAAGGATTTGTGTACCAAGAAAATGACTACTAATGTATCTAAAAGAGCCTTCCTGGTAGTTAGTGTGAGTTCATACTTGTCAAACCATATACCAATAAAAAAATAAAGATCCACGGTCTCCCATTATTTCTTGCATCATAGGAAAAACACTCATTGATAAGGCTTTATTAGACCTAGGGGCGAGTATCAACATACTACCTTATTTAGTTTATGAAAAGTTAGAGTTGGGAGAATTAAAGCCTACAGGAATAACTTTACAATTAGCAAATCGAGCCTTGAAAGTACCAAGGGGAATAGTAGAGGATGTATTAATTAAGGTTGGTGATTTCATCTACCCAGTAGATTTTGTAATTTTAAAAATCAAACATGTATCAAATCCTAATGGCCACATCCCAGTTATACTAGGTAGACCATTTCTAGCTGCAGCCAATGCTCAAATCAATTGTCAAAATGGTCTAATAAAATTTTTGTTTGATAATATGACCACAGATCTAAATATTTTTAATTTGACTGAAACAAATCAAGTAGGTGACCTCAACTTAATATAGGATAAAGTTTATGAATCCATTGACCTAGGTGATGAAAAATCTGATATGAATCAAAATTGTGAAGAAGTCGAGGAGGTCAATGATTTAGCCACAGTCAATACCAAACTTAGATCGGAGCCTTTAGTTGAACCATTGTCTAGACCATCAGTGGAGGAAACACTCAAGATAGAATTAAAAATACTTCCTAAACACCTAAAATATGCATACCTAGGTCCATCAGAAACTTTGACCTCCTTCCCCATGCTCCTAGGCGCTGCCCACGATCATGATGGTGTCGGACAATCTCCTCCCTCCCACGCTCCCAGGCATAGCTCGCAACTGCGACGACGCTGGCCGACCTCCTCCTCCATGGTTCAAGGCATAGCCCTCAATCTCAGACGCTGATGATCTCCTCCCCGCCATGTTCTCAGGCGCAACCTATCGACCTCTGACCAACTTTATCCCCCATGCCTCCCCCTCTCTAGTAGACCTTTTCTCTCCCACGCAACTGAGATCCTCCCCTATGCTCTTTGGTGCAGCCTGCAACACCCCTCCATCCGAACCTCTCGCTCCTAGGTAGAACCTGAACTCCTCCGAACTTCTCACTGTGCCCATGATCGATCTCCACCAGTGGTGACCGATCTTCGTCCCAGCGTAGAACTCAACTCCAATCTTCTCGCTCCCAGACCAAGCAGCAGATCTCCTCTCCCTACATGCCCAAACAACCTCCGACTGACCTTTTCCTCCCTCGTGCGATGACTCTAGCCGTCTCCTCTCTCCCGGGCAACTGTGGTGGCCAAACTTTCCTCCCGAAGGTGGGTGATGTGGGAACCGATTTCCACCCCATGCGTTGATCTCCTTCTTCGTGACTCCGAATGGTAGCTGTCGGTCACAACACCGTCGATCTTCTTCCTCCACATTCCTAGTTGCAATCAAAATCAATCGTAAAGATGCTGACTTTGTCCTCCCCCACACCCAGGTGCGGTCGAACCCATCACAGTGGCCCGCGGTGGCATCAAGGTCATCTATAACAATCTCAAGCGGCATTGATCTCCAAAAAAAAAGAAAAAAGAAGAGAGAAAAAAGAAGAAAAAAGGAGGAGAAGAAGAAAAGAATAAGAAGAGGAGGAAAGGAGAGGCTTGTCGATCGATCCTCTTGTCCTCCCCCTTGCTGACTTCCTCCCCATGAGTCTAGGCACAATTGGAGTTCTCTTAGCTCCACTGACCCTCTACGCCGCACACCCAGATGAAGACAAACCTACTGCAATGGTGCCAGAGCTCACTTGGAGCGACCTCGAAGCCACCCACAAAATGCTACAACCTTGGCACACGGTCCTATGAATTTCACCCACTGAAGCTAAGTTAATACAAAAAAAAGAAGAAAAGAAGAGAAAGAAGAAGACAAAATTTGATAATTCACACACTGAAGCCAAGTTAATACAAAAAAAAAGAGAAAAGAAGAGAAAGAAGAAGACAAAATCTGATCTAAATCAGGGTGGTCAAACAGAACTCCGAGATCTTCCAAACAGAGAACTCATGGTAAAAGAACTTTCAAACTTCTATCCATTATTATTTTTCTTTTCTTTTTCATTCTTATTGGGCTATAGGATGCCAGAAATTATGGCCGAACCCAAAGCCAATTAAGACTAAGTTCAAAAAATTAAAGCTGAAAGCTGAAGTTAGAATCCAGACCGATCCAAGATGCAAGCAAAACAAGTCCGAGGGTAAAGATCATATAAATTCCAAGGCCAACAGGAACCCAACCTCAGTAAGCTGAGCTCACCAAAAGACCAATCCAAGGTTAAAGCCTAAGCCAAGCTGAAGGTCAGATTCAAGGCCAAGCCAAGATCAGAATCAAGGATATGCTGAAGTTAAAATCACGACCAAGCTGAAAGTTAAAATCATAGCCGAGCTACAAAGTTAAAGCCAAAGTCATGAATTGTGACCAAGGCCGAACTATCAAATCCTAAATTCAATCCAAGAAAAAAATCAAGGCCAAGGAAGCAGAACTTAACAAGAACATCAACCAAAGAAGACCTCTAATTATTTAAGATAAGGGAGGAGGGAAGAGGCCCTTTCAACGATCCTTTTGTGTCCCTATTACCTTTATTAGGGATAGGAGGAGGGCCTCGCCCTAGTAAAGGAAGGCCAACCCCATCAGGAATAAGAGGAAAACCTCATCTTGATGGAAAGATAGAAAGATCGATCATGTCAGGAACAAAAGGAGGACCTCGTCATGATATAAATGATGAAGACCTCCAATTATTTAAGATAGAAGGAGGGTAGAGACCCTTTCAACGGTCCTTTTGTATCCTAGAAGACCTCTGATTATTTAAGATGGGGGGAGGAAAGAGGTCCTTTCAATGATTCTTTTGTGCCTCTAGAAGATCTCCAATTGTTTAAGATAAGAGGAAGGAAGAGACCCTTTCAACAATCTTTTTATGCCCCTAGAAGACCTTTGGTTGTTTAAGACAAGAGGAGGAGAGAGGCCCTTTCAATGGTCCTTTTGTGCTCCTAGAAGACCTCCAATTATTTAAGACAGGAGAAGGAGAGAGGCCCTTTCAATGATCCTTTTGTGCCCCTAGAAGATCTCTGGTTGTTTAAGATAGGAAGAGGGAAGAGGCCCTTTCAACGGCCCTTTATGCCCCTACGACTTCGTTTGGGATAGGAGGAGGACCTTGCTCTAATAAAGGATGAAAACCAACCATATCAAGAATAGGAGGAGGATCTCATCCTGACCCAAAGATCCTTACGAGGGATGTGCAGGCCTCCGATTTTCAGGTCCGAGGTTAAATATCAAGATCTATAGAAATTCGACCTCAGAATGTCAACATGTGCAGAAATCCGACTTTAGAAAGCAGAGGTCAGTAGAAATCTAAGCTCAAAAAGCTGAGGATAAAATTGAAGACTTTCAAATAATTTCAATAAGAAAATTGAAGTTCCTAAGACTAAATGATAAAAAAGAATATGTCTTCGGCAAGTCCGATTTAGTATACTTCCTTCATCCAAACCAAGGCTCAGACTCGGAAGTAGGGGGCTATTGTTGGAAGACTTTTATGCCTGTCGAAGATATGAGAATACAGGCTGATTGAAGATCTTCAGAAGATTATGGTCGAGATTCTATTTCAGATCGAGCTTGAGGTCATCAAGAGATGGAAGCCAAAGTCATAATGTGGGCTGATTGAAGGTCTTTGGAAGGCTGTGGCCAAAGTTCTATTTCAGGCCAAGCTTGAGTTTATCAAGAGATGGAAGCCAAAATCACAATGTAGGCTGATTGAAGGTCTTTAGAGGGTGGTGGCCGAGGTCCTATTTCAGATCGAGCTTGAGGTCATCAAGAGATGGAAGCCAA
>QRFJ01001512.1:191246-234498 GCA_006176705.1 Cocos nucifera
TCGGTGGAAGGGATATGCCATTAACTCGACAAGAATGCATTCGAGTCGAGTAGCTTCCAATTAGAAATCAATAGGTCGTATCTGCCAAAACTTACCTTAAACATCAAATTATTGAGCCAGAACCAATCGGATTAGCCTACAATCTAGACTCTGACCACTGAGCCTAATTAGGTCTTAACTTGATCGATCACTCATGTGACTCGATCTTGACCCAAACTCAATCCTATTAGGCTGGTCAATTTAAGTACTCTTGATCCCACCTAACCAACTCTTGATTCGGTTTGATCAACCGCTAGACCTAATTGAGCTATCCAAGCCTGCTAATGAATCTCAGCTACTACACAGCTTACATGGCAGCATCATATGCCATGATGTACTCTACATCACTAACTGAATAGGCTATAATATCCTGCTTAGAATCTTTCCAGCAGATTACTCCTACAATTAGGGTATGACCTAACATTCTTTTGTTGTCATCTTATTCTGACTGAAATTGAAACATCCACATATTTTAAGTCAGTATTTTCATATTTGAGTCACTGGACCTTAGTATTTTCTAAATTCATGTGGATTGTCTATACAATCTTTCAGTTATTCTTACTTAGATCAGACTGGTATCTACTCACTACATTAGTAAGTATACCATATCTGATTTTAAATATGAAGAAATTAGATGACAGCCTAATCTTTATTCCTTGCAATGTTGGAATGCCATTTTCGACTAAAAGAATTTCATTCATAGACAATACAAGGAATAACACTACTAAACATTTTGCCCACTTACAAATGTAGGATTTATCTTTGTTCATAACAAAGACATACGTTCAAAATGTATGTTCCAAAACTGAGATAATAGCCAAATAGGCTTTACAGGTCTTTACCTTTCCGTCTGTGCTACTATGATCCATTTGAAAATTAATTCACACCCAATGGATTTTATCCCTTTAGGTGAATCAACTAGTGTCCACATACTATTGATTTTCATAGACTTCAATTTGGATTATGTGGCTCCAAGCCACTTCTCAGAGTCAGACCACTACAATGCATCCGTATAGGTGATTGGATCCTTGTTGTTCTCATCGAGCTCAACAAGATCGCCATCCCGAACCTAGATACTGAAGTATCTATCTGGCTAACATGGTACTTTACCAGATCTCCTTAAAGGTGCTACTTTAATGGGCTCCAAATTTGATCTGATCAAATCTGGTTCTGTTGGTTTACTAGATTATGTTGGTTCATTTTCTACCAATTAAACTTTTCCAAGTTTAACTTGATAAGCATTAGTTCCTTCTCTAAAGGACTCCTTTCCAAAAGAAATGCTCTTCTGCTGATGAACATCTTATGATCTTTTAATAATAACCCTTAAATATCTATTAGACCAAGATCCAAGTTTATCTATGTGCAAACCTATGACATAGGCTGATCAACCCTAAACCCAAAGGTGAGAGAGTTGATCCATATCCCATATGGAGTCTTTATAATAGATTTGCTTGGTACATTTTTAGAGCAAAACTAGTAGTCACAAGAGCATAACCCTAAAATAGGCAGACAAGTAAATTCTATCATGAATTGAATCATGTCTAACAAAGTTCAACTTCTCCTTTTAGATACACTATATTCTGAAAAGAAATCCACTAAGAGAGAATCCTATTCTCTTCTAGATATGTCACAAACTTATTGGATAAGTATTCATCTCTTCGATCTGATCGAAGAGTTTCAATATCATTTTTAGTTTGTTCTCCTCTTTCATTATTGAATCATTTGAATATTTTAAATGATTCGATCTAGACGCACCCATGTCTAGATTGGTCATCTATAATAAAATATTAATATCTTCCTTTGGCACTTAAGTTCATAGATCTACATACATCATTATGTATGAGACTTAGAACTTTATCGGCTCCACCTTTTCTAGTAAAATATGATTTTGTCATCTATCCAAGAAGAACAAGACTCACAGCTTATTAATGATTCACAACCATTGATATCGAGTTTTTCACTCAAGCTAACTCATTTATCCTATGATTCACAACCATAGATATCGAGCTTTTCACTCAAGCTAACCCATTTATCCTATTCTTGTCAAGATAACTAAGCCTATAATGCCAAATGTAGACATCCATGAAATAATCTAACTTGGATGTTTATTAAATGTGTACATTATACTTAACAAATTTTATGAATATTAAATATTATTTCTTTATTATCTATGTATTATTATAATATTATTCACAATAATATCATAACAATCTTCTTTTATTGATAAATGATAACCATCTTTGATCAAAAGGCCAACAAAGATAATATTTATCATAAACGATGGATAATGGTGATAATCACTCAAAATAAGATCTTTTGAAAATAAGCTCAACAATTTTTAAAGCTAGGATTGGAACAATACTTCCATCCCAAACTTTGAGGTATTTCTCATCATTTTCAAACATTCCACTTACCTAATATCCTTATAACGAATTGCGTAAGACCACCGATATCTAATACCTAGGTAGTAGAATTATATATAGAGAAATTTCAAGGTGTTATCATATAACATCCTTGATGAGCAACTCTTGCTCCTTTCTTTTATTCAGCCTATTATGGTTAAAGGAAGCAAGACAATTCTTCTTTCTATGATCCTGCTTCTAATAGTAGAAGCACTATGCCTGATTTGGATTAATTTTGAAATAATTGTTTTGAGTGGGCTCAGAAGCTCCAATATGAATTCATTCATACTGTTGAATAAAATTTAACTTTCGATACTAATTATTGAAGTTGGGTCCCATAGGTTTTCACTATCTAATAGTGATAGGAGCAATTAGGGTTTACCTTTATTTGAGAAAAGAGAACAATGACCTAAGTATATGAATTATATTAAGTCTAGAGACTTGGACTTTAGTCTTAAGGTTCTCCCACTATTTTATTTGAATTGGTAGCCTCTACCTCCAATTCAGAGAATTACTTTAATTTTTTTAGGAGGTACTAGAATCCACATAGACTACACACAAGCCCAACTTTGGTCGGCTAACTCATGTGCATCTACGGATAGGTTCATTAATCAATTATTTCTCCAAACAACTTTTAGTAATTTAATTTTATTCTAGAAACCTAATCAGTAGGCTTTGGCCTCTACTGTAAAGATCTGGTTGGGTCCAACCATTAACATGACCATACTTGATGGATCTAACCAACAAATAATTAAGCCCAACTTTGGTTGGCGTAACCACCATTAGAGAGACACTTTCAAGTTATCATATTATGAATGATAATTTCATTAGTCAACAAGCTCCAGGCTTATGGATCTCTAATGATTATTGAGTTAATGGACCCATTATCAAACACCTTAATGGGAGGCTATGACTTAGTTATCTCCATAACTTTGTCATTTTAAGCACTTAATAATTCTAGAGGATTTAAAATCATTTATGATTTAAGGATAGAAAGGACATGGACCAATTTGCTCCCACTGACTTCACCAAGTCAAGTCCTCCCATTGACTTTTCAAGTTTTTGATAAGAACTAGGATTAATATTGATCCATGGGCACCTAGATCAGTCTCACTGAATAAAATAAATCTCACTAATTTTCTATGTGACATGGGTTAGCAAGAATCAATGAGCAACCTAATCAAGACCTGATTAACTACATTGGCCAGGTAAGTGAGATCGGTGGGAGGGTCTGCCAAGCTTGCCTTAAACACTATCAGAAATGGTCAGGTAAGTGGGCTGCCAATTAAAAACCATCGGTCTGGGATGCCAGACTTACCTTAGACATCAATCAATTTATCAATTTTGATTTGTCTGCCTAAAGACTCCGGAGCTCGACCATTGAGCCACGATCAAGTATCCATTTGTTAGATATGGACTTTTGATCAACTACAACTATTGAAGTGATCTATAGAAATGACCTAATCCTAATTAACTATTAATTAGGTTTGATCAATTTCTTAACTTAAGTCCATATTTAATCTAACCCTAGGTCTAACCGAGTTAAAGACCTGATCAAAGCTAACCCATTTCTCTTTAACCCATATTTTTATGAAATTATCTTAGGATCTTTAAATCACAAACCTAGATCCTAAATAATCACTTAATTCTTAATTAAGTTCAAAGCTTATGGTTTTGGTTTTTGGAACCTCAGAACTAATTTTGATTTAATCATTTGAAATATTTTTAAATTATAAATAATTTACATTGAATCATATTCAAAGATGTTTTAGATCTAATTTGTTTTAATACGATTGTCCTTAGGGTTTTGATCTAGGGTTTTTCAAGTACAATTCTAAAAATAAATTCATATCATAATCATTAATTCTAAACAAAATTATATATAACATAAGCAATAAGAGGATCTAGATCTAAGAATAAATACATATATGGATCAGATCATAAACCATTAAAATTAGATTTAATATAATAATCATAATATAATAAATAAAAAATCTAAAAATTTAATAAATTCTGATGATTAAATTAATATTTTAGCTTATTTATCTGGGTTTAGAGAGCAATATATATGGATATTAATAGCTCATCCACTTTAGAATATCTAAAAGTAATAATCGGATTAAACATACTGATTATAAGGTTGTCCTATATAAGGTTTATCCCTTATAGTGGAGAGATTATCCTAGTATGTTCTAACCCGAATAACCTAAATCATAAATATGTTAGATAAAATTTAAAGTGATTTATGATTTATTTTTAGATTTTAAATCTAATTTTAAATGGTTTATGATCTGATCCATATGATATGTTTTATGTTTAGATCTAGATCCTCTTATTGCTTACGTTGATATGTAATTTTTGTTTTGAATCTAAAATGTATGTGATATATTTGTTTTGTAGAATTTAAATTGAGAACTTGCTTTCTGCAAAACCCTAGATTCAAAATCCTAGGATATGATTGAAACATTAAAATAAATCAAATCTAAAATCATATATTGAATATGATTCAATTAAATTATTTATCAATTTGAAAATATTTCAAATGATTAAGTTAGAAATTAGTTCTGAGGTTCTATAAACCTAAACCCATAAACTTTGTACTTAATTAAGAATTAAGTGATTGTTTAGGATCTAGGTTTGTGATTTAAAGATTCTAAGATAATTTCATAAAATATGGGTTATAGAAAAATGGGTTAGTTTTGATCAAGTCCTTAACTGGATTAGACCTAGGGTTAGATTAAATATGAACTTAGTTAAGAAATTGATGAAACCTAATTAATAGTTAATTAGGATTAGTTCATTTCTAAAGATGACTTCAATAGTTGTAGTTGATTAAAGTCCATATATCTAACAAATGGATATTGATCGTGGCTCTATGGTCGAGCTCGGAGTCTTTAGGCAGATCAAATCAAAACTGATATATTGATTGATATCTAAGATAAGTCTGGCATCCCAGACCAATGGTTTTTAATTGGCAGCCCACTTACCTGATCAATTCTGATAGTGTTTAAGGCAAGTCTTGGCAGACCCTCCCACCGATCTCACTTACCTGGCCAATGTAGTTAATCAGGTCTTGATTAGGTTGCTCATTGATTCTTGCTAACCCATGTCACATAGAAAATTAGTGAGATTTATTTTATTCAGTGAGACTGATCTAGGTGCCCATGGATCAATATTAATCCTAGTTCTTATCGAAAACTTGAAGAAGTCAAGTGGGAGGACTTGACTTGGTGAAGTCAGTGGGAGCAAATTGGTCCATGTCCTTTCTATCCTTAAATCATAAATGATTAAATTCTAAAATTATAGTCTTAAAATGACAAAGTTATGGAGATAACTAAGTCATAGCTCCCATTAAGGTTTTGATAATGGGTCATAACTCAATAATCATAGAGCCATAGGCTGTGCTTATTGACTAATGAAATTATATCATAATATATAACTTGAAGTATCTTTTAATGTGGTTGGCAACTAAAGTGACTTAATCATTCATTGATTAGATGCACCAAGTATGGTCAGTTAATGTTGAACCTAACTGGATCCTTATAGTGGAGAAAACTACTGATAGGTTTCTGGAAAAATTAAATACTAAAAGTGTAGAAAAATAATAATTAAAAAACTACCTATAGATGTACATGGATTATCGACCAAGTCGGACTTATGTACAGTCTATGTGGAATTCTGACCTACTAGAAAATAAAGTAATTTCCAATTGAGATAGAGGCTACCAATTGAATAAAAATAGGGGAGAACCTAAGGACTAAAGTCCAAGTCTCTAGTCTTAAACAATTCTATACTAGGTCATTATTTCTCTTTTCTTCAAAATAAAGGTAAACCCTAATTGCTCCTATCCTATTAGATATAAAACCTATGGGACCCAACTTCAATAATTAGTATCGAAAAGTTTAAAATTTTATCAAACAGTATGAATGAATTCAAATATTGGAGCTTCTGAGCCCACTCAAAAAACCAATTATTTCAAAATTAATCCAAATCAGGCATAGTGCTTCTACTATTAGAAAGCAGGATCATAAGAAAAGAAGAATTGTCCTTGCTTCCTTTAACCATAATAGTCTGAAATAAAAGAAAAGGAGCAAGAGTTGCTCATCAAGGATGTTATATGAATAACACTTGAAAAATTTCTCTATATATTAAATTCTAACTACCTAGGTATTAAGATATCGGTGGTCTTACGCAATTCGTTATAAGGATATTAGGGTAAGTGAGAATGTTTGAAATGATGAAGAAATACCACAAAGTTTGGGATGGAAGTATTTGTTCCAAATCCTAGCTTTAAATTGTTGAGCTTATTTTCCAAAAGAATCTTATTTTGAGTGGATTATCAACCAATTAATCCATCGATTTATGATAAAATATTATCTTGTTGACCTTTTGATCAAAGAGGTTAATCATTTATCAATAAAAGAAGATTGTTATGAATATTATTGTGATAATATTTAATAATACATAGGTAATAAAGAAAAATATATTTAATATTCATAAAAATTAGTTAAGTATAATGTACACATTTTAATAAAACATCCAAGTTTTAGAATTATTTTCATGGATGTCCTACATTTGGGAAACACATTATAGGCTTAGTTATCTGACAAGAAATAGGATAAATGGTTTAAGCTTGAGTGAAAAGCTCGATATCTATGGTTGTGAATCATAGGATAAATGAAAGTTTAGCTTGAGTGAAAAACTCGATATCATGGTTGTGAAATCATTATAAAGCTGTGAGCCTTGTTCTGAATTAGGAAAAAGCGTCCAACTCGTGAGCAGAGGAGGTGGAATTATCTGACCAGAAATCATATTGTGTGAGCTACCCCGCAGAAGGCACGTGACACTATAACAAAGGTGGATCAGCCGGATGTCGCGCAGATAAATAGGTCTAGATTCCCCTGTAAGTTGTTCTCGAGGCAGACATCAGGTATCGCACCGTGGGACCATACAATAATGCATGTATGTAGATTAATGACTGCTACACACTATTCTCTTATGAGAGGAGAAGATATTTAGGAGATATAATCTTCGTAAAGATGGTATGTCGAGTTCTACTTGTACTGACAGCCGACGAGTCCGCAGGCACGTGCGGAGCGCGACGGTCTCAAATATATCTATTGATAGATGCATCATGCTCGACGCTGAATCAAATCAGAAGATCTTAATGACTGACTATAGGGATCCGTGAGAGTGCGGAGCGTAATCACTCTAGCGTATACTTAGTGTTAAACGCACGATTGTGGAACCACGAGTGTCAAGGTGATACTCTGCGGCTGAGAATCAAGTGGACTTGTTCACAAAAAGACCACTGAGACAATAATGAAAGAGGAGAACAACTAAAAATGAATATTGAAATCTTCGATCAAGATCCACCGCAGAGAGACACACTGATCCCCCAGCGTGAAGGGAATGCGCGCGAGTGGGAGAGGGATAGTTTATAAGTCCACGCTCCACGCATCATTAGAAGCGGATAAAGAGTTAGAGCCACGAACATAAGCGGAAATAGGAGTGCGCAGGCTGCGGTCATTACCGCAGAAAACGTGCGATACTGTGTGCGAACATGTAGTCTGGGTCGAGAATATTTATTCGTGCGTCTAGCGTGGTGGGATCAGCGATCATGCATATGACAGAGACCGGTGTGAATTGAAGTAAATAACCGTCGAATAGTAGCTTGTTGTCTGGACGGTCAGAGTTTACTCAACGCGAACACGACACCTGACGCGTCTGGAGACGAGACAGAACGACATTTCATCGAATCGGCAATACCATATGTATAATCACACTTATACAGGGACGTTATTACTACCCAGCAGTGCGTTCCAGGAATCTCCTGCGTGTACTGCCCACTAGGTTTAGGGTTATGCCTCTTGTGACTTACTAGTTTTGCCTCTAAATGTCCAAAGCAAATCTAATTAATAAGGAAACGACTCCATTAATGGGATACTGGACAACTCTCATGCTCCATTCACACTTTGGGTTTAGGTGTTTGAATCAGCCTTGTCATGAGGTTGCACATAGAATAAACTTGGATCTTGGTCTAATAGAAGTATTTAGCGGTTATAAATTAAAAGATCATAAGATGTTTCATTCAGCAGAAGAGCAATTTCTTTTGGAAAGAAGTCCCTTTAGGTAAGAAGGAACTAGATGCTTTATCAAACTCTGTTCCTTGGAAAAAATGATTAATGTGTAGAAAATGAAAACCAACATAATGCTAGTAAACCAACAGACAGATTTGATCGGAATGCGAATATTTGGAGCCCATTAAGTAACAACCTTTAAGGAGTCTGGGTGAAAGTTACCATGTTTAGCCAGATTAGAATACTTGGTCAGTATCTAGGTTCGGGATGGCGATACCTGTTGAGGCTCGATTGAGATACAACATAGGATGCCATCACCTATACGGATGCATTGTAGTGGTCTGACTCTGAGAAGTGCGCTTGGAGCCCTAATCCAAATTCGAAAGCTCTATTGAAAATCAATAGTATGTGGACACGTAAGTTGAATTCACCGGGACTCGTCGATGGAAGGCCGATTTGAGGTTGGGATACAGAGAGCTCATGGAAACGTGAGGGTGACGGACGCGCGTGATATTATATACGTACCCTGTCTGCAGCGGGGGACCTTATTTCAGGTCGTTGTGACGGCGGCGAACGTTGATATGCGAGCTGGAGACATTGCGTAAGCGCATCAGGGAATGGAATATAATTCAAATGGATCCATAGTAGCACAGAACGGAAAGGTAAGACCTGTAAAAGCCTATTGGACACTATATCTTAGGTTGAGTATCGTTATGTACACTCACGTCTGATTCTATAGGGCACATTTACAGTAGAGTGCGTAACAATATACGTAGTCTGTACTATCTTTGAATTTTGAACGATTTATGTCTTTGTTTGAACAAAGATAAATCCTACATTTGTAAGGGCAAAATGTTAGTAGTGTTATTCCTTGTATTGTCTATGAATGAAATTCTTTTAGTCAAAATGGCATTCCAACATGCAAGGAATAAGATTAGGCTGTCATCTAATTTCTTCATATTTAAAATCAGATATGTTACTTACTAATGTAGTGAGTAGATACAGTCTGATCTAAGTAAGAATAACTGAAAGATTGTATAGACAATCCACATGAATTTAGAAATACTAAGGTCCAGTGACTCAAATATGAATACTGACTTAAAATATGGGATGTTTCAATTCTCAGAATAAGTGAAAAAGATGTTAGTATACTAATGTAGATAATCGCTGAAGATTTAGCGGATTTAAGCCTTTCAGTTAGTGAGTAGGTAATATGGCATATGATCGCCTTAGCGTTAGTAGCTAGATTCATGAGGCTGGTAGCTCAATTAGGTCTAAGCGGTTGATCAAACCGAATCAAGAGTTGGTTAGATGGGATCAACAATGCTTAAATTGACCAGCCTAATAGGATTAAGTCTGGGTCAAGATCGAGTCACACGATCAAGCAAGACCTAATTAGGCTCAGAGGTTAGAGTCTGGATTGTAGGCTAACCCAATTGGTTCTGACTCAACAATTTGGTGTCTAAGGTAAGTTTGGCACATACGACCGACTGGATTTTTAATTGGAAGCTACTCGACCTGAATGCATTCTTGTACGAGTTAATGGCATATTCCTTCCACCGGATCTCACTTACCTGGCCATATCTGTTGACACAGTTCTGATCTGAGGTGGTCAATAATCCGAGCTAACCCATGCCACTAGGTTAGTCATAATTGTTATGACTATGCCAAGTCTAGTTTAATGAGACCTGAATCAATTCTCCCTAAGAAAAGATTAAGTCTGAGGTCTTCCACCATTGTAGATGTGCGGGCCCTTTCCGGGGTTGATTGTTCTCGGCTGGATACAGTGGCTCAGTTGCACCGGAAGAGATGCAACCATGTCTATTAGGCATTGGATGCTATGGGCTGGAGGATGAGTTGGGCTCAATATTTTGGATACGGTGAGAGACTCAATTAGGAACCCAGTCTATGCAAATGGTGGGTCTGACTTAACTAAGGAGTGGATCAATATTCTGGATACGGTGAGATTCATGAATTAGAGACCAAGTTTGGGTGCACCATGATTAGAGAATCATTGAACAAGAGTTGTTCACTCATTGGCTAACCCATCACCAATAACTGTTAGGTGAGGTGATGAGTCAGTTGGTGAGACCGCACCACCCACTAGAAATCATTAATCGTGGAGATTTTCGCATCTCTACAGAGGGAGTGTAGGGATCCGAGAAAATAGTGGGAGCTAATTTGTTTAAAAATAAAATCCTAAATAAATTGGTCAAGTCAAAATTACAGTATCTAACTAGAATCTTTGACTCTCTACAGAATAAAGAAAAATGTCTGCGTCCAACCCATTGGCACGTATCCTGGACACACATAGACTGACTGGAACCCAATTATAAAGATTGGCTCAGGAACTACAAAATTATTTTGGGTTTTGAGAAGTTAACCCATGTATTGGACCAGGACCCTCCCACCTTACCAGCTCGTCCATCCATTGAACAGAGAGCGTCTCTGGAAAAATGGATAGACGAAGATAATAAGGCCAGATATTACATGTTGGGCTCGATGTCTGATGAGCTCCAGCGCCAACATGAAGATATCGGGACTGCTCGCCAAATGTTGGCTCACCTGCAGGAGATGTTTGGTGAACAGAGTCGCGCAGCCAAATATCAAGTCACGAAATGACTTTTTAAGGCTAAGATGCAGTGATGGGCAGTCAGTCCAAGATCACTGTCTGACAATGATCAAGGACATGGAAGAGCTTGAGAAGCTCGGTGTGAAGTTAGACTTGGATCTGCAGAATGATATTATTCTGCAATCCTTGACTGATGCATATGGGCAATTCATCATGAATTACCACATGCATAAACTTCAAAATTCCTTGGCCGAAGTTAATGAATATGCTGGTTACCGCTGAGCTTTCTATGAAAGGTTCTAAAGGCTCAGTTCTTGCTATGGAATGGACTTCTTCCAAAAGAAAGTCTTTTGAAAAGAAAAAGAAGTCTGTGAAAAAGAAGGTGGAAAGAAAAAGAAAGTAGAATTGAAGAAGAAAGCCGATGATCAAAGGAAAGTGTTTCCATTGCAAAGCGACGGCCATTGGAAAGCGGAACTGCCCTACTTACCTGGCCACCCTAAAGAACAAGAAGGAAGGTCCTTCTGGAGGTATGCTCGTTATTGAGTCTAACCTTACGGATTTCTTCTGCATCCAGTTGGGTGCTTGACTCTGGTTCTAGTGCTCATCTGTGCACTTCCATGCAGGGTCTTGAGGATAGCAGGAGGCTGAGGGATGGAGACATGATCCTACGCATCGGTAATGGAGCAAGAGTTGCTGCAGTAGCCGTGGGAACATACCCTCTTCGATTACCATCTGGTTTAGACTTAGTTTTGAAAGACTGTTATTATGTGCCTGCAGCTAGCAGGAATTTGATTTCTGTTTCATGCTTAGCACAAGAAGGTTATGTGATTACCTTCTTTAAGGACCATTGTAACATTCTTTATGAAAGAAATAAAATTGCAAATGGTTTCCTTATTAATGGTCTTTATCAGCTACATATTGATGTACCTGTTCTAACTATCGAGCAAAACGTGAATGCCAAACAAATGACCTAGGGATAGTCCAAACGATAGATATCTATGGCACCTGAGATTAGGTCATATAGCAGAAGATAGGATTAACAAATTGGAGAAAAATGGGCTATTGAGTCCATTGACTTTCGAGTCATATCCAACTTGTGAATCTTGTCTTCAAGGCAAAATGACTAAACTCCCTTTTGTTAGGACATGGGGAGAGGGCCACAGATCTCCTTGCCCTAGTACATACTGATGTGTGCGGCCCATTTGATGTGCCGGCTAGAGGCAATTTTGTCTACTTCATTACCTTTACCGATGATCTGTCTAGGTATGGGTATGTGTATCTTATGAGACACAAGTCTGAAGCTTTTGAAAAGTTCAAAGAATTCAGACATGAAGTAGAAAAACAAACTGGAAAACCCATTAAGGTTCTTCGATCAGATCGAGGAGGTGAATACCTTAGTCGAAAATTCCTAGACTATCTCAAGGAAAATGGCATAGTCTCTCAATGGACTCCACCAGGAACACCTCAACTCAACGGGGTTTCAGAATGGAGAAATCGGACTCTATTGGATATGGTCGATCCATGATGAGCTTCACAGACCTTCCTGATTTTCTTTGGGGACATCATTGTTAACTTCAATCTATTTACTGAATAGGGTTTCCTCTAAAACCGTTCCTACCACACCGTATGAGATATGGCACGGTAAGAAACCAAGTCTGAGTCATCTCAGAATTTGGGGTTGTCCGGCTCATGTCAAAAGACAACAAGCGGACAAGTTAGAGTTTAGGTCCTTTAGAGCTCGATTCATAGGATATCCTAAAGAGTCATTAGGATACTATTTCTACATTCCAGAAGACCACAATGTGATTGTGAGTCGACATGCCATCTTTCTTGAAAAATAGTTTATTCAAGATAGCGGCATTGGAAAGCAGATTCAAGCTTGATGAGAAAGTCTCACAAAAGCAACGAGCTAAGGACCCAAGTGGAACCAAATCAGGTTGAGCCAATAAGAACACTACCTCCTCCACCTCGTAGATCGGAAAGAGTTTTTCCATCCCCCTG
Source organism: Cocos nucifera (assembly GCA_006176705.1). Classification (NCBI taxonomy): domain Eukaryota; kingdom Viridiplantae; phylum Streptophyta; class Magnoliopsida; order Arecales; family Arecaceae; genus Cocos; species Cocos nucifera. Next base: position 204,341 of record QRFJ01001512.1, read on the forward strand.
AAAGATACTTAGGTATTATTTCAGAGGAAGTAGAGAGAAAATGTTCCTCATAGGTAATGGTGCTCATGGTGATGATCCCAAAACCTATACAACGAGGCGATATCAGATATCGACTCCGAGAAATGGCTAGAGGCAATGAAGTCAGAAATTGACTCGATGCACTCAAACCAAGTCTGGACCTTGGTAGATCCACCAGAAGGTATAGTACCTATTGGGTGTAAATGGATCTTCAAGAGAAAGATTGGTGCAGATGGAAATGTGGAGACATTCAAGGCTAGACTAGTGGCAAAAGGTTATAGTCAACGTGAAGGCATTGACTATCAGGATACCTTTTCCCAGTGTAGCTATGCTAAAATCCATCCGCACATTGCTTGCCTGTTGCAGCCTATTTCGATTATGAAATATGGCAAATGGACGTGAAAATGGCATTCTTAAATGGATATCTTGAGGAAGATATCTATATGGAACAGCCGCTAGGTTTCACATCCAGTGATACTGATCACAAGGTTTGCAAGCTGCAAAGGTCCATATATGGACTTAAGCAAGCATCTCGGAGCTGGAACACTCATTTCAATGATGTGATCAAAAAGTTTGGTTTCATCAAAAATGAAGAGGAACCATGTGTTTTCAAAAAGGTCAGTGGGAGCGCTGTTGTCTTCCTCGTATTGTACGTGGATGACATCCTCCTTATTTGGGAATGATATTCCCATGTTGACATCAGTCAAGATGTGGTTGTCCAAGGAATTCTCCATGAAAGACCTAGGTGAAGCATCCTTTATTCTAGGAATTAAGGTCTATAGGGATAGACCGAATAGGATGCTAGGACTTTCACAGAAGATGTACATAGAGGAAAGTACTAAAGAGGTTTAGTATGGAAAACTCTAAGAGGGGATTAATACCCTTCAGACATGGTATTCATCTTTCCAAGAAGATGTGCCCAGCACACCTGAGGAAATAGAACGCATGAGCAAGATCCCTTATGCTTCTGCAATAGGGAGCCTCATGTATGCCATGCTATGTACACGACCTGATATAGCCCATGCTGTGAGTGTCACAAGCAGATATCAGTCAAATCCAGGTGAAGAACACTGGACTTCTGTGAAATGTATCCTTAAGTACTTGAGAAGAACTAAGGATATGATGTTGGTCTTTGGTAATGGAGAACTCCAAGTCCAGGGATACACAGACTCGGATTTCATGTCCGATATAGATGATCGAAAGTCGACATCTGGGAGTCTGTTTGTGTGCAATGGTGGTGCTGTCAGCTGGAAGAGTTTCAAGCAAACAGTGATAGCAGATTCCACCATGGAAGCAGAATATATCGCTGCATCAGAGGCTGCGAAGGAAGCATTCTGGTACAAGAAGTTTGCCATAGAAATCGGAGTAATGCCATCAGATGCCATTCCTCTATACTGCGACAACAATGGCGCCATAGCCCTTGCTAAGGAGCCGAGGTCTCACCAAAAATCAAGCATATTGAGCGGCGATACCACCTCATCCGCGATTACCTGAGAAAGGTTACGTCGAGGTCAAGAGAGTCAACTCCGCAGATAATGTGGCAGACCCACTTACAAAGCCGTTGGGCCAGCAGAAGATCGAAGCCCACCTTGAGAAGATGGGACTTAGACTTGTAGCCAATTGGCTTTAGGACAAGTGGGAGATTGTTAGATATATGTGCCCTAGAAGCCAGAATTGGCTGACACTTGTAATACACTTCTAGGGGCAAAATTATAATTTTGACTATAAATCAATAAAATAATGGGTTATTTTCTATCATATGTGTATTTAGTGTCTGTGATACATCCTTTGAGTTAATGGTAATGATAATTCATATTTTCAAGAGTTGAAAATTTAAGACATGAATAATCATTATTAACTCATAAAATGCTTCCGACCATAGGATCATCACGAGGATGGTGATTGATCCGGAAGGTTGGTGTACAATCGCTTCTCTTTAGTAGATGAGTCTTGAGTCTATACGGTGTGGAGACACCAGAGCGAGAGTATAGGTACTCGTTAGAGAACGAGGGCACTGAGCGTGACCACCTCGAGTAGTCATTAGGAAGTCTACCTTCTCGTCAATGACTGATCTCGATGCTGCAGTAGTGTGTCTGGTTCTTTGACCTGAGATGCATCGGCAGTTCACCTTGAGGGTGTTATAGTTTGACTACACCATTAACTCGGTCTCCTAGCCATATCGGAATCCTGAGGTGTATGTTGGCTATAGCATGTTCATTGTAGGAACTGGATTGCATCAATGGGATCTATCTACCTCGGTGGAGAGGAGCAGCCCTATGATGATCATGAGAATCAAGTCCAGAAGCCCATGGCCATGGCAGAGTGAAATAATAGAAAGAGTTTCTATTTAGGATTTTCACATTGGACTTGAATCGAATGATTACATTCATATGACAGAAACTAGGGTTTGACGAGTTCACCTTAACCCTAATCTGATCGGGGCTCAAGATAGAAGAACTTAATCACACAGGTAGCTGCACCAAGAGGTTCGCATTCAGCTCTGATGGGTTGCCACCATATACTGCTAGGTGTCACTGGTGGATTTTGGGAGCAATTAGAATGATTTAGATGATCGATCATTCTAGCTGTCGAATCAGAAAGAGTTCTGATCCATCGAAAGGAGTTTTCGATGATGTCGATGATAGAGATCATGACATATCCCATTACCATACAGAACTGAACCTAACTGGGTCACACAAACAAGGGTTTGAATCTGGATGATCATCAATTGAACTAATCCAGTTCAATTGATCTGAATGAGATTCAATTAGGTTCAAGAAAATCATGCTAGCACATGATTGAGTCTAATGTTCTCCTTTAACAATCATTAAAGCTTGTCTCGACTAAGCCAAATGTATTTAGGCTCACTCAAAAATCTTTACTTGATCTGATTGGAACTTGTTCAGGTCAGAGAAGGGCTGTCTTAATTTATGAGATAAATTTGAGATAATTCCTGCCATTTTCCATCACCTGCTAAATCTTGTCTTCGGACATTGGTCAAATGTTGACCCTGGACACTTAGACATCTGCCCATGTGTCATACACCCATAGGAGAATACCTGAAAACTTATCCCCCTACTAAAAAGTAGATAAAAAGAGGGTGCATGCCTAGGGAGGCGTGCGCCCCATGAGGATAAAACATGGAGTTCCATACAGATGGGACTCCAGGTTGCTTCAGGGGATTAAACTGTGTGGCACTAAGAAGTCTTGTTTAACCAGTCTTGGCACCACCTAAGGAGAGTTTTGAGGGTCTTATCTGGTTGGATCAGATGATGTCATCCCATCAATCAGATTTAGATCTAAATGCATAAGGGGCCATGATTGGCCAAGATGATGTGGCACTACATGGCATAGTAGGATCTATATAAACCCTATTTGTGCCTAGAATTCAATGATTCTGCCTTTAGCCCATGCCACATAGCCTCTCTTCCTCCTTCTCCATGCCACCCTTTGGTCCTCTCTCTCCTCTCCATGCCTAAGGATTTTTGGGCATGAATAAGGTGCGATCCAAGCAAGTGAAAGGTGCCAAGAAAGAAAAAAGATAGCACTACTGCAAGAGACAATGGCTATTCTTCAAAAGCAGTTTTGAAGACCTTCAAGATTAGATCTAAATTTGATTTCTAGAGGATTGATTGAGAAGGAGAAGATCTTCAGATCCTTTTCGAGTGGAATCGGTAGAGGTCAGGCACTTGCGTGGCTACATCCAAAATCTCAAGCAAACATTGGGATCATCACAAGGTAATTGAATTACCCAAAACAAAGGTATAATTAAATTAGATTTAATTTTAATATTTATTTTTATTATCAGATCAATAAGATTAGATCTGAGGAGTCTCAGATCTGATTAGGATCTTTAAAATTTTTTTTTTGAAATATCCCTCCTGATCCAATCAGATCTGAACGAACTTGATTTGGAAAATAAGTTTTTTCCTTCAGATCAAACATTCAATGTGATTGATGTTTGACCTAAGGCAAGTATTGTAGGAGGATTGATTAACAATTGGATTGCTAATTGGCTCAATTTGATTGAGCAATCGGGCTAAGATCAAGTCTAATTGAATTAGATTCAATTAAAATTAATCTAGACTTAATTAAATTAACTTTAATTGGTTTATTGGATAAGCCAAATGCAAAAAAAAAAAAATTTCTAATTGGACTAGGATTTGAGTGCACCTAATTCCTAATTGAGTTAGGATTTAATGTAGATTTAAATATAGTTTAAACCTAACTTAATTAGGTTCCTAGTTGGACTAGGATCATCCATAATTAGGCTTGTACTAATTCTATTTTAATTAGATTTAAAATTAGTTTGATCTAGTCAAAATAGGAGAGTCTTAGTAGACTAGGACTCTTCCTTCCTTGCGCCAATGATCTCCACGCCCACTAATTAATTTCAAATTTTTTACTTAAAGTTTTTCATGCCAATGAGAAGTTTTCCACGCCCAATATTCTGAAATATTTGATTTAAATTTGATTTGGTCAAATTTGGAAGTTAATTTGAATGAGTCAAACTAAGGAAGAGTTTTATTTTATGAAAACTCTTCTTTTCTTTTGAAATTTTCTCTCCATGCCTCCTAAATTTTTATGTCACCCTTTTTCTTCTTATTATGTGCGATACTTTTGTGTTCTCCATGAAAAAAAATTGTAGGGAGGCGTCCAACTCTTGGACGCCCTCCAATCTCCTCTTAGTTTCCTTGTTTGACTAGGTCAATTTGACCTAGTCTTCCTATTTTCTTGGACGCCACCTTCTAATCAGTTTTAAGTGTCAAAATATTTTGGTATTCCATGGTGAAAAGGCAGAACAATAAAGGGAGGGCATGGGGATTAAGGGTGCCTACTTTCTTGGAGAAAAACTCTTCATTAAGATATGAAAGGTTCATGTCTTGATGAAGACAAAGGTAAGAAGAATGCCTTCTCATCTATTTCTCTTTCAATATTTATTTTCTCCTTATTCCTTATGATTTTTATATGATAAAAATTTATGAGAGAGAGAGGAAGAGGGCATGGGAAGGATGCTCTAAGGAGTTGGGGCATGGTGATCTTTTTGGACGTGATTGATCATGTCCTGATGAGAGGAAAGTGAAGAGAAGATAGTCTTCTCTTAGGATTCTATCTTCTTAATTTATGTATGATCTTTCTATGAGAAAAATTAGAGAGGAAGAGATCTGAAAGTGTGAAAATTTTCTACAGAAGAAGATCTCCTCTTGTCCAGGTATGGAGATCCGTTTAGAACATCAACAGTTGATGTCTTGAGAAGAGAAGATGTGTCTTCTCTTAGGATCTTTTTTAGCTATTTATTTTCTATTTTTAGGAGATCCAAGAGTTGGATCTCTTTCTTAATCCTCCTTTTATTCTTCATTTCTTGAAGTGTCTAAGAGATCTGAAGAATAAATTTTAGATTAACCATCCGGATGAGTCCGCAAGAAGTTAGCACTTCGAGCGGATCTTCGTTCGATGAACCTCTGATTTTGTTGTAGTCTCGTGTGGATCACCTATAGAAGTTGGACGCGTATGCAGCTCCAACAAAAATCAACCATGGAGTTCTCAACCCATGCTAAGGTAAGAGATTTGATCTCTTCTCTTACCTAGATGAGATCTAGGGTTTAGATCTAGAATCATTCTAGATCTAGGATATTGATTTGATCAATATCAAAATATTTATTTTCTAATTTAAAATGCAATATGACATGTTATAGATCCTAGATGTAGGATTTAGTAATTAGATTACATGCATTTATAAATTAAATAGTTTAATTTATAGCTTCTGCTATATTATATTTTTTAAAAAAATTGAAATTCATGCATAAAATCCTGCATATATTCCATCAAAAATGTGATCCCCAAAGAAGACCTAACCCAGCTATGAAGGAGATTGTAAAGAAAGAAATAATAAAACTCCTTGATAATGGAATAATATATCCAATCTTTCATTCATGGGTAAGCTCAGTACAAGTGGTACCCAAGAAGTCAGGAGTTACTATAATTCAGATGATAACAACGAATTGGTCCCAACAAGAGTTTAAACTGGATGGAGGGTCTGCATCAGCTATAGAAAGTTAAATGCAGCCACCCAAAAGGACCATTTTCCACTGCCCTTCATAGACCAAATGTTAGAACGACTAGCAGGGCACAACTTTTATTGCTTTCTGGATGAATATTCTAGATAAAACCAGATTCCTATAGCCCCTGAGGATCAAGAAAAGACTACCTTTACCTGTCCATATGAAACCTTTGCCTACAAATGCATGTCCTTTGGGTTATGTAATGCATCAGCTACTTCTCAAAGGTGTGTATGACTAGTATTTTCTCAGATATGATTGAAAGGTTTCTTGAAATCTTTATGGATGACTTCTCCATTTTTAGATCCACCTTCACTGATTGTCTTCATTATCTTAAGCTAGTCTTAGAAAGATGTAAGGACAAGCATATAGTTCTAAATTGGAAAATATGTCAGTTTATGGTAAAGAAAGGCATAGTCCTTGGTCATGTAATTTTAAAATGAGGTATAGAAGTAGATAAAGCCAAGGTAGATTTAATTGAAAACATTCCACCACCTAGATCAGTGAAAGAAATTTGCTCTTTTCTTGGACATGCCGGATTCTGTAGAAGATTTATCAAAAACTTTAGCTAAGTGGCTCGACCATTAACTAATATATTAGCTAAAGATGTCAAATTTGTCTTCACACTTGAATGTCTCAAGTCCTTTGAAAGTCTAAAGAAAGAATTAACCTCGGCCCCAATTATTCATCCACCCTTATGGACTCAATTTTTTGAGCTTATGTACAATGTATCTGATCATGCCATAGGAGCTGTCTTAGGTCAAAAGATAGATAAGCTACCTCGAGTGATCTATTATGCTAGCAAGACCTTGAATGAAGCATAGCTTAATTACTCAACTACTAAAAAGAAATTTTTAACTATGGTATTTGCTTTAGAGAAGTTTAGGTCCTATTTAGTGGGTTCTCGTGTAATTATCTATATTGATCACTCAGCTATTAGGCATCTTCTCTCAAAGAAAGATGCTAAAGCACACCTAATTAGATGGATCCTTCTTTTACAAGAATTTGACCTAGAGATTAGGAATAAGAAAGGTATAGAAAATATAGTGGCAGATCATTTATCTTATTTAGCAATTGCACCAACTAAAAAAATATCTGTTAATGAGTCCTTTCTTGATGAATAATTATTATCAGTAACATGAGAACCTTGGTATGCCGACATAGTAAACTACCTAGCTACCAGCCAAATTCCTATGCACTGGACCACTCAGGATAAGATAAATTTTTCTCTCAGGTAAAATATTTTATTTGGGATGATCCATATTTATTCAAATAATGTCTTGATCAAATCATAAGAAGATGCATCCCAGATGAAGAAGTTAGGAGCATTTTATCCTTTTGCCATGATCAAGCTTGTAGTGGTCATTTCAGTGCTAAAAAGACTGTAGCTAAAATGCTACAATGTGGATTCTATTGGCCCAATCTATTTAGAGATGCCTATGAATACTGTAAAAATTATGTTAGATGTCAACAAATAGGTTGAATCATAAAGAAATATATGATGCCCATGAATCTAATTTTAATTATTAAAATTTTTGATGTATGGGGAATAGACTTCATGGGACCATTTACAAAATCTTTTGAAAATGAATATATCTTAGTAGTTGTTGATTATGTATTCAAGTGGGTAGAGACAGTACCATGCAAGACTAATGATAGTAGGATTGTTATAAAATTTCTTAAAAAAAATATCCTATCTCGATTTGGTATCCCTAGAGCTATTATCAGTGTTCGTGGAACATATTTTTGCAAATGATCATTTGAATCACTGATGAAGAAATATAACATTACCCATAAACTGCTCACACCTTAACACCCATAGATGAGTGGGCAAGTTGAAGTGTCTAATTGCCAGATAAAGCTAATTTTGGAAAAGACAGTAAGCACTAATAGAAAAGATGGATCTTTAAAACTAACAGATGCACTATGGGCATATCGCACAGCTTTCAAGACTAACTTAAGAATGTCTCCATATAGGCTTGTATTTGGTAAAGCATGTCACTTGCCGGTAGAATTGGAACATAGGACAATGTGGGCCATTAAACAATTGAATATGAACTTGGATGCAGCCAGTGATATGAGAAAATTACCAATTAATGAAGTTGAGGAAATCAAGAATGAAGCCTATAAAAATGCCAAAATTTATAAAAAAAGAACTAAAGCTTTTCATGACCAAGTAATTAATAGAAAATCTTTTACACCTAGACAAAAAGTTCTTCTATATAATTCTAGGTTACACCTATTTTTGGGTAAATTAAGATCTCGATGGACTAGACCGTATATAGTTAAGGAAGTTTTCTCACATGGGGCTATAGAAATTGAAAACCCAAGTAGTGGTGCTACTTTTAAAGTTAATGGACAACGACTGAAACCATTCTTGGAACTACCTACTGAATCTAATGAAGAAGCTATGGTTCTTTATGAACCTATTTACTCAGATTAATTTTTGGACAAGTTTGGCTAAAGACATTAAACTTAGCACTTACTAGAAGGCAACCCAGGTTTTTACATTTAACATTTTTTTATTATTTTTTTTAGTTTACGTTTCTTTCAAGGCTAAGTTAGGGGGAGAACTACAAACCCATGTTAGATGAAGGATAATTAAAGCCCAGGTTGAGATCAAAATTAAATTAAACAAGGTGAACTCTTTTCTTGTTATTTTCTTATCATTTATCACACTATTTCTTTTCTCCATTAAGGATAATGAAAATTAATTTGGGGGGAAGGATAATTTTTTTTTTTAAGTCCTTAAGTATGGTAATAATTAGTCTTATGTACCTGATTTCATATTGATTTAAAAATTTTTAGGCATTTTAATCAATGATTGATTAATGTTCTAGAGAATTTTTGAAATACTGAGGACCCAATTATTAAGAAAATCTAATAAATAGATAGGTTTAGAATAGAATAAATTTCTGAGTGATTCTATAATCTTCTTCCAACCTATATTCAATAAAGAATCTACTCTATATGGGTATGAGTAAAAAAAAATTAAAAAAAAATAAATTTTAAAAAAAAAGAAAAAATGAATAAAAAGCAAGTTCTAAACATTTGTCTCCCATCGAGTAACCGGATCCTATTGCCTAAGTAAGCAATGTTATTCATGACAAAAAGTGAACAATGTGAAGAAGCTTGTTATACAGTTAGTTTTAACCTGTAGCCTATTTGACTCAATTTAGTAAGCCCGAGGGGTGTTCTAGCCAATTGGTTTGAGAGTCATTAGTCCAATGCTCGCTACAAGGGTCAGATAGAAAGCTTAAGAGATTAAAACAATATACTAGCTATAAAAATAAAAAAAAAACTCTAGTCTATACTAAAATTAGAAGATTTAAAAAGTAAAGGTGGAGAATTGATCAAAGAAAAGCTCTAAATTTTATGTTCTTCACTTAACCACTACTTGGGATGGAATTAGTAATCTAATGGTGTATTTCCTAAATCTCTGACCAGGTTTTAACTGACTTTAGGATAACCTGAAGAATTTTTCACATCTTATCGAGTCGGTACATGCTTCTCATTTTTCTTTTTTTACTCGAGGAAGAGTAAAACTTAAGTTGGAAGGTGTGATAATTATCATAAATTATTAAATAAAATTATTAAAATATAATATATTAATTTAATATTTATTTAAAAGATTAATATTTTTATAAATATTTTGTAGGAAAGAAGCTCACTAATGTGAAGAGCTTGATTTATGGATTCCAACGTAATAAATTTCACTCAAATCAAAGCTAAAATGAGAAAGTTATGAAGCCTAGAAGTTTAAAATAAAAGAAAAAAAATTAGACCGATGTACGGTGGATCGACTGGTCGGTCCATGGAATAGGCATAGACCAGCTAGCTCAGTAGGCATGGCCAATCAATGCATGACATGTGGCAAACCTAGACCGCTAAGAGGTCTACAGAATTTTTATCATGATATATAAGGGCATTTTCATCATTTTATCTGATGCCTTGGCTTCTGATTGGCTACGATCTTCGACATGGCCAGTCCATGGCGGTCTATGGCTATAGTTTTGCATGATCGATTGATGGATGTTGATGCTGGTAGAAATCTAATGGCTGATATTCATTCCAACTTGATTAAGGTTTTTAGAGGAGATTTGGCGCGATCCAATGGTGGAAATTCATCCAGGCGGTGATCCGATGGCTAAAATTAACCCAGAGGCCTGATCAGGGGTTTAAGCAGCTAATCTTGATAGTTTTTGAGTTGATTTTGGACCGTTTGATCAAGATCTATCAGCTAGAAAGCTTTAGAGTGCTTAAATCAATCCAGACTTGATTTTTGACTTCGAAAAAAGCCCTATTGACCTTATTTCCTCCTCTATTTAAGCAGCTTTACCTCCAGCCAAAAATAGAGAAAAAAGACCTTCTCTTCTCTCTTTTTCTCTCTTCTCCTCCTTCCCTCCTTTCTTCTTCCAAATTTAAATCAAGGGGCTCTGAAGATGGCAGGAGCGAGTAGGTTGTCTACCATGCATGGCTAAGGAGCTAAATTTTGAGAGAGTAGATAAAGTCTTCAAACAAGGGTTGTAATTTTTTTTCTTTATTTTTGTAACTTCTTTTTATGCAAACATGTTCTCCTACCTGGTTGTTAATAAAATTTATTTTTATGCATGAGATCTTGACTCTATGGCATGCTTATTATGAATCTAAATAAATTATATTCATAGAGATGGATTATGATCGATAGATATAATCTATACTCAATTTAATAATTTATTTTAAAAAAAATATTAAAAATCATATTTTTAATTTTAAGAATTAAAATATTAAATAATTTATGATTTCATGGAGATGGATCATGATCAAGATATATAATTCATGCTCTAAGAAAATAAATTATAATCATAACTAAATTCTTAAAAATATTAATTTTTGCATCAAAAGAATTACCACAATCTTGTTAGAGATGGATTCGAAACTTCAAAATAATTCTCATTACTTCTCAAAAATCTTAATTAATTATGAATTTGCTTTCTTTTTATTTTTCTTTTAATTTGCTAAACTCTCAATTTACTCTTTTTAATCTATTTATTTAAAATTAAACTAAAAAAAAATTTAATTAAAATTGAACGTAACTTAGCCTTCAATCCTCGAGGAAATCGACACTCGATTCATCACTATTCTAAGAATTAAAATCAAACTTAACTTTTATTTGTTGCTTTAATGACAAGCAGTCACAAACTCATATAATGATATTTTTTATATTAATAAAGATATTTATTTCATCATATACTACATCTTAATTATATATTTAAGATTATGATCAACTCCATAAATTAGGACTATGGTTTTTAGGGTTATGATGATATTATACCAGTGAGATCTAAAATCTTAAAATCCTAATTTAAATATTTCTGATCGATGAAACATTGAGTTAGAAATCATTATTTTTGGTAAGACTAGCACATCCTATATATGCTCGATAAAGAGGGTGATTGATCTCACAATCACTTATGTATGACATTAATACAATGATGTGGATGTGTTGGATCCTAGTACCTCTTTAATACCAATTGTTGGAGAAAAGATGACCAAATAGATGGCCAACACCTAGGACTTAAAGTTGGAACCAGTGAGAGAAGAGTAGAGAGTCTTTTAGAGAAAAAAGCTCCATTATATTTCATTCTATTATAAAGATACAATACGTGGATTTATATATCCTAGGATTTCTGCTATACCATATGAATCTTAATAAACCCAAACCCCAGCTAAAAAACTCTCTTAAGCTAACCCAATACATGAAAGCACTCACTCACCGAGCCCATGTACATATGTCTCACATGCTCTCATCCCTTGGATCTGAACCTGACCTATACATGAGTTAGCCCTCTTAAGATCTTATTGGTCTAGGCCTTAACACCCTAGGATAAAAGCCTATCATAAACTCAAATAGAAAATTCTGTCTAGTTCTGTTTGCCACCATCCAACTGGCTCTATCAGGAGCCAAGCTGGCTTGACTGCATCTCATTCGAACCCTATCTTCTGTCTACCTGAGATAGCCAGCTCGGTTGTGCCCCAAGCCTGCTCGGTCTCAGTGCGAGCTGGCTCAACTATGTATTCGAGCCAGCTCGCCTGTATGTCATCCCCTATTTTGGTTGATTTTTTTTCTTGGCTTTGATCCTTTACTCCATCTTGTATCCCAGGTCTCCAGAGCACCTACCAAGCCCCCTCAAGGTCCTCATACCTGAACCTCGAGTCCATGCAGGGCTACACGCCATCTTGACCTAGGATAACTCCTGTCCTAGTCCTAGGACCCACACTCATCCTAGTCTCTTGGAGCCAACATCTTAGCTCTTTCTATGGCCTCTCAAGGCTTGGGAGCACCATATCAAATCTTACAATCTCCACCTTGGTGCACCCAAGCCTTGGCACTCCTAGCAATGTTCTCCTACACGAACCCACTGTCAATGCACGTCTTGATAGCTACTTATGCACACCCTACCACCACCATTTTTCTTCAGCTGCTGAGCTTCCTTTGAGGCCTTTGGGATAACCACCTCTACCGCTGAAGATCTTGGCTTGCTTTTTATGCACCACCCTTGGAGTTGTAAGAATCCTTCTGCTCGACAGCCACATCAACTATACTGGACTTTCTTGAGGAATTTGTAGCAATCCTATGTCGGTGCCTGCTGCATACCCTGACACGGTCTCCTTAGAATTTTACTTGTCCTCCCACACATGTTACTTCATCTGAAACTATGCATCTCTAGCATTGGTGCTAGGATATAGGTCCTCCTACAGTCCTTCGCTCTAAACTCGTGTCACATCTCACTTATCTGTGAAGTCACTTCTGCCCGATTTTCCATCTGAAACCAAAGTCCTCTTGATATCGTAGAAGCCGACTCTATAATCAAGTTCCCCAAGAATAACTACTCAATGCTATACTGTTGAGCCTGCCGCTGTGCCTCAAATACCACCGCTGTCCCTTTGGACCCTCCACACTCTGCAGACCTATCCAAAATCATTTCAAATACACCGCACCCCATGAGCTCCTCTAAGACCACCAAGAGCTCATCCGACTCTTCACCTGCAGTGACTGAACCGATGGAATTCGAGTTTTTTCCTCCCTTGCAATTCTTTCAAAGCAAACATTCTCACTTAAAGTGCCCTACTCACTACACTTGAAGCATCTCTTGGAATCCTTGCTGCCCCTTCGCTGACCCTTCTTCTTCTCCTACCTGAGCCTCTTTGAAACCACGAGATCCTCTTGAAAGACCTTCCTCTTCATCATTCATTCCCGTTGTTTGTTGGACCTTAGCAATGATATGTGTTGTGCGAGGATCCCTTGATGTTGTTGAGGCTGAAGAAAGAGTGTTGTGCGCCTCCTTCCTCCATATTTGGAGGCACACCCCCTAGGGCACCTTGGCATGTGAGGAAATCAAAGAGGGAGAGATGTGGGTGAAAATGGTGATCTTTTGTTTCACTTTGTCTCACAATTCAAGGTTTACAATATACATGTATATATATACTTGTACATGGACCGAAATCCTAATCCATAAAAAACTCTCTAGGCTAACCCAATTTGAATGCACTCGCCCAAACCCATGTACACCCATGGTTTGATCATGCACTCAACCCCATGGACCCAAAACTGGTCCAAACTCTGAGTAGCCCCCATGAGACCCATAAACCAGGGTCTCATGACCATGGAGGGCTGAACCTCCACCCTAGGACCAAAATCAATCCTAGCCCTAGGACCACATATATCCTAGTCTCCCGAAGCCAACCCCCTAACTTCTCCAGTGGCCTTCCAAGGCTTGGGAGCACCACTAATCCTAACAATCTCCATCTTGGTGCCCCAAGCCTTGAAAAACCTTGTGTGAACCATCTACACTATCCTGCTGCCTCTAGAGCTGACACCATCTCCTCGAAGCCACCTCACCTCCCAAGCTGCAACACTGACCTATGCTGCACAGCTTAGCTTCAAACTGATGTCCTTCTACTCTAATCCCATGGCTGCAACACTAATTTGTGCTCTGTAGCACACCCAGACAGCTCACTATGCAAACTCTAATGCCTCTATCAATCTTCTTCAGCTATTGTGCATCCGTGAAGACCTTTGAGATGACCATCTCCACAGCTGAAGTCTTGGCTTGCTCCTTCACACCATCCTAAAATTGTAGGATCCCTTATGCTTGGCAGCTGCATCACTTTCACTAGACTTTTCTGTAGAACCTATAACATTTCTACACCACCATATACTATACCATCTAACATGATCTTCTCAGAACTATGTCTGCCCACCTGCACGTGCCACTTCACCTAGAACTATGCATCATCGGTGTTGGTGCTAAGATATCGATCGTCCTATATCCCTCCACTTTGAACTCATGCCAAATTTTCTCTCCACTTGTGAAGCTTCCACTACGGAGCTCCACCTATACTTGAAGTCCACCTGATGTTGTAGAAGATCTTGACTCTATCATCGAGTCACTCGAGGCCAACCACTTAATGCTGCACTACTGGGCCTGCCACTGCACCTCGAACACCGTCGCTGCTCCTTCAGACCATCCATACTCTACGGATCCCACCAAAGCCATCTCAGATACCTCCTCAACCCACGAGCACCTCCGAAACATACAGGAGCTCATCCAACTCCTCTGAATCTAGTGACTGAATCCTAAAAAATTTTACCATAGTACTTCTCTTCTTCCTCTGCACCAACGATCACTTTAGTTGCATCCGGAGGAATTACAGCTCAAATCTTGTCTTGGGCTTAGACCCATCTATCTCATTTCGAGGCTTCTAAGACTTCCTGGCTCTTCTTGGGACCTACTCCCAGTCTTTCTAAGATGCCTCCTAACACTCTCTACTGAGATACCTCTCTCAGCTATTGCACTATCGAGCCTCTCTCAACCCCGTGCCTTTAGGGTAGCGCTACTACAGCACTCCAATGATCTCTGACTCATCTCGATACCACCTCCTCATAGGTATCCAGATCCTCTCTTGCTGTACGCAAACTATTCTCCAGCTAAACTCCAACTCTCCCTGGTGCTCCTGCCAAAAAATTTGATCCAGGATACTCTCGGTTGCAAGATGCCATTGGCACTCCCTAAGATCTCGTGGCTCTCCCTGAGACCTGCTCTCGGTCTCCTTAAGCAGCCTCTGACACTCTCTACTGAGATACGCTCTATGGCTGCTACATCGTCGAGCCCCACTTAGCCCCTGTGCCTCTAGGATAGCGCTACCGTAGCACTCTAGCGCCCGCTGCTTGGTCTCTATGCCGCTCTACAACTGCCCAGCCCTAACCTACTGGACCTCCATGGATCATCCATCTCCATCACCCCGAAGACTCCAACCAGTCGCACCACTGAATACATCTAAACTACTTTCCCAGCCTTCCACTAGACTGAATAGTTGCTTCTTCAGCTCCAATTCAACCACGAGCTCTTGAGTGATCACTCCTTTGACATGCCAAATAAAATCATCAGCAGCAGCCCAGCCTTCAAATATTTTTACTTTTAACACCATGCAAAGTTGCATCCATAAAAACAACTAAGACTAACAGGGAGAAAATCAAAAATAAAAAATCCAAAAACCCTTCAATTTTTCCTTTTTTTTCTCTCTCTCTCATGGAACATTCCAGACTTTTTCTTTGGCTCCTTCCTCCTCATGAACCAGCCCACTCGCCTATTGCCAACCGAGCTCTGCCCATATGATCGTCAGATCTGGGTGCCGCCACCATCGGATCTCCATCGTGGCACGTCACTATCGCTGTTCATGGACTGCCATCGCCAGATCTGGGATCCTTGGTGTTGGATTATTCTTTGGTTTCCACTACACACGTGAGTCAATGCCATCGGATCTAACACTACCATGGTACCCACAGTCACTAGACTTCATCGTCTGCGCCATCTCGTTGACTCAGATCCGCACGCCACTGTTGAATCTGTGCTTCACCTCGTCGAATCCCTACTCCCTAGGTCGGCTCTCCACTGCACTCACACCTCCTACCGCATTTCACCAGCCAATGCCGTCGGTTGGTCACCGCTGCTTGCACGTGCACCTGCTGCCATGCGCCACTACTTAAGACATCGCCACCACCTACGATGTTCCACCACAAAGAAGAAGATGGCTGTGCCGCCACCCTATGGATCTTGGCATCCTACATGCATTCGCCACCAGACTGTCCACCCACAAAAACTCCACTGCATGCCACGATCGACCACCAGATCACCAGAATAGTGGCCAATCATCGAGATCGACCACTAGGCTCAAGATCGGTGGCCTATCATCGTCCGCCACCAAGGAGGAAGAAAGGGGGCCCTATTGGCCTCCCAATTTTTTTTTTGTTCTTCCATTGAATCTCCTGTTCCTGTGCTGGACCTCTCTTCATTCCTCCTCGTCAAGATGGCTCTGATACCAATTATTGTGCAAGGATCCCTTGATGTTGTTGAGGCTGAAGAAAGAGTGGGGCGTGCCTCCTTCCTCCATGCTTAGAGGCATGCCCCCTTGGGCACCTTGGCATGTGAAGAAACCAGAGAGGGAGAGATGTGGGAGAAAATGGTGATCTTTTATTTCACTTTGTCTCACAACCTAGGGTTTACAATATACGTGTATATATATACATGTACATGGACCAAAACCCTAACCCATAAAAAACTTCCTAGGCTAATCCAGTCTGAATGCACTCACCAAACCCATGCACACCCATGGTCTGATCATGCACTCAATCCCATGGACCCAAACCAGGTCCAAACTCTGAGTAGCCCCCATGAGACCCACAAACCAGGGCCTCATAACCATGAAGGGCTAAACCTCCACCCTAGAATCAAAAACAGTCCTAGCCCTAGGACCACACATGTCCTAGTCTCTCAGAGCCAATACCCTGACTCCTCCAGTGGCCTCCCAAAGCTTAGGAGCATAACTAATCTTAACAATACGATCTTCTCATACGCTAGCCTCTCCTTACCATATAGTAACATCGTCACCAATGGATCGAAGTTTTTGGGTAGCAAACATAGCAGTAATAAATTTTTGTCCTCCTCTTTGAGATCCACCTCAATGTTGAGCAAATCCATGCTCATCCGGTTGAACCGCTGAATATGCCCCACAACATCCTTGCACTCTTGCATCCGAAGGCTGTACAATTGCTTCTTCAGCATCAACTTGTTGCACACGTTCTTCTCCATGTACAACCAATCTAACCTCGACCACAAATCCTTAGGTGTTTTCTCCTCCAACACGCCATACAGCACCTCATCTACCAGATAAGCCCTAATCATGGCACATGTCCCTTTCTCCAAGAACATCCACTTCCTTCTTTGTCATCTCCTTCGGTCTATCTTTCAAGGCTGAATCCAGTCTCATTTGAACCAGTAGATCCTCCATCCTAACCTTCCACATTATGAAACTTTTTTCTTCATTAAACTTTTCAAATCCTACTTTTAACTTGCTGTTTTCTATGATCGTATGAATCAAAAATAATAAATAGATAGATCTAAAAAAATACTTTGACTAGGGATGGTAGACAGTAGTCCTGTGATCTCTTTCTTCCTCACGAAGCTTGGAGAAAGCCTTTTGGATCTGAACCTCACTACTAATCTCTGCTGAAATCTGATCTTCTTCCTCCTCCATGCTCAACTAGGCTTTGATACCACTTGTTGGATCCTAGTACTTCTCTGATATCAATTATTGGAGAGAAGAAGAATAAAATAGATGGCCGACACCTAGAGCTTAAAGTTGGAACCAGAGAGAGAAGAGTAGAGAGTTTTTTAGGGAGAAAAGCTTAATTCTATTCCACTCTATTGTAAAGATACAATACCTGGGTTTATATCCTAGGATTTCTACTATACCACATGAACCCTAATAAACCCAAACCCTAGCTAAAAAACTTTCCTAGGCTAATCCAATACATGAAAGCACTCATCGAGCTCATGTACATATGTCTTACATGCTCTCATCCCCTAGATTTGAACTTGATCGATACATGAGTTAGCCCTCTTAAGATTTTATTGGTCTAGGCCTTAAGACCCTAGGATAAAAGCCTATCCTATACCCAAATAGAAAATTTCATCCAGTTCTATTCGCCACCGTCAAGCTGGCTCTGTCAGGAGTTGAGCTGACTCAGCTGCATCTCGCCCAAACCCTATCTTCTGTCTGCCTGAGATAGCCAGCTCGGTTGTGCCTTGAGATGGCTTGGCTGCGTATCCAAGCTAGCTCACCTATGTGTTAGTCCCCATCTTGGCTGATTCTTTTTCTTGGCTTTGGTCCTTTGCTCCACCTTATATCCCAAGTCTTTGGAGCACCTACCAAGCCCTCTCAAGGTCCTCACACCTGAACCTTGAGTTTGTGCAGGGCTACACGCTATCTTCACCTAGGATAAATCCTGTCCTAGTCCTAGGACTCATACCCATCCTAGTCTCCTGGAGCCAACACCTTGGCTCCTCCTGTGGCCTCCCAAGACTTGGGAGCACCACAATAAATCCTACAAGATGCTCATTAGAGAATGAGTTTACCGAATTGATCCAACTTGAGAACTTCTAATGGAGTCTTATATACATGTCAATAGATTGTTCACATAGTGGGAGTTGTGTACGTAATCCTTTGACCTGAGACTACCATAGAATCTTATATATATGAATCCATGTTTTAGTTCATACTCATTTATGACTCAGTCATGTATGAGGTGATCTGGATATGTTGGATTACATATCGAGGTTGTGAGTAGGTCAACATGGAATCGATCACTCCTAGTAAGAGGAGATCGCATCCTAGTTGCTTCGATCAAATGATGATTCAGAAAGACTTTGATCAAAGCATGATGAAAATTAAAAATGATTTTTAATATTTTATTAATCAAATCATCATCATAAGATTAAGAGAAATATAAATAAGATATTGAGTTTGACATATTTCCATACCTAGAGTCATATTAGGGATGTAGGGAGATCGAAGGATCCTGTTGCATGGTAACTTTCCACTAAAGGATATTTTTGATATTTCTATAAAAATTTCATATCTTCCAGATAGACATGATACATTGCTAGATGTCAATCTTGTCTTATGGATTTGATCAAATTAAAGAGTTTAAGTTGATCGTTAATTAGAAAGTGTTATAATTGATCGAATTGGGTCAGCTTAATTTGACCTAAATGAGTTTGGTTGAGTTCTAACTATATTAGGCCAAATTGTATTCGGATCCACTACTGGCTAGATTTGAAATCCAATGGATCACACATAAAGGGAATGATCAAGGATTTAATTTGATTAAATCATGTTTGTAAATTAAATATGCTAGCGCATATTGCAAACCCTAGCACTTAAATTCGAATTGGATTCTGATTTGGGCTAATTAGATCCAATTTGGGTCAAATTAGATTTGATCATCAATTGGGCTGACCCTTGGCTGGTTGATTAAGGGATTGGGCACACTATATTAGAGTGCCATGTGCCAAAGAGTCTCTCTCTTGGTGCATGGAGGAAGCCTTATGCACTAGGACTCTTTAGTGCATGGGTTTGAATGGCGCCACTTTATTTCCTTCTTATCCTATTTATGTTCTATGTAACTTATGTTACTTAGTTTTAGATCTGAATAAGGCACCTAGGAGTCCTACAGGTAAAATACTTTGGTGTTTTATTTGAAATTAATTGGTTAAGGAAGAGTCCTTGCCGCCCCCTCTTCCTTGGCGCCCCTTGGACCAAGTCAAAACCCTTGGTGCTTTGACTTTTCTTCCCTTATCTCCATGCCCCCCATGATGAATGCTGCCCCATTTTGATGGCCATTAGATGAGGATTTCATTTGTTCTTGACCCTTGATGATTGGCGCCACTTAAGAGAACTTTTGCAATTCTTCATAGAAACTACGTAGAATTAGTCCAAAGAGTCCTTTTGCTTTAAGGAATCTCTTGGACTAAGTCTATGTAATTCTATGTGATGTAAAAATTAGGTGGGGCATGAGATGAGGATGAGGAAAGGATATAAGAAATTGAGGAGGCACCCCTACATGCATTATAAATAGGGGTGTGCTCTGAGAGTCCAAGGCATTAGAAACTCCTCCCTTTTTTCTTACAATAGGCTCTCTCGTCCAATTTTCTTTATTCCTCTTTTTCTTGTCTAGACAAGTTCCTAATTTAAGGACAAGAAGTTTATCCAATAAGACAAAGAGATTAGGAATAAAAATTAAGAAGACAAGAAGCTAGAAAGGAAGGCTGGGAATGACCAGAAGGGTGACATAAAAGGCTAAAGAAGGTTCTGCCCAAATAATTAAAGTTCTTATCATAAGAATTTTAATTAAAATAATCAAAGATACTGGTGTCTTGATCAAGTTTCCTTGTGGATCAACATTAGAGGGTAAACACGTGGGCACCTGATGGAACCCCTGACGGACTGCTGCCAATGATCAGGGTCAAATTAGGGTTAAGCGATCAGAGGTATATTCCAATATCCTAATTTATGTTATAAATGCATTTTATATGATTTAAATTCTAATAAGATAGTCTTAGAATTTTGATTTGGTTTTATGATTTCATAATCTTGCTTTGAAATCCATGCTTCCATCCTGTACACCAAACCCTATAGTGGTATCGAAGCAAACCTTATTTGGTTAAAACATATGTTGTTATGCTTATAGTTTAATGGCAATATTATAAATATGTGATCATGTTTGATATGATTAGCATGTTATTAATGTGCTATGATTATTCATAATTAAATTATGATGTATATCATTCTATAAGGTTGCCGTGGTATAGCGGCAAATGTTTACTATATGATGATGGTTATCCTAGAATGATGAAACATGCTAATATATATATATATGAATAAAAATATTTCTTATGATTAATATGATCAATTCATATATGTTATATATTTTGATTAGAATATGCATAGAGAACAGTTAAAGCCCTCTATAAAAAATTATATAAAGTTGTAGCATAATTAACCGATAGCAGAACCGGATGTCTAATTGATCAATCAGGGTCTAGGAAAGTGGTGTATGATTGATAAAGAGAACGTGATTTATAATTGATTCTGTTGTCTGATCTAGTCAATTTATTGATATCTAAGGAAAGCAATGAGGGAACCCCCACCTCTCTCCTGCTTACCTAGCCAATTAGATTTTTTAATTTTTGATTGGGATGTTTAGTGTTATATTTACTACATTTAGGCCTTCCTTCATGCTAGTTTATTATTATGTCACAAACCATAGCAGGTTTGTTGTGCAACCACAAGACCTATTATGGGGACTAATATAATATTATTCTAGAACATTGAGAAGTTTATAGCATTTTGGATATACTGCTTTGTTGTGTAACCACAAGAGCAGTTATATTTTTTTTTTTTATTGTATAGACATGAAGGTGTTAGATATATGTGCCCTAGAAGCCAGAATTGGCTGACACTTGTAATACACTTCTAGGGGCAAAATTATAATTTTGACTAATATCAATAAAATGGGTTATTTTTTATCACATATGTGTATTTAGTGTCTGTGATACATCCAAAATTCTAATTTGATATAATCTCCTTCATCTGATGAAAATCCTGATTTCCCGGTCCAGGTTCGTTCAGATCTGATCAGATCAAGAGATATATTTCAAAAATTTTTCTCTTGATCTCAATCAGATCTTGATATGTTTCAGATCTGATTCTTATTTATTTAATAATAAAATTAAATAAAAGATAAATTAAATCAAATTTAATTTACCTGATTTGGGTAATCCTATTACCCTGTTGATGATCCTGTTTGCAGCGGAAGGTTCTGGATCTAGCCACGCAAGCGCCTGGCCTCTACCGGTATCCACTCGGGTTGGATCTGGAGATCCTCTTCTTCTCTATCACACCTCCAAAAATCAGATCTGGATCTGATCTGGAGGATCTTCAAAACTCTTTTGAAGATCTGCAGTCGTCCTTTGCAGCAGCGCAGCCTTCTTGCTTTTGATCGCCTTTTCTTGATCTGAATCGCACCAACCAAAGTCCAAAACACTTTTGGACGTGGAGAGCAAGGGGAGAAGAGAGTTATGGCATGGAGAAAGGGGAGAGAGGCAGCCTTGGGGCGTGGGAAATTGCTTCTTGATTATTTTTTGAGTTGGGCGCAGGGTCTTATTTATAGACTAAGCTGTGATCCAACTCCTCTTCCTCCCAACCAATCACAACCCTTTGTGAAATCAGATCTAAATCTGATTGGTGGGAATAGAGTCCCCTGGATTCCTCCTTAGAGGGTGCCTAAGACCAGTCAAAGTTGGATTCTTAGAAGAACTCTAATTGGAATCCAAAAAGGGAGATGGAGTCCTTGTCCAACAAGGACTCCTAGGCGCCTCCAACTTGGGCACACGCCACCCTTGGCGTGCGCCCTTCTCCTTGCCAGGTTCTGGCAGGGGGACAGGCCCCCACCAGCTCTCCAATAGGTGCATGACATGTGGTCAAAAGTCAAAGTGTCAATGGTCAACGTTTGACCAGTCAAAGGTAGACTTTTGACCAAAGTCAAAGAACAAGAAATGGCAGGTGACCAAAAATGGCAGGTAATGTCTTACAAATAAGACAACCTTTTCTGACTTGGACAACCTCCAGTCAGACCATATGAAGGCCTCTGATTGAGCACAAACTCCTTTGGCTCAGACAGGACAACTTATTTATGATAGCAAAAGAAGAACGTTAGGTTCAATCGAGTGCTAGCACGATTTCCTTGAACCTAATGAATCTCATTCAGATCAATTGAACTAGATCAGTTCAATTGATGATCACCAGATTCAAACCCTTGTTTGTGTGACCCAGTTAGGTTCAGTTCTGTATGGTAATGGGATATGTCATGATCTCTATCATCGACATCATCGAAACTCCTTTCGATGGATCAGAACTCTTCTGATTCGAACAGCTAGAATGATCGATCATCTAAATCATTCTAATTGCTCCCAAAATCCACCAGTGACACCTAGCAGTATATGGTGGCAACCCATCAGAGCTGAATGCGAACCTCTTGGTGCAGCTACCTGTGTGATTAAGTTCTTCTATCTTGAGCCCCGATCAGATTAGGGTTAAGGTGAACTCGTCAAACCCTAGTCTCTGTCATATGATGTAATCATTCGATTCGAGTCCAATGTGAAAATCTAAATAGAAACTCTTTCTATTATTTCACTCTACCATGGCCATGGATTTCTGGACTTGATTCTCATGATCATCATAGGGCTGCTCCTCTACCACCGAGGTAGATAGATTCCATCTTGATGCAATCCAGTTCCTACAATGAACATGCTATAGCCAACATACACCTCAGGGTTCCATATGGCTAGGAGACCGAGTAATGGTGTAGTCAAACTATAACACCCTCAAGGTGAACTGCCGATGCATCTCAGGTCAAAG
Source organism: Cocos nucifera (assembly GCA_006176705.1). NCBI lineage: Eukaryota > Viridiplantae > Streptophyta > Magnoliopsida > Arecales > Arecaceae > Cocos > Cocos nucifera. Next base: position 227,719 of record QRFJ01001512.1, read on the forward strand.
AACCAGACACACTACTGCAGCATCGAGTCAGTCATTGACGAGAAGGTAGACTCCCTAATGACTACTCGAGGTGGTCACGCTCAGTGCCCTCGTTCTCTAACGAGTACCTGTACTCTCGCTCCGGTGTCTCCACACCGTAGACTCAAGACTCATCTACTAAAGAGAAGCGATTGTACACCAACCTTCCGGATCAATCACCATCCTCGTGATGATCCTATGGTCGGGAGCATTTTATGAGTTAATAATGATTATTCATGTCTTAAATTTTCAACTCTTGAAAATATGAATTATCATTACCATTAACTCAAAGGATGTATCACAGACACTAAATACACATATGTGATAGAAAATAACCCATTTATTGATTATAGTCAAAATTATAATTTTGCCCCTAGAAGTGTATTACAAGTGTCAGCCAATTCTGGCTTCTAGGGCACATATATCTAACAATCTCCCACTTGTCCTAAAGCCAATTGGCTACAAGTCTAAGTCCCATCTTCTCAAGGTGGGCTTCGATCTTCTGCTGGCCCAACGGCTTTGTAAGTGGGTCTGCCACATTATCTGTGGAGTTGACTCTCTTGACCTCGACGTAACCTTCTCGAGGTAATCGCGGATGAGTGTATCGCCGCTCAATGTGCTTGGATTTCTGGTGAGACCTCGGCTCCTTAGCAAGGGCTATGGCGCCATTGTTGTCGCAGTAAAGAGGAATGGCATCTGATGGCATTACTCCAATTTCTGCAGCAAACTTCTTGTACCAGAATGCTTCCTTTGCAGCCTCTGATGCAGCGATATATTCTGCTTCCATGGTGGAATCTGCTATCACAGTTTGCTTGGAACTCTTCCAGCTGACAGCTCCACCATTGCACACAAACAGACTTCCAGATGTCGACTTTCGATCATCTATATCGGACATGAAAGTCCGAGTCTGTGTATCCCTGGACTTGGAGTTCTCCATTACCAAAGACCAACATCATATCCTTAGTTCTTCTCAAGTACTTAAGGATACATTTCACAGAAGTCCAGTGTTCTTCACCTGGATTTGACTGATATCTGCTTGTGACACTCACAGCATGGGCTATATCAGGTCGTGTACATAGCATGGCATACATGAGGCTCCCTATTGCAGAAGCATAAGGGATCTTGCTCATGCGTTCTATTTCCTCAGGTGTGCTGGGGCACATCTTCTTGGAAAGATGAATACCATGTCTGAAGGGTATTAATCCCCTCTTAGAGTTTTCCATACTAAACCTCTTTAGTACTTCCTCTATGTACATCTTCTGTGAAAGTCCTAGCATCCTATTCGGTCTATCCCTATAGACCTTAATTCCTAGAATAAAGGATGCTTCACCTAGGTCTTTCATGGAGAATTCCTTGGACAACCACATCTTGACTGATGTCAACATGGGAATATCATTCCCAATAAGGAGGATGTCATCCACGTACAATACGAGGAAGACAACAGCGCTCCCACTGACCCTTTTGAAAACACATGGTTCCTCTTCATTTTTGATGAAACCAAACTTTTTGATCACATCATTGAAACGAGTGTTCCAGCTCCGAGATGCTTGCTTAAGTCCATATATGGACCTTTGCAGCTTGCAAACCTTGTGATCAGTATCACTGGATGTGAAACCTAGCGGCTGTTCCATATAGATATCTTCCTCAAGATATCCATTTAGGAATGCCGTTTTCACGTCCATTTGCCATATTTCATAATCGAAATAGGCTGCAACAGCAAGCAATGTGCGGATGGATTTTAGCATAGCTACTGGGGAAAAGGTATCCTGATAGTCAATGCCTTCGCGTTGACTATAACCTTTTGCCACCTAGTCTAGCCTTGAATGTCTCCACATTCCCATCTGCACCAATCTTTCTCTTGAAGATCCATTTACACCCAATAGGTACTATACCTTCTGGTGGATCTACCAAGGTCCAGACTTGGTTTGAGTGCATCGAGTCAATTTCTGACTTCATTGCCTCTAGCCATTTCTCGGAGTCGATATCTGATATCGCCTCGTTGTAGGTTTTGGGATCATCACCATGAGCACCATTACCTATGAGGAACATTTCCTCTACATCCTCTGAAATAATACCTAAGTATCTTTCAGGGGACGGGAAACTCTTTCCGATCTACGAGGTGGAGGAGGTAGTGTTCTTATTGGCTCAACCTGATTTGGTTCCACTTGGTCCTTAGCTCGTTCTGCTTGTGAGACTTTCTCATCAAGCTTAATCTGCTTTCCAATGCCGCTATCTTGAATAAACTATTTTTCAAGAAAGATGGCATGTCGACTCACAATCACATTGTGGTCTTCTGGAATGTAGAAATAGTATCCTAATGACTCTTTAGGATATCCTATGAATCGAGCTCTAAAGGACCTAAACTCTAACTTGTCCGCTTGTTGTCTTTTGACATGAGCCGGACAACCCCAAATTCTGAGATGACTCAGACTTGGTTTCTTACCGTGCCATATCTCATACGGTGTGGTAGGAACGGTTTTAGAGGGAACCCTATTCAGTAGATAGATTGAAGTTAACAATGAAGTGTCCCCAAAGAAAATCAGGGAGGTCTGTGAAGCTCATCATGGATCGAACCATATCCAATAGAGTCCGATTTCTCCGTTCTGAAACCCCGTTGAGTTGAGGTGTTCCTGGTGGAGTCCATTGAGAGACTATGCCATTTTCCTTAAGATAGTCTAGGAATTCCCGGCTAAGGTATTCACCTCCTCGATCTGATCGAAGAACCTTAATGGGTTTTCCAGTTTGTTTTTCTACTTCATGTCTGAATTCTTTGAACTTTTCAAAAGCTTCAGACTTGTGTCTCATAAGATACACATACCCATACCTAGACAGATCATCGGTAAAGGTAATGAAGTAGACAAAATTGCCTCTAGCCGGCACATCAAATGGGCCGCACACATCAGTATGTACTAGGGCAAGGAGATCTGTGGCCCTCTCCCCATGTCCAACAAAAGGGAGTTTAGTCATTTTGCCTTGAAGACAAGATTCACAAGTTGGATATGACTCAAAAGTCAATGGACTCAATAGCCCATTTTTCTCCAATTTGTTGATCCTATCTTCTGCTATATGACCTAATCTCAGGTGCCATAGATATCTGTCGTTTGGACTATCCCTAGGTCGTTTGGCATTCACGTTTTGCTCGATAGTTAAAACAGGTACATCAATATGTAGCTGATAAAGACCATTAATAAGGAAACCATTTGCAATTTTATTTCTTTCATAAAGAATGTTACAATGGTCCTTAAAGAAGGTGATCACATAACCTTCTTGTGCTAAGCATGAAACAGAAATCAAATTCCTGCTAGCTGCAGGCACATAATAACAGTCTTTTAAAACTAAGTCTAAACGATAGAAATAGATGTAGAGGAGAATAGTAAACATGGTATTTCATCTTCCAAGAAGATGTGCCCCAGCACACCTGAGAAAATAGAATGCATGAGCAAGATCCCTTATGCTTCTGCAATAGGGAGTCTCATGTATGCCATGCTATGTACACGACCTGATATAGCCCATGCTGTGAGTGTCACAAGCAGATATCAGTCAAATTCAGGTGAAGAACACTGGACTTCTGTGAAATGTATCCTTAAGTACTTAAGAAGAACTAAGGATATGATGTTGGTCTTTGGTAACGGAGAACTCCAAGTCCAGGGATACACAGACTTGGATTTCATGTCCGATATAGATGATCGAAAGTTGACATCTGGGAGTCTATTTATGTGCAAAGGTGGAGCTGTCAGCTAAAAGAGTTTCAAGCAAACGGTGATAGCAGATTCCACCATGGAAGCAGAATATATCGCTGCATCAGAAGCTGCGAAGGAAGCATTCTGGTACAAGAAGTTTGCTGTAGAAATTGGAGTAATACCATCAGATGCCATTCCTCTATACTACGATAACAATGATGCCATAGCCCTTGCTAAGGAGCCGAGGTCTCACCAGAAATCCAAGCATATTGAGCAGCGATACCACCTCATCCATGATTACCTCGAGAAGGATTACGTCGAGGTCAAAAGAGTCACTCCAACAACTTGTTGGTAGACCACTTAAAGAAAGCGTTAGGCCAGCAAAGATCGAAGTCCATTTTGAGAAGATGGACTTAGACTTGTAGCCAATTGGCTTTAGGATAAGTGGGAGATGTAGATATATGTGCCCTAGAAGCCAGAATTGGGTAGCTACTTGTAATACATCGTATTAGGGGCAAAATTAATTTTACTAATATCAATAAAATGAGTTATTTTCTATCACATATGTCTATTTAGTGTCTGTGATACATCCTTTGAGTTAATGGTAATGATAATTCATATTTTCAAGAGTTGAAAATTTAAGACATGAATAATCATTGTTAACTCATAAAATGCTCCCGACCATAGGATCATCACGAGGATGGTGATTGATCCGGAAGGTTGATGTACAATCGCTTCTTTTTAATAGATGAGTCTTGAGTCTATGGTGTGGAGAAACCAGAGCGAGAGTATAGGTACTCATTAGAGAACGAGGGCACTGAGCGTGACCACCTCGAATTGTCATTAAGGAGTCTACCTTCTCGTTGATGACTGACTCGATGCTGCAGTGGTGTGTCTGGTTCTTTGACCTGAGATGCATCGACAGTTCACCTTGAGGGTGCTATAGTTTGACTACACCATTACTCGATCTCCTAGCCATATGGAATCCTGAGGTGTATGTTGGCTATAGCATGTTCATTGCAGGAAATAGATGGCATCAAGATGGAATCTATCTACCTCGGTGGTAGAGGAGCAGCCCTATGATAATCATGAGAATCAAGTCCAAAAGTTCATGGCCATGGTAGAGTGAAATAATAGAAAGAGTTTCTATTTAGATTTTTATATCGGACTCAAATCGAATGATTACATCATATGACAGAAAGTAGGGTTTGACGAGTTTACCTTAACCCTAATCTGATCGGGACTCAAGATAGAAGGACTTAATCACACAGGTAGCTGGAACAAGAGGTTCGCATTCAGCTCTGATGGGTTGCCACCATATACTACTAGGTATCACTGGTGGATTTTGGGAGCAATTAGAATGATTTAGATGATCGATCATTCTAGCTGTTCGAATCAGAAGAGTTCTGATCCATCGAAAGTAGTTTCGATGATGTCGATGATAGAGATCATGACATATCCCATTACCATACAGAACTGAACCTAACTGGATCATACAAACAAGGGTTTGAATCTGGTGATCATCAATTGAACTGATCCAGTTAAATTAATCTGAATGAGATTCAATTAGGTTCAAGAAAATCGTGCTAGCACTCGATTGAACCTAACGTTCTTCTTTTGCTATCACAAATAAGTTGTCCTGTCTGAGTCAAAGAAGTTTGTGCTCAATCAGAGGCCTTCATATGGTCTGACTGGAGGTTGTCCAAGTCAGAAAAGGTTGTCTTATTTTGTAACACATTACCTGCCACTTTTGGTCACCTGCCATTTCTTGTTCTTTAACTTTGGTCAAAAGTTTACCTTTGACTGGTCAAATGTTGACCATTGATACTTTGACTTTTGTCTACGTGTCACGCACCTATTGGAGAGTTGGTGGGGGCCTATCCCCCTACCAGAACCTGGCAAGGAAGAGGGCACATGCCACCCTTGGCGTGTGCCCAAGTTGGAGGCACCTAAGAGTCCCTATTGGGCAGGGACTCCATCTCCTTTTTGGATTCCAATTAGAGTTCTCCTAAGAACCAACTATGACTGATCTTAGGTGCCCTCTAAGGAGGAATCCGGGGGACTCTATTCCCACCAATCAGATTTAGATCTAATTTTACAAAGAGTTGTGATTGGTTGGGAAGAAGAGGAGCTGGATCACAGTTAGTCTATAAATAAGACCCTGCATCCAACTCAAGGTGTAATTTGAAGTGATTGAAAGGAATCACAATTCCCCATGCCCAAGGCTGCCTCTCCCCTCTTCCTCCATGCCAAACCCACCTTCTCCTTCTTTTCTCCATGTCTAAAAGAGTTTTGGAGCTTGGTTGGTGCGATCCAGATCAAAGAAAGGCGAGTGAAAGCTAGAAGGCTGCATTGCTGCAAAGGATGACTGTTGATCTTCAAAAGGAGTTTTGAAGATCCTTCAAATCAAATCCAAATCTGATTTTTGGAGACGTGATAGAGAAGAAGAGGATCTCTAGATCCAACCTAAGTGGATACCGATAGAGGCCAGGCACTTACATGGCTAGATCCAGAACCTTCCGCTGCATATAGGATCATCAACGGATAATAGGATTACCCACATCAAGGTAAATTAAATTTGATTTAATTTATCTGATTTTATTTTATTTCTAAAATAATAATAATTAGATCTAAAATATCTCACATCTGATTAGGATCAAAGAGAAAAAATTTTAAAATATATCTCTTGATCTGATCAGATCTGAACGAACCTGGTCCGGGAAATCAGATTTTCCTTCAGAAGGGTCCTACTTAACTAAAATATTATAGTTTGTTATGCAAATACAAGGCTATTAATATTTTAGAGGCCATGATTATATTGAGAATGGAATGAGATGCAATTGAAAAGAGTTTTCTACCTTTAAATTTATAAAAGGTTTGTTGTGCTAACACAAGATCTTTTATAAGAAATTAAGGTCTCAATCCCACTAAGAAAGCCAATTAGGATTTCTCAATTATCATGGCAAAGGGTTATGATATTCAATAAAATAATGGAAGATTATTAAATTAAAGTCTTAATATAATTGTGTATGTTATCATGAGTTGTTTGCTTATGTAATATTCTTTATTATGTAGATTAAAT